>OY992887.1:105057917-105285417 GCA_963921405.1 Cepaea hortensis
AATTCAATAATCGTGCATGTTGACAACAAAGAGGCGTTTGGCATGTGGGGTGTTGCGATGCTCCACCCAGGTCTTGTGGTTTCACATTCAATCAATCAGGTGCCGTCTCCAAAGTGAAGGTTGGCTGCTATTGATATCCAACACTGTCAATCTCTCGCCTTGACTGTACATTCTATCAGGCTGATGTTCGTCCATCTCTTGATGTTATCTTCCCACTTGTATCGTTGTCTACCTCTTGCTCGCTTGCCCTCAACATTGCCTTCCAGTATGCTTTTTATAAGAGTATCATGTCTTTTAACGTTGCCGAAATATTTCACTTGCCTCCTCTTTATTTCTTTCATCAACTCTCTCTTCATTTCCAGTTTTTCTAGAACCTCTGCATTTGATTGTTTTCGTTTCTATGAAATACGACATATTCGTCTGTTGATTATGTGGTTGTTTCGGGATTTGAAATTTAAATATTAAGCACAACCCACTACTGGCAACGCCGATCGCATTCTGGTATGAACCTAAGGCCTATCCATGTCAATATGGAAGCACTATACTCGAGTTTCGCCCTCATCTGAGCTCGTCAGTAATGCATATCCCTGACCGGATCCGGAAACAGTCCCGGATCACGCGTGTGAAGCGGGTGTGTAACCACGCGGCACACACTGGACACACCAAATTATCACAACAGAATATCACAACGCTACCCATCGTAGGGTGTGCCGCGTGGTTACACACCCGCTTCACACGCGTGATCCGGGACTGTTTCCGGATCCGGTCAGGGATATGCACTACTGACGAGCTCAAATGAGGGCGAAACTCGAGTATAGTGCTTCCATATTGACATGGATAGGCCTTAGGTTCATACCAGAATGCGATCGGCGTTGCCAGTAGTGGGTTGTGCTCAATATTTAAATTTCAAATCCCGAAACAACCACATAATCAATTGATTATTGCTCACTGGATTTAGGAGGCCTAGTGTTCCTTTCCAGTGAGAAGTCCTGATCGTTCGGGTCCCATCGATTGACGGACGTCGGTCGCGGCGATTGGGCAATCTTAAGCATAGCCTACGATGGGTAGCGTTGTTATATTCTGTTGTGATAATTTGGTGTGTCCAGTGTGTGCCGCGTGGTTACACACCCGCTTCACACGCGTGATCCGGGACTGTTTCCGGATCCGGTCAGGGATATGCACTACTGACGAGCTCAAATGAGGGCGAAACTCGAGTATAGTGCTTCCATATTGACATGGATAGGCCTTAGGTTCATACCAGAATGCGATCGGCGTTGCCAGTAGTGGGTTGTGCTCAATATTTAAATATTCGTCTGTATTTCCACATCTCCAGGGCTTCTATGCGACTTTCTAGTTGCTTGTTCAATGTCCATGCTTCCGAGACATACAGTAGCGTTGAATATACGTAGCATTTAACAATTCTCATTTTTAATGCATTATTAATCTCTCTAGATGTTAATACTGATTTCATGCCGTTTAAAGCATGTTTGGCCATTCCTATTCTCTTATTGATTTCCATTTTACTTCTGCCATTATCTGTTATTATATGTCCAAGATAGGAGAAACTTGTCACTTGTTCTAGTATCCGCCCGTTTACTGTGATGTTCGTTGATGACCTTTCTTTTTCACTGCTAATTATCATAGTTTTTGTTTTTTGGATGTTAATTCTAAGCCACATTCTGCACTGTACCTGTTTACTTGCTCCACTAGGTCTTGTAACTCTTGCTCACTTTCTGCTAGTAACACGGTATCGTCAGCATGGGCCTACCTAAGATTGTTTATGATTCTTCTATTGATGTTAAGTTCAGGCATTTCAACTTGTTTAAAAATACTTTCTGTGTATGTGTTGAAGAGGCTTGGGGACAGTACACATCCCTGTCGTACTCCTCTTTTTATCTGTATAGGCGACAAATAGTTATTTCCGCATCTAATAGACGCCACTTGTTTCCAGTACAAGTTACCAATAAGTCTGATGTCCTTTCCGCCTACTCCTATTTCTTGAAGGCACGTAATTAATCGTTCATGTAGTACTATATCAACAGCTTTCTTGTAGTCTATAAAACAAACATATGTACTTTTTTTTAACTTTTATGTATTTTTCAATTAACATCCTCAAACAGATAATTGCTTCTCTGGTGCCGCTGTTTTTGCGGAACCCAAATTGTTCTTCAGTTACTTGCTCATCTGTTTCATGTTGAATTCTTTCTTGAATGACCTTGAGTAATATCTGAGTTATGCGGCTCATTAAGCTAATAGTTATGTAATCCTCACAATCAACAGCTCTTGGCTTCTTCGGTAGTGTGATAAAAATGGATGTTTTCAAATTCTAGGGGATGTACCCAGTAATATATATATCATTTCATAATTCTGTGATAGTTTCAATGCCAAAGCTGGATAAGGATTTTATCATTTCTGTTGTTATCTTGTCAGGACCTGCAGCCTTTCTTTCTGTCATCTTTTTAATAGCCTGTTCTACTCCTCTTTGACAACTCTGCACATGTGACGTATTTCTCTATCTATTAATATATACTCTGGAATGTTCTTTCCTTTCTTCCTTTGAGTCATTATACACACGATTTCATCTGTTATCCATCATTGTTTTGTCTGATTTATCTTCACTGGCAAGGTGGTATTTGCAATCTGAATACTGGTTTTTACACTTTCCCATTTTGTATTAATTGTATCCTTAGTATTTTCACGTCTATATTGTTCCATACTTTCAATGATTAGCCCATCATATCTATGTTTTACTTCAACCAGGTATAGTTGACTTATTTCTGGTTGTTTCAATGCCGATATATCTACTAGAGGAGTCTTCAATGTCCTTATACCTGTGTTTTTAAGTTTTATTTGTAATGGCCAGAGTTGATATCAGCCCCAGGGTATCTTTTGGCATTTAAAAAATTGTTTCAAAATCTATTTCTAATCATAATGTAGTCAGTTTGGTTTCTTGTTCTATCTCCAGGGCTTTTCCATGTATACAGTTTCCTAGGATTATGTTGGCAAAATGTGTTGCAAACAATAAGATTGTTTTCTTCACAGAACTGTATCAGCCGGTCTCCTCTGTCGTTTCTGTTTCCCATACCATATTGCTCAACTATCTGCTTATATTTATTTTTCTCCTTCTACTTTTCAGGTAGGTATTGTCAGAATGTACCCTTTCAAAAGAATTTGGGATGCATTCGTCATTATGCACTTCCTTATACACTATAGGAGTTGTCTCTTCCCTGTGAATATTTACAACAGGCTCATCTCCAGGGGGCCAAGAATTACCTGTATCGCTTTTTTCTTGTTGTTGAATTACCATTGCTGTCGTTGGGATATTACATGGTGAGGTCCTAATCTCTTCCACGATGGCCAGCCATGTTCACTATCGTGTCCTGAACACGCCTCATGTATGCCACACATTCTGCTGTTTCGCTTTCGAAGCCGTTGATCTATTTAGATGTATCCTCCCTCTACACCGTCCCAGTCTTTGTGTACTAGGGATGGACATTCCCTTAGCAGGATATTACCCCTACTTCACTCATGTAGTTTAGCCAGTCAGCCAAGACTGTTGCCCGTGGTGTGGCCACCGCCGTACACAAGCGGTATTCGTGGAGCCATACATGAGCTAGCTGAAAAGATGGAAACCAAGTAGGATCCTGATCTATCCCTTGGGATATGGCTGCCACTCACCGTGAGGTACTATCCCTCTCACTTTACCCTACACCACATTAGTTTCACATTAGTTCAGCTTCATTAAAATTCGCATAAAAGTCGAAAGGGTCGACTTCATTGCACCGGGATTTCATTCCATATGGCTCGGTCTCTTTCCGCAGCGCGGAAAGCGTCGCACAAAGCACGAACTCCGTACTATTGCTTTGTAGTGAGGGCCGCCAGTAGGTGTATTCCTAATCACAAGAGAAGCAAGGTGCCACCTTCCCCCCGCTAGTCTACGGGACACCCCTGGGCAAGGCCGAGGGCCGTTTATTCAAGATATTGGTGAAAATAGACACCTTGCCATTATCATCTTTTCAATAGTATCATATTTAACTCTTCTGGATGAATATTATATGTTATATATCAGGCAAGTAAAATTCTAAATCATAATGGGAAGAGTTTGTAAGAAGATGGAAGAAGAAATTAACGTGGTTCAATCTGTATTTAGACAAAGAAGAGGAACAAGAGATCACATTCTCAACATACGTTTAATTATAAAGAAGTGCAGATAATTTAATGTAAATCGATTCTCATGTTTTGTGGATTATTCAAAGGCATTTGACTGTGCACAACATCAGACACTTTGGGAAATCATGAGGAATGTGGACTTTCCATAACATGTAATACAGCTCATAAGAAAGCTCTATCTAGACCAACAAGCAGCAGTTAGAATAGATGGCGAGACATCAGATTGGTTTGACATCAAGCAAGGAGTCCGTCAGTGATGTGTGCTGTCCCCCTATTTGTTTAATCTGTACGCCGAAAATATAATGAGAAATATTAGAGATGATATAAATAGGGAGCTATATGATGCCCTAAATATCGGTGGTCATGACATACCAGAGATTCGGTATGCTGATGATACAGTATTGCTATCCACAACACAGACTGGTATAGAAAACCTAATAGCCTCAACCCAATTGAATAGTGAAAAATCACAACTTATATCTTAACATAGCAAAAACGAAGATACTACATACAGATAAAACTACTTTGGAGAAAGAAAAATATGTTAATGAAGAAAAATTGGAGGTGGTGGAACATTTTGAATATCTTGGGTCATTGATTACCAATAACGGTGGCACAATGAAAGAAATTAAACGACGACGATCAATTGCTCTTCAAAGACTAAAACAACTGAATAAATTATGGAGTGGGACAGACAGAACTACAAGAATTAGATTTTTAAGAGCATGCATCTTTCCCATATTACCATACGCCTGTGAGACCTGGACACTTACTAAACAAGCTGAACAGCGCATAAATGCCTTTGAATATACATGCTATAGACGAGTTCTAAGAATATCTTGGGTAAAGAAAAGAACAAATGCATCCATACCTCAAGAGCGGACTATTGATGAAGGTTGACTATTAACGACAATAAAACAACAAAAAAAAAGTAAAATATTTTGGTCATTTGAAAGATCATGGAAGTTTGGAGAGAACAATAATGGAGGGGTATATACCTGGGAAGTGAGTAAGAGGAAGGCTAAAGAGAAGATGGGTGCAAGATGTGGTGGATGATCTCCAGATGGGTGTATCGGACGCGGGACATCTTGCTTATGATCGAGAGGTTTTCCGGAAGGTTGGTATCGGAGCCAGGTTCTGCAAAGGACATGCTACTGAATGAATATATATATATATATATATATGCGGCTGGCTCAGTATCCCGCAAGTCACCAGCGGGGGTCGAACCGCTCCCAGTTCTCTCCCGCTACGAGACTCTGCGTGATAAACGGGATTACGGAGAAAGTGTTGTAACCCCTCAGCCACAGAGACCGGCATATATATATATATATATATATATATATATATATATATATATATATATATGTGTGTGTGTGTGTGTGTGTGTGTGTGTGAATATATATAAATATATAAATATATATATATCTAAATGTTTGTATATAATTGTAGATACTTAACGTCTTTCAAAGTATGTTATGTTAAATTAACATGTATGAATAATGAATCATCGAATATAAGAAAGAGAGTGTTGAAGTGCTAAATAGAACAGTATGTTCTGTATGGCAGTGAATCATGGAATGTAAATGAACAAATAAGAAAAAAAATGGAAACTATGGAGATGTGGTTCCTAAGACGAATGTTACGAATTCCCTGGACTGTCAGAGTAAGTAACGACGACTGCTTGAAATAACATTTAATACAACAATAAGAGAAATGACAAACTACTCTCTTTGGTCAAGTGATGACAAAAGAGGCATTGGAGAACATCGTGACGACTGTAAAATTCAAAGGGAGAGATGCAGCGGCGGACCAAGAGAAATGATGCTGAATGTATTTAGACAGTGGCATGGAGGATTATCATCAGCAGAGTTGATCCAAACCACCAAAGACCGAGATATATAGAGCTACACGAACACCTGCACCGGATGGTAGGGCACTTGATGATGATGATGCCTGTAATGTAGTTGGTAGGGCACTTGATGATGATGATGCCTGTAATATAGTTGGGAATGTTTATACTGATTACCATCTTCTGTGAAATTAGTAGAAGTTTAGTCATTAGTTAACCGATTTTAAAATTCCATATTACACTTCACCAATATAGCTACTATAAATGGACTTTGGTTCTACCTACATATTGCTTATCGGAGAATGTAGCTGGAGGCTAGGGAACGCAGTTTCACACATACGACATACTAAGTTCGATGTCTGTGGCAAGCGATATGGAAGTGCGTCAGACAAGCTTGTGACAAGCTGATTTGTTAGCATTGACAGTGAACGTATAATGAGATGTTAGAAAATATGCCAGGGATCCTGGTTGGTGGACATAACATAAATATCTCACGTTGCGCTGATGACACCGTCTTGGTAGCAAAATGCCAGAAGGAAGTACCGGGGATGATAGAAAAAGTGGTTGTAAAAAAGTGAACAAAGAGATATAGAAGAAGAAAGCGAGAGAAATTGGTGACACGCTTGTGTCATGGCATTGAATGGAGTCAACACATGAATTGATCCATGTCGTCGGAGATCGCAACTGTTTAGACGCTTGAAAGTCCACGCCAATCGACAAGACACTTGATGATGATGTTGTTTGTGTTTAATTGTTTTGTATCATCTAAAGTACACTTTGCTTATCCACAGTTTTAATGACGAGACATTTGTAAATGTGAATTAATGTATTCTTTACAGCCTGGATTTGGTGGAGCAGCATGTGAACGGTGCACCAAAGTCAGCAAGCATTGGCCAAACTGTTCACTGCGTGAGTGACCTAAGACTTCTTTGTGTCATTGGGAAATATAAGTCCGTGCTTGGTTTCAACAATCTTAGTTTATACATCATAATCATCGACATGTGCTCTGCCAACTGGCATAGGCGACCATGTATCAGTACAGATCTGAGACGTTGGTATTCTGGCTACATACTGTTGACATTTCCGTCTTGCCACTGACTTAAACCATTCAACATTATATCGATGATATTATCCCATGCCACCGACTTAAATCATCATAATTCAATTGATGATATCCTCCCTGTCACTGACATAAACCTTCCAGCAATCTGTTGATGATATTCCCCCGTATCACCGACTGAAATCATCCAACATTCTTTTGATGATATTCCCTCATTCCACCGACTTAAACCATCCATCATTCTATTGATGATATTCTAACCCCCCCCCCCCCCCCCCACCCCCAAATCCCCCAAAGCCACCGACTGAAAGCATCCAATATAATGGCTCTCGGTCTTCCTTTACCTGTTTTGCCACTGATTTTTCCATTTGTTATAATGCTTCCCAAAGGTTCTTTTCTCATTGTTGCCAAAGCATATTGTTTGTTTATTTCATACAGTTGTTTATACTGTTTTACTTTCTTTAGCCTTTTCCAAACAATCTTTGTTAGTTACTCTGACACCATAGTAATGCTTTCATATTATTTATACATAAAGTTAATTAAATATGTTAAGTACTGAGGGTGTTAAATCAAGGATGCAGGTGATGGGAGAAACAAACACATTCCCATAATTAAGGAGTACAATCAGTTCAGATGGAGGAATCAACATAAATATCAAATGTGCTAGTTAACAAAGACAGACAAATCTACACAAACTACACAAACAACTATTTGGAAATTTTCCAACTTACAACACAACCGTCGATTTGAAAATAAATGAAACATGTCTACTGTCTGTACTTCTGTAACAAGACGGTGGAGACGTGTGTACACAGTTTTGCGCAAATTGGCATCCTTCACCTTTCCACCGCAAACAATACTTCAAACTGTTTATCTCAAAACCATGTTAAAAATTGCATTCAACCCCATCATTGTTGGCTGTTTGCAATTATTTGGGGGAAATTTACATTTAGTACCTTGCCTTTATTTTCTGAACGACCAGCACCCATACCATTGTATGAAAACCAGTGGAAGACCGTATGTTGTCAAATAACCCACAGATGTGTTTCGAACTTTATATGCGGAAATGCGAGTTATGTTCGCTCCACAGCGTCGGTCGAAAACCATGACCAATGAATAATTGCTAACTAGGAACAAGCAAGAAGATAGTACCTCTATAGCACAAGATGAAAGTGATTCTATGTACAACAGACCTCCTCGGCGATTCAGTCGACTATTGACGAGTTGACCCCCATCTCGACCTTTCGGATGAAGTTCATGAATCACTCGGGACATACCCATGGGTATAATTATGTGATTCCAGCCATATAAAAGGCCGTGTCACTGCCATCACCTCCATCCTAATGCTGCTAGTAGTCATAGAGTAGGCACCGCTGGTATCTTGAATGGTTCAGACCGCTGAGTGTGCCGTGAATGCCGGCGCACTGTTTTCCAGCTGTATAATAGATCCATCTGTATAGATAAACACATCTGGATCGTATCAGTGTTCACTAATGAGATTGTTGACATATGCAGTGACAGCAGCAGGGATTTGCTCTCTGCACCTCCACTCAAGAGAGAATGTGCAGGAGAAGGTGCAGTTAAACACGGAGGTACAGACACCCATTCCCTCTCGGGGTTGATATTGGTAAGACCTCAGGCCAGCCTGACATCATCTTCCGCCTGACTCATTCATGATTTGCCTCTCATTAGTCTGTCATCCTTTTCTCTGAATAGAGCTGGATGCAGAAGGTGTTGACCATGCACACTTATTTTCCACTCTTGATCCTGTTGTTCATGGTTGGAAAGTCAAGGATGTACCTCATTGAAGCACAGGAGGTGACTCATACACCCCAAAATATTACTCACGGCTTCATGGCATATCTTTTCAAGTCTTCCAATCTGTGTAGGGCTGAAAATGAGGAAGTCCAGGGCATACTAAATGGGTGAATAGAAGAATTAACAATCTTTCCTCGACATTGGTTGTTTCCAAAACTCTCATTGCTGAAAGGCATTTTCGAGTATTTGTTATCACGTGATGGACATTTCTTTGAATGACAGACTACGATCAAATCGCACTCCCATTTATGACATCAACTTGGTTTTGGTCATAATGTTCCCGTCTATTCTCACTGCTGGCAGATTTATTTTAAAATTATGATTGTTTAAGGAAAAAGTTCAGAAGAAGTCACATCTCTGGCATGGGAATCTAATGAACCTTATACTTACTGTGGGATTGCTAAGCATTCGTTTTGTATGTGAGATTAAAGCAAGACCGGCGACTCTATTACCGCATTGTTTGCAATGTCTTCAGAGGCTGGCATGACCACCCTAGCTCAAGGCGAGAGGTTTTGCAAGCAGACGTACAAACGCACTCACCAGTCAGAATGTCGACCCTGCGGCTATCATGGAAGTCCATGTGAAGCTGGAAGTGTCTATGGTAAAGTAATGGTTTCATCTTATTGCTTTCACTCCTACATCAAGTTTCTAATGTCTTTGTTGTATGACACATATGGTTATTGAAGGCCACACAAATGTGGTTTGTACCTAGGATACTAAAATACCCAAGAACATCTACGAATTCCTACCTCCAAGTCCTGCACAAGTTCAGCCCCCAAAGAAATGTGATTACCCACTACAAGACAACACAACTGTCTTTTTCTTGGAGCACGATTTGATATAAGAATGTCTAAAGAAGGATGTGCCAGTCGGAATGATGAATGCTGTTAGAAACGAGGCAGACGGAAGGTGTAAATACTACCTTGTTTCCCCGAAAATAAAACCATGTCTTATATTAATGTTAACTTCGAAATAATGCACTAAGGCTTATTTTCGGGGGGTGTCTTATTATTATTATTATTGTTGTTATTATTATTATTATTATTATTATTATGAATATTATTATTATTGTAATTATTATTTTCACATAAAAAGTCTACATTTATTTATGTACAGAATTGTACATTTTTTCAAATACAGTCATGGCATCTTCTTCTGGAACATCCTTATAGCTCTCGAAATCCTGATTTACCGTATGATCAATTGTTGTTTGAGATCCTATGTCATAAACACTGCAGTTTCACCCATGGCAATCTTGTTGGAGAGTTGGTATTTAGAAAAGTCGATCCCAGCAACAAAGTACTTGAATGCAAGTCAATGTTTTATAACTGCGTTATAGCAGACGATCTTAACTAAGGCTATTTTTATAACGACAACGACACACATTCACACACATACACAAACACACACACACACACACACACACACACACACACACACACACACACACTCACACACACACGCATGTACATATGATTTATGTCGTGGTGGAGTTAGAACAAATAATCACACGCTTCCACATTCACACCTGGGACGGCGGGCGGGAGGGAGGAGGGGGGGGGGGTGGGTTACATTAACATTCATCAAAATGCGACAGAAGGAGTAAATGAAATTCATGTGAGATACTAGGCAAAAAAAGCAGATGGAGACAATGAGAGGTGAACGTGAAAGGTAAATCAGATGGGCATCAAATAATAATCTCAGCGCCGTGAACTTCATTACAGAAAAAGATAAGAGATAATGGCAGAGTCGTGATAGACAATGATTTCTCCAGACAAGGAAAACTAAGTTGAATCTTTGTAATGTTCTATAAACTATGTTGACCCTCATAAATACACCTTTTTGGCTAATGCCCCTTAAAATATGCATCTTTCTTTCATTATAATAATATCTAAAAGGTTAATCTTTCTGTTAAATGTTCCTGAAACTATTGCATCATTCTGTCTTTGTCTTTTTCAATTGAAATTTACACTAGTTATGTCTAATGGCCACTACAAATCTGTTCCAGCGGGACTTCAATTTTGTTCAGAGAAGGGGACTTGCCGGATCGTGTGTCAGGAGGAGTATACACCAGAATACTGCTGTCACGGATTTTGGGGAAATGGTTGCATTCAAGGTCAGTGACAATTTCTGTACACATTCACGCGGTACCATTGTTAGAATGTATTACATCTTGAAACGTACACATTTCAAACCTCTATTCTCTGAGATGAGCACAGGATGGGAGTAATTACTATTCGTTTGCGATTTGTTTCTAATGCACACAGATGTTGTAGACATCTGTGTGGGTCTCATAGAAATACAATAGATTTACATGTCGTACCCATCAGCCACTCCAACACCGTTCTTCTTCTTCTTCTTCTTCTTCTTCTTCTTCTTCTTCTTCTTCTTCTTCTTCTTCTTCTTCTTCTTCTTCTTCTTCTTCTTCTTCTTCTTCTTATCTTCTTCTTCTTCTTTTTCTCCTTCTCCTAGTCCCCCTTCTTCTCTTTCTCCTTCTTTTTCTTCTTCTACTTTGTCTAGTCAGTCCCATGCTAACCCTTCTTAGTCCCTTCTTACGACATGCATGAAACATTATAATGTGACTTTTATTCTGTGACAGTGAGAAAAGAGGAGGCATAAGAAGGAGAGAGGAAGGGAGGAGAGAGGGAGAAGGGAAAGAAGAGGATGAGGGAAATGATATAAATAGTGTGAAGCCTAAAAGTTCGTTCCTCGGTCGAACTCTGCCTACAACGTACTATCTTTGATAATAAGGAAAGAGGGGGAGAGAGAGAGAAGGAAAAAGAGGATGAGAGTAAGGGATACGACAGATTTAGGTTCGTGTCTCCGCGTGAGAACAATAGTTAATTGTACTATTGCACCATCAATGTCTCGTGGTGTATGTTATCAGGTTATAGGAGAGATGCACAGCCCACCTCACAATGTCTCTAAACTACTCTAATCTACACAATCTCAGACTGACAAGTCGAAATAAAAGGCAACTCAAACATATATTTATTTCCTTCTGAACAGTAACAGAGTGACAATCTACAGCATATTCGCATAGAGTAACCAGTGCATGCATTGAAGACACATCTATGTATAATCGACTCCAAAAACAACACAATACTGCATGACGTCACAAGGGGAGGTAGATAATATAATATACTACTGTGCAACCGGATGTTAGGGAAATATTACCTACTATCACCTCCTAACCGCATGAAGAAAAGGACTAAAGCTAGGAATTACACCGGCCTTTGTTTCATAACTATCTCTCCGTAGGCTTATTAGTGGTACATGTATTCAGCCCAAATACCCATTGATCCACAGATTGATCCATCAACCCATATACCCAGGGAATTAATTCGCTCCCATCCAACTTGTTCAGCGGGTAACTGTTTATTCAGCTATGCCCGGTATGTCTAGGCAACTCCTGTTTACCCAGGCAATGCCTGAAACACTATAAAACAATACCCGTGAGTTTTATGTCACAATCAACCTTAGTCTTTCACTACCTACAAAGTCCTTAACAGCTATTGCTTCCCTGTCTATGCTAGTATTAATATATCTTAGCCATAACATAAATTAACAACAGTATTTTAAACACAGTAATTTATCGTTTATATATATTTAACTAACATTATTATCGCGTATATCCCGACGCGCCGCCTACAGCCAACATAACCCTAAAAGTATTTACCCGAAGATTTGAACTCGATGCCCGTACCACGCCAGGCAAACTCAACTACACAACAGCAGAAGCGAGACCTCCTTTCACCTATGTCCAGCGAACAAAAGACCAGCATTCCTTTCCATGCCGCTCAAGTCTCTCCGCCGATCTCACCTGTCCTTATTGTCTGGTTGACCCAGTGGTCGCTTCCCGTCTGCTAGTTTTTGGTTGCCGTGTTTATATTCCTGGAGTACTGCCATCTTTTCGTATTCACATGCTGTTGCACTCGCCTAGTTCTCATTAATTGGGTACGTCTAATTGCCCAGTTTACGTGCACATGTATAGTTTATCTACACTCTGCTTATCTAACCGATTAATATGACTCCCAACACTATAGACCAGCCATTTAAATTTAGGTCATTTGCAGGACGTCGCATCCAATCCTGCTCCTTGTCGGGTCGCGGTAAGTTCACCTACTGTAGTTTGCTATAGCTCTCTAAACCAAGATACCTGATTATAATATACAATTAAACTAATTAGGTCTAAGTCTTATGTCAACTTACATTCTTCTTCTGCCGTCCCGTTGTCCTTCTGGGTTTCATATTTAAAATACGATTGCTCGCTTCAACCTCTCGTTTGTCGTGGATCCCATCACACAGTTTCCAGTCGTATTTGACATTAGTCTCCTGTGTGATCCCGATTGACCTTAGTCTCCTGTGTGGTTCCGATTGACCTTAGTCTCCTGTGTGGTTCCGATTGCAGTGTCTCTGGCTAGTGGTTGTCCTATTTGACGTTTAGCCATCTACTGCAAGTAACGAGTGGTCTTCTTAGCCAACAGTCCCTCTCAAATGGCATGCACGCCATTTTGTGATCCTCGGAATTTGCGTTCCACTCCATCAGATTTATCTATCTGGAATAAATGGTTCACAGATCCTTGGCCATCCTACTTTTCTTCGGCGGTCTAGGCGAAACTGTGATATGTGCATCTTTTCCGTCTTTAATACTGCCTCTCCATCTTCCTGGACACTAAACAGCCTGGGATATGGACATCACCATTGCTGGAGTTCCAAACTCACACTTCCTGGGCTGGGCGGTCGCCCAGCCCTCGGCCCAATCGGCCCTGTTACTAAACCGTACGCTTGCTCGTTCCACACTCCCTAAACTGACTGGATCCAAAGTATATATCACCTCTTGAGTTGGCGCCTTTCTTGAATCACGTGACGTCGCCGTCCCTTGTCATGAAGAACTACCCAATCGGCATTTAGCTGTGCCGCATAATTAATTCTCCTTAATCCGCTTTATTCTACATCCCTGACACCACTAGGTTATAGTTTGAAGTTAAGGACCTACCCTTGCCGCCTTTGCCTGTTTTGGTTCATTGGGCGTGTCTGTTCCCATATATCTAGCCCCATCCGTTGTATTTCTTGCCCATTTGACAGTTCCTATGATAAGTTCGTCTTCATGTTTCCTGAATTTCTTATTTCACTAACAACGAAAGGTAAACCGGCGGTTAGCGGGCCATGTCCAAGTCAGCGCCCGGCCACTGACTAATTTTGAACTTATACTGGTCGGTGAACTTTCTGTTTCAAAAATATTCCAGTTAATGTCCTCCGATAAACTTAGGCGGTATGGGAAAACCATTTTCCATACTGTCTTAATTCCCTTCTCATAAAGGCCATACGCTACTTTATAAATATGCATAAATGCTACGAGAATATTCTTAGAGTAGCTTGGATCAGAAATGAAGAAATCAGGACTAGAGCAGGGGTATTGCTGCGCTAGATTTTATTAGACGTCAGCATGTCAAATGGTTTGGCCATGCAAGTAGGATGCCAACTAACAGTATACCACAACAAGCAATGATGAACAGACCTGAGGGAACCAGAGGAAGAGGCAGATCACGTAAACGATTAACGCAAGGAATAGCAGAGCCCATGGGAATATACGTATACATGAAGCCCATAAGCTGGCACTCTCCGCTGTTTATAGTTCACCTCAAGCCGCAAGGTACAAGAGGAACATGATTCGATGAGATGAGATAAGGAGAAGCCAAATACTGACATTTTTCTAAATTTTAACATGGAAGAAACCTGGCTCGTAAACAACACCTTGTCTTGTGAAATCATGTGTCCTGTTTTGAACGTAACAGTGGTTCACGAGAACAGTAATTTACAACATGACTCCTGGAAAACAAGGTAGGGGCGACGCCAGAATTAAAGACACCCAATGAAAGAATACCACCGAGGACATGAAAAGCACTCGGGGAATAGAAACTACCCGGGGAATTAAAACCACGCATTGACTGAAATCCTCGGGGCAAAGGTAATGGTGAAGAATGGAGAATTTTGGAAGAGAGCTACGCCCTGGGTGGCTTGCTACATGCTAATGACACTTATGATGCTAATGATGACGAACCTTTTGGTGGAACGTGGTAGCCCAATGGCTGGTTAATTCATGTAATAGAAGGTAGAGGTTTAAATCTCCCTCGAGAGAAGTATTTTTAAAATATGATCACATAATTCTGGCGTTGATCCTGGTTCGTGTAATGTGAAATTTAAAAATTTATTCGCAGGTGAAGATGACATCAAGTTAAGGTGGTCATCAAGATAAAGTGGTCATCAATTAAGATGGTCATCAAGTCAAGGTCTTCATCAATTTTTTTTTAAATTCGCATATCCTTTACAGAACATAGCTGTCAACAGCAGCATCTTTCAGCTGTCTGTTGATTTCTTTGCAAGATTACCGCTCAGTAGTTTGCCATTGCTTTCTGAGCGGCCGGCTCAGTTATCCCGCAAGTCACCAGCGGGGGTAGAACCGCTTCCAGTTCTCGCCCGCTACGAGACTGTGTGATAAACGGGATTACGGAGAAAGTGGTGTAACACTCGGCCAGAGACCGGTCTTCATCAGTTTAGGATAGTCATTATGTTAAGGTGGTCATACAGATAAGGTGGTCATCAAGTTAAGAATTTCATCAAGTTAAGGTGGTATTACAGATAAAGTAGTCATCAAATTAAGATATTCATCAATTAAGCTGGACATCAAGTCAATTTGGTCATCAAGTAAGTAAATCATCAAGTTATCGTGATCATTAGGTTAAGATGCTTATCAAGTTGAGAAAGCGATCACCTTAAGGTAATAATCAAGTTAAAGTGATCATCAAATTAAGGTGGTTACCAAGTTAAGGTAGTGATCACATCAAGGTTGTCATCAAGTCAACGTGGTCAGCAAGTTCAGATGGTCAGAATGTTACATGTATTAGCAAGGTTCTGACTACATCAGCTGTCAAGTTCGGACTGCTCTAGAATTTTGAAGGCAGCTTCTAATGCCTTATACGCTACATGACACAGAAATGATGTCTTTAACGTAACGTAACATTTTGATTAATCATAGCACCAGTACATATTTTACGATGCCTTGATAAGCAAAATATCAACTGTTTATACATAAATTCACCGCAATATCAGTTGTTAGTTAGTTAGTTAGTTAGTCGACAGATCATCCTCGCTGCACATCGAACCATTCAGTCCATAAGTGCTCGGATCCCCTCCTCAGCAAATCCCGCAGCGTGTAGCGGCTAACGACGCCAGTTCTGTGTTGGTTTATCAATCTTCTTTGGCTTCCTGCGTAGTGTTCTTGTTTGGCCACACCTCTTTTAATTTGATGCTCTAGCAGTCTGGCCATTGTTGTAGATTCACAGTCATCACTTGGTTCTCGCAAAAGTCTCACATCACGTAGAGCATTCAGAATGTCAGCCTGGTCCATGGCGCGTCCGCCCTCCACAGTAGCCTCTGTGTAGCCTCTGTGTAGCCTCACAGTAGCCTCTTTACTTGCAATATCAGTTGTTTAAACTATTAATGGGCTACGTTAATGTAGCAATCAGTTTTGATCTGCTGGTAGCCACTTAAACATAATCTCTAGCTTATTTGTCGCTAAAACACCTGTCATAGTCTTGCTCGTATCTAGGTAACTAAACTTGGGTTCATACAGGCAACAATAAATCTGTTCGTTATGAGATCGAATATTTATTGTATTTACATATACAGTATGCGTTGGCGCAGTGGGTAAACAGACCCGCGCTATATTACATCTCCCAAATAGTAAACATCAAACACATAAGTATCATTTAACAGTCTAGCAAACTATCTAGCCTATGTCTATATATCTATCGATATCTATAGAGTCCCTCAAAGGCAGGCCCTGTTGCCTCTCTCAAGTCCATCCGTCCTCTGCCGGTCTCAGCGTGTCCGAACTCGACACGGGCGGTAACTCTGTCCGAGTTCCTCGTGGACCCCGCATTAGGCGGGCCACATCAGTGTCCACGGAATCATGGACTGTGTGACCATCTCTTTCGAGAAGGTTCTAGATTACTCGGGTCCTGCTCGACTCAATGGTTTCCCTTGGGCTGGAATTGCAGCCCTTTACTAAATGTGTAAGTGAGGCGGTGACAGGATCCCTCCTCCCCCGTGACATGATTTGTTATTGGGAATTAGATCCGTTCTAATTCTGTCACCGAATCACATACAGTTGGTGTTGTAGTTTGGTGGATAGTAACCTGGCAACCTACCTATTAGCACTAAAAACTCATGTATTCTACCATACAACACTTGTCTGATTTGGTGCAGAGATCCCTGTCTCTCGTGTGCTTAAATATGCTTATCAGACAGAAGTTACGTGGCATTTTAGTAGTTGTATTTACAACTTGCCCTTCTCATAGTACCCAAAATGGTACCCAGACAAATAACCCCTATATAATAGAGGGTTAACAAGACCGAAGTCTTGGCTAAATAAGTACACCTTCAAATCTTGATCTGTGTGTGTATTTCTATACACTTTTACTCCCGTATGTTATATAATGCTAAATATGTAGTTACCTTGTTCTTTTATCCCCCTCATACTACAAGTGTCCCTGTTGGCTTGTTAGTGTGCTTTGACTAATAAGTTGATGTTTCTAATAAAGTGACTGTATTTTAACTTGATAGTGTTGAGTTTTAAGGTTTGTGTACTGTGTGTGCTGAATGTGTGGTGTAATTCCAAGCGTCACGAGTTGGGATAACCTCAATCATGAACTACTGCACTGTGTGCAATACATGAACAGGCATTCCAAGTAGTGGTGCTTAGATGTATCCTAACTGCTAAGCTAAGTATATTAACTCACTATTAAACTAAGTACTACACATGTATTCACAAATTAGACAAGTCATACAATTTACATGAAAGACGCAGACAAATTAAAATAAATACGGTTTGCGTACAATTTGTCCGCCAAGTGTATCGTTCTCTCATTTAATCCATTCACACAGTCATTCACTCACTTTTCATTAAAAAATAGTATTTGGTTAAAATATATAATTAAAGTTGAGGTAAGTGTTATTGCCCTTAGAAAAAATGGGCTAGGCGATATTTGCCCTTTAAGAAAATACGTACTTCTTGTACGATGACTCACAAATGGGTTCTAATTTAAATAGAGACAATTGTATAGGACGGTTCTTTAGCTTAGGAATGGTACCGCCTGTAATATTAATGTCGAATATGTACAAATTACAGGTGAATACAATTTATATACAACAAAAATGGAAATATAATACATATTTAATCCTAAACTAATTAATTAATTAAATCCAACGATGATGTGCGCGTTGTCCTCCTGTCGCTAGCGTGTTATGCCATGAATGGTAAAGCTAGTATGGCTGTCTCTTGAGTGTCGTAGTCGATGGGGTTCTGTTTCGGCTGTTTGTAAAGTTACGTAGTAACAACAAGTATGGCATGTTATTAATGTCCTATATAACGAGTTCTTACAGAATTCGGAGTTAGTTCGTTGGTTGATCTTATTGGTGGACACAAACACAGTTAATGTTTGTTGCTGGAATCGTTCTAGCGCTTAGGCACTTGATGGTATAGTTCTCAAAGTAACGTATCATGTTCTTGGGTGTCGTAATTCAACTAATCACTGAGAGTACTCTAGCAGGTGTAGAGTTCCACTGTAATATGCAACCGACTAAAAGTATCACAGTTTATAGTATGGCTAATGGTCGATGTGATTAGAGTCATTCTACTGGCGCATTCACCTGCCGTGACAAAAGGTCAGCCACAATGTTGTCGGTGCCTCTGATGTGGCGGATTTCGAAGTCGAAATCTTGAAGTAGAAGACACCATCTTTGTAGCCGATGGTTTTTAGGCGACCCCTGGTTAAGGACCAATAATGGCGAACTGTCAGTGAGGACCACAAAGTGACTCCCTAAGAGGAACTTCGATAATCTCAATATACAAAACACTAGGCTTAAACACTCTAATTCAACTGTGACATACCGAGTCTCAGCCTTCTTTAGTTTGCGGCTTACATAGAGAATTGGGTGTTTTATGCCATCCATTTCCTGCATCAAGCATCCTCCTATTGCGATAGCGCTCGCATCTGTGGTCAAAATAAAGGGTAAATTTATGTTGGGTAATCGTAAGACTGGTGGATTAGAAAAAATATGTTTCAATTTACACATTGCATCATCTAAGCTGGTACTTTTACAAATTTTTGATGGATGATTTTTAATTAACATATCCGAAAAGATTGAGGTTAGTTCTGCCCAATGTGGAATAAATTTAGAATAATAGTTAATCAGACCTAGTAAACTTCTAACTTGCTTCTTTGTGGTAGGTACTTCTAGCTTAAGGATCTTGGAAACAATTTTATCATCAGTCAATAATTTTCCTTCAGAAATTCTATGACCAAGGAAGTCTATTTGTGTATAACCTATTTCAACCTTGGAAGGTTTGATAGTAAGTCCAAAAAGAGAGATTTGGTGGAAGACTTGTTTAAGGGTGAGTAAGTGAGAAGTCATATCAGAAGAATGGATGCATATATCATCAATATAAGCAACTACGTTATTAATTCCGTGTAATAACAATCTTGTTAGTCTTACAAATGTGGCCGGTGCGTTCTTGAGCCCAAACGGAAGATATAGCCATTCGTACAAGCCAAGAGGTGTTGCGAATGCTGTTATATGTCTACAAGAAGGGTGTAATGGAACTTGCCAATATCCTTTAGCTAAATCGGTCTTAGAAAATAAGGATGATTGAGCCATATTTAAGATAAGATCTTCACAGCTGTTCATTGGCTCTGCATCCGTTGTGGTTCTTGTATTTAATACTCGATAGTCAATGCACAAGCGAATTGTCTGGTCCTTTTTCTTCACCAGAACAATCGGTGACGAATATTGAGACATCGATTTTTGAATAATGCCATTTTTCTCTAAATCTAAAATTTCTTTATCTAAATTAGATCTGTAATGGAGAGGAATAGAATATGGTCTACATTTGACCGGTCTCAGATCTGTCAGCACAATTGAATGTGGTATTTTATCAGTGCGTCCAGGTCTGTTAGAAAAGATAGATTTATATTCGTCAAGGATAGTCAAAATGTCTTGTCGTTGTTGTTGTGTCAAAGTGTCAGAGATATGTATGTCATTTATACTTCCGTCGTCAGTCATGATTGGTACAGGGATTTCAGTGTTGTCCACGTCTGTCTGATTTACCACAGATGCCACTGTTTGTAAATTGTCTTCAGTGTCATTGTCGTCGTCGTCGAGATCAATTGTTGTCAATATGTCGTCAAATTTGTAGTCGATGTCGATATCACAGATTGTCGGTAATGTCCATATGTCTTCGTCGTTTTCGTCGTCGTAAGAGTGTGTCGTTAACGATGCTACGTTTGTCGAGGTGTCATTTCGTTGCGAAATTGTCGTTTCGTCTCCGTCGCCAGTTCGTTGAGTCAGTTCATTTGTCTCATTGTCCTGTCTAACATAATATGGTTTCAACATATTTATATGGAATATTTTCAGTTTTCCATTTAAAGAGATTTCGTAATCTACTTCTGAAATTCTTCTAATGATCTTAAAAGGTCCCTGCCAGGAGGTTGACAGTAAATCTCTTTTGTCAGGTAGTAAGAGTAAAATATCCTGACCTGGATGTAGGACAATGGTTTTTGCACTTCTATTGGCGTACTGCCTATATTTAAAACCTTTCTCCTGTAGTGATGTTCTGGCCAATATACACGAACGTATGATTTTGTCTCTGGTATCAGTGACCAAATCATAGGTGGAAATGGGAAGTTGGCTATCTACAGGTTGTGAGATGATCTCTTTATAAATGGTGAGAGGTCCTCTTGGGTTCGCTCCATACATCAATTCGAAGGGAGAGAACCCTGTACTTGATTGAGGGACTTCTCTGTATGCGAACAGCACCGTTGGGAGAAGTATGTCCCAATCGGCTGGATTTTCAGCTGTCACTTTAGATAGCATATGTTTCAGGTCCCCATTAAGCTTTTCGCAGATACCGTTTGCGGCCGGTCGATAGGGACTGGTGAAACACTGCTTGATGCCTAGTAACTTAGTTACTGATTGGGTGGCATTAGATATGAACTGGGTACCTCTATCTGAAATGATTTTCTCCGGGAAGCCAAAACGGGAGAAAATATTTAGTAATATGTCCATCACATCCTTAGAGGAGATAGATCTTAATGGCAACATTTCGGGCCACCTTGTACATAAATCCACGAGAGTAAAAATGTACCTATTCCCCTTATTCGATATGTGATTCAACGGACCAACTAGGTCAACTGCCACGATTTGGAAAGGCCTCGAGGCAGTTGTCGTTGCTTGGACTTCTGCTGTAGGGTTTTTTCCCTTTTTCCCCAGTCTTTGACATACATCACAAGATCTACAGCAAGATTTTATATGTTGGCAAAACTTTGGCCAATAAAATTGGGTGAGGACTCTAGCTCTGGTCTTTTCATACCCCATGTGACCTCCAAAAGGGGAGTCATGGGCTAATTTTAGCACTTTGTCTCGATGTGCTTGTGGTAACACTATTTGCTGTGTCGTGGTCTGGTTTGTTGTGTAAAATCTCGTTAAGATGTTGTTCTGTAGCCTAAATGTCCACGATGCGTTCTTTGTTAATTTTGGCTTAAGGCCTACTAACTTAAAGTATGGTGATAGTGTTGTATCTGCTTTTTGTTCATTACCAAAAGTGATGTTAGTTGAGTTTGGCGCTACTATTTCTAATGATTCCTGTAGTTGGTCGGTGTTGGTTTTGTGGGTTGTCTGTCGTGTTATTGCGTTTGTGTGTTGTGTGTCTTGTTGCACATTTACAGGTTCGGTACTTGGTAGTTTGGTCGCATCCTCAATTTGAGGTTTTAATTCGGTCGTATCGTTTCTTGATTCGACCGCCCCTGCATTGTACACCTCGGTAAAATCTTCCTGAATTACCTCAGTGGTTGTCTCCCTTGGTATTTTGGCAGTTTGAGACAAGCAAGAATGGTGTTTCTCTTTTGTGTCGCTATTTCTGTGGTGGATACCGTGCTTTTGCTCCCAACTTTTTATTTCTCTTTCAGAGCATGGATGTATGTTGGGTAAATTACCAAGTATAATATCCGCGACGGGATTTTCAAGGATAGCACACAATACTCGCCCCGATATGAACGGCGTTTGAATTTCGACCAAAGCAAGGGGGTATTTCTCTATTGTACCTGAAAATGTGCGACACGTCATATGTTTGTCTGTGTAGTCATTAGCGTCTATTAATGTCTTCCTCACACCACAGAGAGTTGCGCCGGAATCACGAATTAACGTGCACTTTTTGTTGTTAACAAACCCTGTATAAAAAACTAGCTTGCCTGTAGATGATAAGGCAGCGTTAGCTATTTCATTTGCAATTGGGATTATGTGACCACAATGTAGTGTTGTGTCAATTTGGAACTTTGTACAGGTGTTGCACTTACTGTCTGTTATGGTGTTGATGACGTGTACAGCATTCCCAAGCTCGCTTTCATTGTCGTGTTGATTTTCACATTCCAGTAGTGACTCAAGCTCTTCGTCAGTCGACGTTTCTACTAATGCCGCATTGGCCTGTTTCAATAACTTTCGGCCTTGACAATCTTTATTATAGTGACCCCAGCTATTGCAGAAATAACATTTAATTGCTCTGTGGTAAGCCATGCGTTTAGCTGTTTGCTTCTCTACCATCTTTTTGAGGTGTTCAGGGTAGGTGGGTGATTTGTCACACATACCGTAACTGTCGTGATGAAAATTGCAATATTGGCACCTTACTACTTTACCGACATTGGATCGTGGTTTAAATCTGCTCTGTGATTGTTTGGAGTATTTGGTGTTCACTACTGCAGCTGCTGTATCATTGTGACTTATATTATGTTGAAAAATATCCCTATTTGCTGTGAAAAATGCATTCCCTTTCGCCTCGATTTCCTGAATGCTCTTACAATCCCGGACGAGCCCCCAAAAAGCCTGTCATAGTCTTGCTCGTATCTAGGTAACTAAACTTGGGTTCATACAGGCAACAATAAATCTGTTCGTTATGAGATCGAATATTTATTGTATTTACATATACAGTATGCGTTGGCGCAGTGGGTAAACAGACCCGCGCTATATTACATCTCCCAAATAGTAAACATCAAACACATAAGTATCATTTAACAGTCTAGCAAACTATCTAGCCTATGTCTATATATCTATCGATATCTATAGAGTCCCTCAAAGGCAGGCCCTGTTGCCTCTCTCAAGTCCATCCGTCCTCTGCCGGTCTCCGCGTGTCCGAACTCGACACGGGCGGTAACTCTGTCCGAGTTCCTCGTGGACCCCGCATTAGGCGGGCCACATCAGTGTCCACGGAATCATGGACTGGGTGACCATCTCTTTCGAGAAGGTTCTAGATTACTCGGGTCCTGCTCGACTCAATGGTTTCCCTTGGGCTGGAATTGCAGCCCTTTACTAAATGTGTAAGTGAGGCGGTGACAACACCATGATTTTAGTTTATAGCGATATCCCTAATCTTTTAGTGTGGTGGTAACTGTATCAGTAGACTTATTGCCATTCATTAGCCCGGTGATTAATAATTAAGTGCAGGTCCGATTGGCCGATTGGATAAGAACGCGTGTAAACGTCCGGTGTGCTGTTGCCGAGGTTAGCACTTCACACTATACCAGCACTTGATCCTTTCAGTGACTGATTATGGACTAGGACTGCTCACTGTCTCAAAGAGTCAGTACACTGGACAACTGGACTAAAATGTTGACCTGTCGTCCTTGACTTGGGAACGTTAATTACAAGTACCTCTGAAGTCGGAGTGGGTTCGCCTTATGGCGAGGGACGTTGTCTATAGGGAAAGCTAATCCACACGCAAATTTCAGTCCATCAGCACTATAAATAGTGTGTATGGACTACACTTGAGTTCAACGTGAGCGAGCGCAAAAAAAAAAAAAATGAAGTATTTACTGGAATCTATCTAGCCATGTCACCAGTCTTTCTGTCTGTTGGTAGCTGTATTTGTAGATATATACTTGAACAAACAATAACTACAATGTGAACAGCTATACAACGAACAATAACTAGAAAGTGAATCATAACTCCAATGCGAACAATAACTACACTTTGAACAATAGCTCAAGCGAACACATTAAGAATAGTTTAGAAGCAACGGAGATGTGGTTCCTGAGACGGATGTTGAGAATACCTTGAACTGCCAGCAAACAATGGACACTCCCTGTATGAAGCCGTGGCCACAGATAAGGGTTACAGATTGATAAGAGAAGAACATCATGAATGGCTCAGACAGTGGATGCAGAGAAGTTTGAGAACACTGGGAGAGAAGAGGAGTGGACCTGAATATCTGAGGAAAAGTCAGACATGTGCAAGGTTATAATCACATTGACTCGGAAGTGCAGGGATTGGTTAGCAGGTTAAGCTGAAAGAGAGATGTAACAACTGATCCACGCCAGTGGAACCCATGCGATGTCGTCATCTACACAGATGGCCTGTGAAAAGAACCATAAGAAGTGCCCGCTAGCTCATAGGAAAGGTAAATATTATAGGAGTCTTTCGTAAAATAGAACCTGGCTTTTTCGGAGAATGGATGTGAAGGCAGTCTCTGCAGAGTTCTGATGGCTATAGGATAAACAATACACATATATCGCGATTGTAACAGACTCACAGAGCCTGCTAAGAGGCGTCAAGATATACATGCTTGGTACAGAGTTCACAAATCAAAGATAGGGAGTATCCGTTGGATCCTTGGTCCATGAATGTCTCATGTGGTGGGAAACGAGCAGGCAGACGGATTGGTTGGTTCAGCAACACTGGATTTAATATTGGTGCACGATCAGGCATATAGCCATTTTGGGTCATTTGAATAGTGAGGAAGAACATAAAAATACGCATACATTGGATTGAATGGTGTGACAGGGAGCGGGTAGAAGCTCTGGACGACACTCAGTACTCCAAGGAAAGACCAGACGGACATAAAATCAGACTGAATCTGGTATCATTACTACTGGGGCTTGTTGCTGGCTGTTGAAGTTGGGGACATAGAGCATATGTCTTGAACGAATGTCATGGGTGCTGAGATGTCTGTTTGTAATTAAACTCAACTCACAAACTAACAACGATTGTCTGGAATAGGCTACATTTTTTTTTGGTTGGGGGGGGGGGGGGTCATTCTAAAATACTGGACAAATGAAGAGGATGACATCATGACATAGGGTATTTGATGATCTGACATGTCAAGACCTAATGACAGATCCGACATGAGATGGCCTTAACTCTGTAATCTATCTTATGTACCAGAATGTCCAGGTGGCAGTGGGAATCCCTGCAATGGCCACGGAGAATGTTCCAGAAAAAATGGACAATGTGATTGTGAAGTGAGTATTTGAATTCAATAGTTATGCATGCTGTAAACAAAGAGGCATTAGGCGTGTGTGGTGTTGCTCCAGCCAGGTCTTGGGGTTTCACATTAGCTCTGCTTCATTACTGCTTTGTAGCGAGGGTCGTCATTGGCGGGGTAAGTGTATCCCCTATGCCAAGAAAGGTAAGGTGGCCCCTTAGTCCGCTAGTCTGCAGGAAAACACTTTGGCAAGGTGGAGTGCCAGTTTATCCAAGGTATTTGTGAAAATAGACAACTTACCATTACTGTATTATTTTCATGTTTGTCTTTTCGTGTTATGTTCATCACATATGGATGCATATTACATGTTATATACTCATATATTTAAGTCTTGACTGTTGTATATAACTGTACATACATATCGTCTGTCAAAGTATGTTATGTTAATTTAAAATGAACGTATAATGATGTTTTGCTGGAAGATAGTTGTGAATGTTTATACTAATCATCATCTTCTATGAAACGGGAAGAAGTTTAATCGTTAGATAAAGAATTCTAAAATGTCATCACACATTCAGCTCCCACAAATTGACTTTAGTTCTACTTAGATATTGCTTATAGGAGAATGTAGGTGGAGGCTAATGAACGCAATTTCACACCTCCATCACCCTGAGTTCAAAGTCTATGTTGGGCGATTTGGAAGGGCGTCAGACAAGGTTGTGTCATGCCACTTGATTTGCTTTTATTGTACATTGAACATATAATGAGATATTCACACAATATGTCAGGGATCTGGTTGGTGGATATCACATTAAAATTTGAAAAAGAAAAAAAAAAATCTCTTGTTGCGCTGATGACACCGTCTTTATAGTAACATGCCAGAAGAAAATAAAGCAAATGCTAAATAAGGTGGTTGCGAAAATGTGAACAAAGAGTCATAGAGGAAAGCAGCGAGAGATAATTCTTGATACTCTTGTGTCATGGCACGGAATGGAGTCAACACACGAAATGACCCATGTCGGTATAGATCGCAATTTGTCTAGAACCTTGATCGCCACGCCAAGCGACAAAGAAATTGATGATTATTGTGTAGTTGTTTCTGTTTTATAGTTTAGTAACAGATTACAGATTAATTACAGATGCACTTTGTTTATCGAAAGATTTAATATGTAGAGATTTAAATATTGAGCACAACCCACTACTGGCAACGCTGATCGTATTCTGGTATGAACCTAAGGTCTATCCACATTGACGTGGATAGGCCTTAGGTTCACACCAGAATACGATCAGCGTTGCCAGTAGTGGGTTGTGCTCAATATTTAAATCTCAAATCCCGAAACAATCAAATAAATCAAGTAGAGATTTGTAAATACGAATTAATGTATTCCACACAGCCTGGATTTGGAGGAACAGCATGTGAACTGTGCACGAACGTGACCAAGTATGGGCCAGACTGTTCACTGGGTGAGTGACCTAAAACGTGTTTGTGTCAGTGGGAAATAGACTTGCGTGTTTGGTTTTAAAAATCATAGTGTGAACATCATAATCATCGACACGTGCTCACCCGACTGGCATAGGCGCCCATGTATCCCCACAGATCTGGGACTTAGGTGTTCTGGATACATTATATTGATCATATTCTCCCTGCCACCGACTGAAACCATCCAGCATTCTATTGATGATATTCCCCCATTCCCACCGACTGAAACCATCCAGCATACTACTAAGGATATTCCCCCATCCCACCGACTGAAACCATCCAGCATTCTACTAAGGATATTCCCCCATCCCACCGACTGAAACCATCCAGCATTCTAGTAAGGATATTCCCCCATCCCACCGACTGAAACCATCCAGTATTCTACTAAGGATATTCCCCCATCCCACCGACTGAAACAATGCAGCATTGTACTAAAGATATTCCCCCTGCAACCGACTGAAACCATCCAGCATTCTATTGATGATACTCCCGCATGTCATCGACTGAATCCATACAGCATTCTATTGATGATACTCTCTCATGTCACCGACTGAAACCATCCAGCATTCTACTTAGTATATTCCCCATGCCACCGACTGAAACTATCCAGCATAATTTCCATCTGTCTTCCTCTGCTTCTTCTACCACTGACTTACCATGTGTTATAATGTTTCCCAAAGATTCGTTCCTCATCACGTTGCCAATGAACATTTTCGTCTCTTTCTTAAAGTTGTTTATGTTTTACTTTTATTAGCCGTTTCCAAGCAATCGTTATTTACTCTGATAGTTCAAGGTATTTGTAGCATTCTTCTTAGAAACCCCCCAGTTCTTCATAATTATTTATGCATAACGCCCATTAAATATATGAAATGTTGCAAGCATCAACACACGGATGAAGATGATGAGAGAAGCAAATACATTCACACAACTTGATCGACGTGTTTTTTGAAGGTCAGACTACTATGAAGCCTCACGCTCATTTATAAAACCAACATGGTTTTGGATATACCGTTCCCGTATATTCTTACTGCTGGCAGATCTGTTTTAAAGATGTGATTGCTCAAAGAGAACCATTTAATGGTTGCTTTTCTGGGCTTGACAAGGGTAGTAATAATAATAATAATAATAATAATAATAATAATAGTACAACTACTATTGTTACTATAACTACTATTGCTACTCCTCGCCCTCTTCCTCATCGACTACTACTACTACTACTACTACTACTACTACTACTACTACTACTACTACTACTACTACTACTACTACTACTACTACTACTACTACTACTACTACTACTACTACTACTACTACTACTACTACTACTACTACTACTACTACTACTACTACTACTACTACTACTACTACTACTACTACTACTACTACTACTACTACTACTACTACTACTACTACTACTACTACTACTACTACTACTACTACTACTACTACTACTTCTACTATTAGTTTTGCTGCTATTACTACTACTGCTGCCGCTTCTTTGTCCAACACCACCACTACTACAATTATTGCTACTACTAATACTATTACTATTACTAGACACATTTACTATACATTTAATAATCAAACAATTAAATCAATCACTCACAGGCACATACATATATTTATCAAGCATCCTTCCTAAACACAAGACTGCTTGTCTCATTAGCCGAGCCGAATACAGAGATTTAATCAGTGACAGGAATGTTAATGCTGTCGTTTTGTTAAATAACCTATAATGTTTGTGATCGATTTATGATAGAAACTAACAGTGCGGTTTATCAAATAATTCACCACACTTCAACGCCTCGGTACCAAGCCCCTTTTGACAATCAGCGGTTACTACCGATAGCAACAACCACGCCAACACTAGACAATAACTATAGTACACAGAAAATGATACCCACCCCACCGATTTTAACATAAACACACGGCTAAACTATCTTTACCTACGTGTAACACAGAGATGCCCACAACACTTGTTTCTTGCTCAGCTCTGACGTCTAGTGTAGCCCATACTGGTAGATGTCTAGGAGCATAAAGATACAACTGTCTAGATTCGGCATAACTCTTAAGAACGACCACTGGTGATGCTGTTCATACACTTTACATGTCACCACAGTCTGTCTGTCTGTCTGTCTGTCTGTCTGTCTGTCTGTCTGTCTGTCTGTCGTCTGTCTGTCTGTCTGTCTGTCTGTCTGTCTGTCTGTCTGCCTGCCTGCCTGCCTGCCTGTCTGTCTGTCTGTCTGTCTGTCTGTCTGGCTGCCTGTCTGCCTGTCTGTCTGTCTGTCTGTCTGCCTATCTGTCTGTCTGTCTGTCTGTCTGTCTGTCTGTCTGTCTGTCTGTCTGTCTGTCTGCCTGCCTGCCTGCCTGCCTGTCTGTCTGCCTGTATGCCTGCCTGCCTATCTGTCTAACTGTATGTCTGTCAATCTGCCTGTCTGCTTGTCTGTCTGTCTGTCTGTCTGTCTGTCTGTCTGTCTTACATACATGTACCTTACAAGGTGCCATTTTGTGCCGCCATCCCCTTCACTCCCCACACCAATTATACAGGAAAATCAATTTTATATAGAAACACAAGCAAGAAAAATGACAACCAACGACTCACGTCTCGCTAACAGTGTGGTCAGTAACGACGATGCTGTTTTGGTAATCGTAGCAGCTCAACATCGCTGGCCGAATCCACACACCTCCATAATCCTAATCTGTACCCCTAAACATGCGTATGATGATGATGTTTCTATAAATCTAAACTATACCACTCCCTCTTATGTCATTGAGGCCACGCCCCTTTTATATATTGATATATACATATGTTCTGCTACCGTCAATCTTACACCCCAAGTGGTCACTTTTCGAAACCAGTATAACATCACCATCACACCTCTCCACTTTTAAATATGTAATGTTCAAGGTATTGTCCGTCTATATATGTTTTCCTTCATTAAAATGTTGTGTATACCTTCTTTGAATCATTTATTACTTCAATGTTATATGTTGTACACCAAGTCACTAGACTATCTCCTACCTACACCCCGATGCGTCAATTGACCACGCCCACTTTTTAAAATAAAAATATAAAATGTTCATCAGGAGTTATCTTCCTTATATATTATTACTTAATATCGACTTTGCGCCATAAAAACGTACCGGATAGGGCCAGCGTTATACTACTGTCCGTATGTATTCATTGACACTCTCGTTGAGTAGAGAACCCATTTGTCTCCTCTCATCTCTAGATTGCAAGTGTGAGGATGGTGAATGCAGTAATGGAATCCATGGTGATGGCTTGTGCACACGTGAGTCTTTGTCTTCATCGCTGTTACATGTGACGTGTGTCTGCATAATAGTCGTTGTTGTACTGCCTTTATTAATCTCAATTAATATTGTTCTTTATGATATACATTTAGCACTGATAATGCCTTTCGCTTTTTTTTTTTCAGGATGTAATATAAATCGTACTCCATAGTTAGTCTTTTTTCGCTGATCGATACCACCCCATATCAGAACATAATTGTCATGAATTGATGTTGTGTTTTGCCACGTTGTCCTCGTATCCGCAAGTGCTAATATTTGGATGTTTGATTTCTTTCACGAACTTTACTAGTGCTGGTTCTTTATCTCCAGGTCAACTAATATTCCACTTCCCATATACGTCCTGTCTGTTTCGTACTGTTTCTGTTGTTATTCGCGATATGATCAAAACTCCAGGGACTTCTCTCGCAAAAGAGTATTGCTACTGCACCGCAATGTCCGCCCTATTACTGCTGCACTTACAGTGGATGCACCACGTGCTCTGAAATTAGAGATCTTGAAACAATCAGCATACAGTCCAGACATGAGGTCATCGCACTTTCACTTATCTCGACCCTTGTCAGAAGATTTGCGGGTTCAGATCACAATGAAGTAATGGAGGCGGTCCAACATTTGTCTAGGGACACACATACAAACTTGTTCCTCGAAGACATCAACCATCTACGGGACAGTTGGATCAAGTGTGTTGCCAGGCTAGAGGACCATGCTGAGAAATAACACACACATTTTCAGTAGTGGGTATAACATCGGTATATGGCAGGGAGGATGTGCGATGGCCTATTAACGTTCGATGTTCAGTCATTTTGTGTTTACATTTGTATGTTTATGTAACAGTTGAATGGTTCCTGCTTGAGATCTGTTGTTTCCGTACTTCATTGTGACGACCACTAAGATCGAAACACCGGATTCCTTGTGTTGTGGTTTAGTTTATGTTATTTCCTCTCCCCCCCCCCCCTCCAAGGGAGTCTCCGTGGCGAAGTGGTCAAGCCGTCTGACTCGGGCTCCGAAGGTTGTGGGTTCGATTCCGGGCTGCGTCATTCGGTTCACGAAATCATTTTCTTCGGAGACTCTTGATGGTCGTCGCTGGAGCTACAGAGATCATGCTTTGTGCGACGCTTTCTGAGGTGTGTAAAGAAACTGAGCCATATGGTATAAAACGCAGTGCAATCGAATTTTAAGTTTATGTTTACATGTTTCACTTTACGTTAATTTAGTAATATTAATTTCTGTTACCCAGGTGTAACTTAGTTATAATGTATGTACAAGGTATGGATGTTTGTGTTTATCTCTGCATTTTTCGTAGGAGTAACACTTACAAAACGTGTTTCCATTGTATACCATACTGTGTTGTGTTGTGTGTTGTTTGTCCATCAAGAATGATGATGACCATTCATTTCATCCAGGGGGGTTGAAGGTATGGAGGCGTGGGTACTAAGATGGCTGATAAGGCCTATGTTGGCTCGAAATGTTCTTTGACAATGTGGGGAAAGAATGCTTGACGTCTCTGGAGGAGGATTTCCTGCAGTGGTTTTTCTCGCCTGCCTTTTCTTCACAGCTCTTGCAGTCCTGGTTGCCTCACATATGACTGCACCTTTGCATAATGATGCGCGCCACGAATTTCGGTCTCTGGCTGCAGTCTCCCAGGTGTCATGATGAATTCCAAAAGCATTCAGTGAAATTTTCAGAGTGTCTTTAAAGCGTTTCCTCTGGCCACCTTGGGAGCGTTTACCACAACGCAGTTCGCTGTATAAAATTCGTTAAGGGAGCCTGTGATCTGGCATGCGAGTCAAGTGACCAGCCCAACGAATCTGATTCTTCATCAGAAGAGTGTGGATACTGGGCATGGATGCTCTTTCTAGGACTTCAGTGTCTGGAATCTTGTCTTGCCATGTAATCTTCAGTAGCTTCTTTAGGCAGACTGTGTGGAAGTGTTTTAATTTCCTAGCGTGTCGCTGATAAACAGTCCAGGTTTCACAAGCATATAGCAGTGTGGATAAGGTGTGTGCTTTGCAGACTTTTAGCTTTGTTTGCAGGCTTATTCCAGTTCTGTCCCATACATTCTTGTACAGGTATTCTTATACCATACTATACATCCTTGTACTGTGAGGTAGTTTTGTGTTAACATTGTTTATTTGGGGGAAAGAAGTTAATTCAGATAGAAAACTGGGTACTCGCACCAGACGAAGACAGACCCTATTCTGTGGACATGTCTTGAGAAAGGAAATTGGAGCGAATTAAAGACGCCCCCCGGCCCTTTACCTACACCCTCGTCCCTCGTGTCTTCCACACAGTGAGAGACGATTCTGGGCAGTCTGACATCATAGTATGGAAGGACATCAATATCAAAAAACAATTGGCGGTACACGAGACAGGAGGCTGTGGGTAGACACGATATCCAATGCCACACGACACGGACTATAAGGAGTAGACATTAAAATAGCAATAATAAAAACAATACTGTTTATTATATTTATTGCAAGTTCTTAAATAAAATGTGTAACAACTGGCAAAAATGAAACAAATTCATCGAATAGTGTGTCATTCTATAAGATGTAATACATGTGCCTTATGTATGCAGAAAGAAACCCGTGTAGGAGTCCCGTGTCCCCGTGCGGAAAGAACAAACAGTGCATTCACACAGGTCCAGACAAATACACGTGTATCTGTGATGACGGCTACGCTGGAGATGGGACAGAGTGTGCTCCCATAAACCCTTGCCAGAATAACAGGGGTGGTTGTCATGTCACAACAGACTGTGTATACGCCGGACCAAATCAGGTATTCATAAGTTAGACCAAATCAGGTATTCATCAGTTAGACCAAACCAGGTATCCATAAAGTAGACTAAGCCAGGTATACATCAGTTAGATGAAATCATGTATCCATAAGTTAAACCAAATGGGATCTTCTTAAATCAGACCGTATCGGGCATCTTCAAATCCAATAAAGAAAACAGACCCTGCTTATACAGTGCAGCATCTATCCCGGACAAGACCGTGGAGGATCTCCACTTGTATGAAGAGGATAGTTCCCCAGTCTGGTTAACTTCACGTGTATTGGAGGGTTGTCCTGCAGTGTTAAACTGAGGTACTGATCTTAAAAGCTCTGTTTGATCACGCGTTTGGAAAGGTTAAGGCGAGCTTTGCAAAACAATCTCCAACCAATCAATCAACCAACCAAACAACCAACAAATCAACCAACCAACCAACCAAAACATCATCCAACAAACCATCCAATCAACAAATGATTGATTGATTGATTTATTTAGGAACCGACATCACAGAATTCGGGGAATTCCCATAAGCGCTCCGTCCCCATCCTCAGCAGCCAGCGAAGAGTTCCAACACTAATAGTACCAGTAGTAATCTGATTATATGTCAGTCTCGCCTTTCCTCTGAGCGTTGAGCGTCGGCCATATCCCCTCGTCACACCTCGCTGCCTCATTCTTACCTGACTATGGTGATCCAATTGCTCCTCCGAGGTCTACACGTGCTCCTACAAGGCCGCAACCACGTCTGCTTTGTCATGCATCATTACTCCACCAAGTTCTGCAGAGTCAGCCAATATGTCCGCGTGTTCATTTCCCAGCACACCGGCATGCCCCGGAGAAAAGATCCAGGTGATGCTTGCTACCCGTGACCTTCGAAGCGAAGCAAGCCGCTCTGCGCGAAGTCTGCCTGTCCTCACCCTCCTCAGCATGCTTTCTGAGTCAGTTACAATCACGATATGTGTATGTATCACGTTCTCCATCTAGATGAAAGCTGCACTGACTGCCTCCAGCTCCATTCTTAAGCTAGGTGTTGTGGTATCATACGCCAGGCTCTCCTGCACCAAACGTCGACCATTAGCTTTTGCTAAGAATCCCCAGGCACTTCTCCTACCTCTCAACACCGAACCATCCGTGTAGATAATCACATCACCCGGGCGAGCATTATCCTGAATTAGTTGCTGGATTTCAACTTCCGTGGCCCCTGCTGGCCATTCTCTGCACTCCCGGCTCAATGTGATTATAACTCTGCACAAGTCTGACTGCTTCGCTGGCACTCTGACCCACTCCTCTCCTCGCCTAATGTTCTCCAAGATGCATCGTATCCTCCGCCTGAGCCATCCATGATTTCCCTCTTATCAGTCTCTGACCCTTAACTTCGTCCAGCGCTTCATGCAATGGGTGATCTGTTTCTGCAGCTACTCTGAGGGATGCCTTCGCCTGCATCACCTTGTGCCTACCAGCAACAGTCGGCAGACCAAGGATATAACGCATACACACTACTTGGGTGTCTCTGGTGCATCCTAGAATGACCCGCACAGCTTCGTTCTGTATGCGCTCTAATTTCACCAGCTGACTCTTTGAGACAGTGAGCAGTCCTAGACCATAATCAATCACTAAGAGGATCAAGTGCTGGTATAGTGTGAAGAGCATTCTCTGTTCTGTGTCCATTGCAGCCATAGTTGTAAGTGCATTGAGTCCCTTTTGAGATCTTGTCACAACCGTCTCCACATGGTCATTGCAGGACAGACTCCTGTCAAATGTGATTCCCTGATACTTCAGTTTGTTCTCTCTGTTGACGCTTCTACCATCTATCGCGAGGCTTGGGACATCAGCTCTCACAATCCTTTTGTCCAGAGAGCACCACAAAACAGCCGCCTTTTCTGGGTGGATGACAGCACTCATTTCAGTGCACCTGTCAATCACTTTGTCTACTGTCGCCTGTAGCTCCTGGGCTGTTTGCTCCCTATCTCTCCCCTGCCTATATGCAAGAATATCATCTGCAAATGTCAGTATCCTTCCAACCTCTGGTGCTTCTAGGTTTGCAATATTGCTCGTATACACGTTAAATAGCACCGGTGAGATTGCAGATCCCTGTGGCAGTCCCGAGGTTAAAATATGTGGCTCTGAGGTCCATGCACCCAGACGAATAGCAACCCCACGAAAATGCAGGACGGCTGCTATCCAGTTCAACAAATAAGCCAACCAAGCAACCAACCAACAAATCATCGTATCAATCAACCACCAACCAAACACCCAGCCAACCCATAAGCCCCTCAATCCACATAACACCACTGCGGGCATCATCTCGTACATTATTCTTTCAATTGTTACCCTGACACCTCTCGCTGGTGTTGCTAGCCATCACTTCTGCAGGAAGCAACATGACTACTTTATATGCAATGAGTGAATCAACAAAAACGAGAAGCAGAATGGGCTATCTTGACAAGAACACAAGTGAGACAATGGATGTTTCGGCTAAAATCTTTGTCAGTATACAAATAATAAGCAAGCACTAATACAACTACACAAACACCTACATGAACATATACATAAAGGTTTATCATCTGTGTCCTTGACATGGACTTGACATGGACTTAACATGTTTGTAGTTACACTATACACACACCAAGTCCAGCAAGAGCCGTGGTAACGTAGTGTGTAGTTACACTATATACACACCTAGTCCAGCAGGAGCCGTGGTAACGTAGTGTGTAGTTACACTATATACACACCTAGTCTAGCAGGAGCCGGAGTAACGTAGTGTGTAGTTACACTATATACGCACCTAGTCCAGCAGGAGCCGGAGTAACGTAGTGTGTAGTTACACTATATACACACCAAGTCCAGCAGGAGCCAGAATAACGTAGTGTGTAGTTACACTATATACTTGTTGTTTGTCCATCAAGAATGATGATGACCATTCATTTCATCCAGTGGGGTTGAAGGTGTGGAGCCGTGGGTTCTAAGATGGCTGATAAGGCCTATTTTGGCTCGAAATGTTCTTTGACAATGTGGGCAAAGTATGCTTGACGTCTCTGGAGGAGGATTTCCTGCAGTGGTTTTTCTGTCCTGCCTTTTCTTCACAGCTCTTGCAGTCCTGGTTGCCTAACATATGACTGCACCTTTGTGTAATGATGCACGCCACGAATTTCGGTCTCTGGCTGCAGCCTCCCAGGTGTCATGATGAATTCCAAAAGCATTCAGTGAAATTTTCAGAGTGTCTTTAAAACGTTTCCTCTGGCCACCTTGGGAGCGTTTACCACAACGCAGTTCGCTGTAGAAAATTCGTTTAGGGAGCCTGTGATCTGGCATGCGGGTCAAGTGACCAGCCCAGCGAATCTGATTCTTCATCAGTAGAGTGTGGATACTGGGCATGGATGCTCTTTCTAGGACTTCAGTGTCTGGAATCTTGTCCTGCCATTTAATCTTCAGTAGCTTCCTTAGGCAGACTGTGTGGAAGTGGTTTAATTTCCTAGCGTGTCGCTGATAAACAGTCCAGGTTTCACAAGCATATAGCAGTGTGGATAACACAACTGCTTTGTAGACTTTTAGCTTTGTTTGCAGGCTTATTCCAGTTCTGTCCCATACATTCTTGTACAGTCTGCCAAAGGCTGCACTGGCCTTGGAGATTCTTGCATTCACTTCGTCATCAATTGTGGCAGCTTGTGACACAGTGCTGCCAAGATAGGTGAATTTGTCCACAACACTTAGTCTATGATCATTCACTTTGATATTCGGCACAGTGTGATTATTCCCTGGAGCTGGCTGGTACATAACTACAGTCTTCTCCAAGTTGATATTGAGCCCAAAGTTGGCACAGGCATGTGAGAAAGCTGAAACATTATGTTGCATGTCCACCTCTGAGTTGGCGTATAGAGCGCAATCATCAGCAAACAGGAGCTCTCTGACGGTGCCGCTGTCAATTTTGGTTTTAGCTTTCAGCCTTCTGAGATTGAATAACTTTCCATCCATACGGTAGTTGATGTCTATTCCAATGTCGTCGTTCTCGAAGGCATTCATCAACATGGCTGAAAACATGAGGCTGAACAGTGTTGGTGCCAGGACACATCCTTGCTTCACTCCATTGGTTACAGGAAAGGGTTCAGACAGTTCACCATTTTCCTGTACTCTTGCCTGCATGCCGTCATGAAATAGCCGCACTATTTGGACAAACTTTCGTGGACAGCCATATTTTGCCATAATCTTCCACAGTCCTTCTCTGCTGACTGTATCAAAAGCCTTGGTAAGGTCAATGAAAGTGGAGAACATTTCGCAGTTCTGTTCCTGACATTTCTCTTGCAGCTGCCTTGCAGCGAAAATCATGTCAACAGTTCCACGTTCTTTTCTGAAGCCACATTGACTCTCAGGAAGAAGACCTTGATCGAGATGGGCTGTGAGGCGATTGAGAAGAATTCTGGCGAGTATCTTCCCTGCAATTGAAAGCAAGGAGATACCTCGGTGGTTGTCACAGGATTGGCGGTTTCCTTTACGTTTGTAAAGGTGGACTATTGACGCGTCCTTAAAATCTTGTGGCATGGTCTCGTTCATCCATATGTTTGTGAAGACTTGGTGAAGCTGCTCTGTTAGGACCGGCCCACCTGCCTTGTATATCTCTGCTGGGACGGAGTCAGGACCAGGTGCCTTGCCGCTGGAGAGTTGCTGGATGGCTTTGTTTATTTCCACTATGGTTGGCAGGTCACCAAGTGTCTCATTGGTGGGAACTTGAGGAAGGCAGTTGATGGTTTCATCATCGAAGAAGGAAGTTGCATTTAGGATTTTGCTGAAAGGCTCTGCCCAGCGTTGAAGGATTTCTTTCTTATCTGTGACCAATGTTCCCCCATCTGCACTGAGGAGGGGAACTATGCCTGGTGATGAAGGACCATAGACCGCTTTCAGTGAGTCGTAGAAGTTTTTCATATCATGTCTGTCAGCAAAGCCCTGAATTTCATCAGCTTTGCTGCTCAGCCAGGAGTCCCGCATGTGCCGAAGTTTCTGCTGCACTACTCTCTGAATGTTCTTGAAAGCATCTTTTTTTGATGTTGACTTTGGGTCATTCAAATGTGCCTTGAGGAGAAGATGTTTCTCGGCCAGCAATTGGTTGATGTCTTCGGAATTTTCATCAAACCAGTCTTTATGCTTTCGGGGGGCTGGACCCAGGATTTCCATAGCAGTGTTGTAAATTGTGTCCTTTAGGGCTCTCCATTCTGTTTCTGTATCCTGTTTAGCTTCAGCATTGGGCTTGAGGCGGTCTTCCAGCATATTTTCAAACGACTGCTGCATTTTCTTGCTGTTTAGGCGGGTGAAATTTAGCTTTGTTTGCATTTTCGCCCCTTGAGGACGCCGTGGTGGCCTGATGTGGATGTTCATTTTCGAGACAATGAGACGATGGTCTGTCCAACATTCGGCACCACACATGGATTTTGTCACTCGAACGTCTTGTCTGTCACTCCTCCTGACGATGACATAGTCAATGAGGTGCCAGTGTTTCGAGCGAGGGTGCATCCACGATGTCCTATTTCTCATGGGGAGACGGAAAATTGTGTTCGTAATCACGAGATCATGTTCGGCACATGTCTGAAGGAGGCGGAGTCCATTGCTGTTACAATTTCCGACTCCATGCTTTCCAATAATGCCACTCCAAGAGGTGGTGTCCGTGCCTACTCTGGCATTGAAATCCCCAAGGAGTATAAGTTTGTCTCCTTTGGGAACAGATGTTAATACACTGTGCAGGTCCTCATAGAACTTGTTCTTGACATCATCTTCGTTGGTCATAGTTGGTGCGTAGACACTCACAATGGTTGCGTGCTTCCTTCCATTCAGCAGAGGCAACTTCATGGTCATGAGCCTGTCGTTTATAGCCTTTGGAAATCCAGCTAATTTGCCGACCAGGGCCGACTTAATGGCAAATCCCACACCGGATTGGCGTCTTTCCTCGCTTTTCCTTCCACTCCAGAAAAATGTGTAGCCGGCACTAATTTCACAGATTTGGCCTTCTTCTGCAAGTCGTGTCTCGCTCAAGGCTGCAATGTCGATGTTGTACCTGCCCAGCTCTCTCCCAATCAGTGCTGTTCGTCTCTCTGGACCCGACGCGCCGTCTCTGTCAAGTAGGGTGCGTACATTCCAAGTTCCAATTGTTAAGGGAATATGGTTTACTCTTTTAGCTTTGCTTGTTTTATCTTTCTTTGTATGTCGACCGCAGTTAAGGGTACCCACCAACCGCGGCTAGCTGGTTAGGTAGTGATGAAGCAGACAATGTTTAGGGCACCTTTTCTAGCCCCTTCCTCATGCTATGGAGGTGAGCAGTGTGTTCCTATAGAGGGCTGCTCAGTCGCTCAGGGGCTGCCGAATCCCACTGCTGCTCCGGTCAGTAGAAGACGACCATATGGCCTGCGCCGCCTGTGTGCAGGTCTGCGACTACGGCTGCCAGCGTACCCACGCCTGCCGCTTTGCCGCTCGCCCATCGCCACAGGGCTTGAAGGTGATATGTGACGTTGGATGAAGAATGACTTGCGCGATGACTTGGATTAAAGTGAGGAAGAGTTGCGCAATTCGTCGACCTCACTCTCTCGCCTGAGTCCATCTGAGTCCAGTGGCAAGACAAGTCGAGACGATTGGAGACGAATACATGTGCAGTGGATGACCAGGGCGCTCTACGTGCATTGCCGTGCTCATTACGTTCCACAACGCTTTGCAGGTAAACGCCGTCTTGCCCGTTGAATCAGGAATGATTTCTTCCGCGCAGTCTGCCGAATCCTGTCTTCACATGCTGGGTAGGCATACCCTAGTTTACCTCTTGGTTTGACACCAAATCGGATACCCATGCCTGGTTTAGCCAGCCTCTCACAGCTGTTGCCTGGGGGGTGGCCGCTGTCGCATGCTGACAGCTACTAGGAGCCACAGGCACGAGCTGGGTGTCAGACTTGGACCAGTGGGGGATGGGTCCTGAAAGGACATGAGAGCCATCCTTACCAAAGTTGCTACCAATGCCTGACACCCCGTACCCCCCACACTATATACACACCTAGTCCAGCAGGAGCCGTTGTAACGTAGTGTGTAGTTACACTATATACACACCTAGTCCAGCAGGAGCCGTTATAACGTAGTGTGTAGTTACATTATATACGCACCTAGTCCAGCAGGAGCAGTTGTAACGTAGTGTGTAGTTATACTATATACACAACTAGTCAAGCAGGAGCCGTTATAACGTAGTGTGTAGTTACACTATATACACATCTAGTCCAGCAGGAGCCGTGGTAACGTAGCGTGTAGTTACACTATATACACACCTAGTCCAGCAGGAGCCGTGGTAACGTAGTGTGTAGTTACACTATATACACACATAGTCCAGCAGGAGCCGTGGTAACGTATTGTGTAGTTACACTATATACACACCTAGTCCAGCAGGAGCCGTTGTAATGTAGTGTGTAGTTACAATATATACACACCTTGTCCAGCAGGAGCCGTGGTAATGTAGTGTGTAGTTACACTATATACACACCTAGTCCAGCAGGAGCCGTGATGACGTAGTGTGAAATTACACTATATGCACAGCTATTCTAGCTGGAGCTGGAGTAATGTAGTGTGTAGTTACACTATATTCACACCTAGTCTAGCAGGAGCTGGAGTAACGTAGTGTGTAGTTACATTACCTATTATGGTCAGGTCTTAGTTAGATATGACTGAGCTACCGTATAACAGTAGACGGTACTACCTGGTTTCTGTTAGCGCCGAGCGTTGGGCGGCGCTTACCAAACCCGACACCCCACATTGTGCCAACGGCTTCGGGCGGAAGAGCGCAATTGGGAGGGTACAAGCCTTACCCTGGTGCGAGGAAATGCAAGCTAAAGACAAAATTGTCATGGCAGGGCAGACCAGGCTCTAAGCCTTGGTTGGCGACTGGTCTAGGATCGAAGCTCCGACAGGCGGACAGTTAGAGCATTGCTTTGCTGATCCGGCAGCTTCTGCAGCTTGTCTTGTTCCAGATGTAGGGGTGTTACCTTTCCTCTGGAGTGAAGTAGGCAGGCCGAGAGAGGGATCATGCTGCATGGGCAACACATGATCTCTGTATTTTAGCCCAGGCTTTGTGCTATGGAGAGGCAATAACTCCATCCCTGGTCTTAACTGGTCTCGGAATCAAAGCGAGAGGCAACTGTTACGGGTTATAAGTCCTTGTCAGTTGGCGTAGACATGGGGCGCCACGCGTTGCCTCTGACGGTGGGAGACACCTATAGGTGTCACTGATCAGCTACCGCCCGCCTCAAGCTGGGCAGCCCCCAGCCAATTGGGTGCTGATCCGCCACAGCCTGCCTGCTTCAATGGGTGCTTGGGGCTAGGACAAAATCTGAATCGCAGGCTGTAAAACCAATGCACCAGGTACAAACAAAAATATAAATAGAAACCTCAAGCTACGGCTTGCAACCTGGAACGTGAGAACCATGTGTCCAGGATTTTCCACTGACATAAGAAGCATGTATGAAGGAATAAAGAAAGCCTGTGGTCCAGTGATCAAAAGAAGTGCACCATTGAAAACCTTGACTGGAGAAGTCATCACTGATAAGAAACAGCAGATGGACAGATGGGTAGAGCACTATTTGGAGCTTTACTCAAGTGAGACCAAACTAGCGGATAATGCCCTCAACGCCATAGAGGCTCTACCAACTCTTGACCACCTGGACACACTTCCCACCATAACAGAAGTTAAGTGTGCTATAAATGAACTTGCATCTGGCAAGGCTCCAGGTAAGGATGGGATTCCAATAGAGGTTATCAGGAGTGGGCAAGACACACTCACTATACAGATCCACCAGCTAATAGAGCTATGCTGGCGTGAAGGACAAGTCCCACAGGATTTCAAAGATTCAAGCATCATAACACTGTACAAGAACAAGGGCGATCGAAGCGACTGCAACAACTATAGGGGTATCTCACTTCTGTGTATTGTTGGAAAAGTATTTGCCAGAATTGTTCTGCGCAGACTTCAAGTCCTAGGAGATCAAGTCTACCCCGAGTCACAGTGTGGCTTTCGACAGAACCGGTCTACCACTGATATGATATTCTCATTGCTACAAATGCAAGAAAAATGCCGTGAACAGAATCAACCACTGTTTATTGCCTTCATCGACCTCACAAAGGCATTTGATTTGGTCAGTCGTGAGGGTCTGTTCAAGGCACTAAAGAAGATTGGCTGCCCACCAACTCTTCTGTCCATTGTGGAATCGTTCCACACAGGCATGAAGGGTATAATCAAGTTTGATGGTGCAACTTCTGAAGAATTTGAAATCAAGAGTGGAGTTAAGCAAGGTTGTGTACTAGCTCCCACCCTCTTTGGAATATACTTTTCACTTCTACTGAAATATGCATTTCGTGATCAGGATGGTGGTATATACATTCACTCACGCTCAGATGGCGGCCTCTACAATGCTCAGAGATTGAAGGCTAAGACCAAAATTAGGAGGGTACTGATCAGAGAGTTGCTTTTTGCAGATGATGCTGCAGTTACGACCCACTCTGAGGAAGAATTGCAATGTCTACTATCTGCATTCTCCAATGCTTGTTCTGAATTTGGTTTAACAATTAGCAAAAAGAAGACACAGATTATGTCACAAGGTGCACATGGGGTACCATCAATCTTTATTGACGACGCTGAACTAGAGATAGTAGACCATTTTACATATCTAGGATCAGTGGTAAATAGCAAATTATCCCTAGATCAGGAAATCAACATCCGGATTGGTAAGGCAGCAACAACAATGAACAGGTTAAGAAAAAGAGTCTGGGAGAACAGGAAGCTTACTGCCAAAACAAAAGTCCTTGTCTATCAAGCCTGTGTCCTTAGTACTCTTCTCTATGGCAGTGAAACCTGGACAACTTACTCACACCAAGAGAACAATTTAAACAGCTTTCATATGCGGTGTCTGCGAAGAATTCTCGGTATTAAGTGGCAAGACAAAATCACAAATACTGAAGTATTGGAAAGATCAGGTTGTGTGACAGTTTATTCCATGCTCAGTCTTCGTAGACTTAGATGGATAGGACATCTTAGCAGGATGGATGATGGTAGAATACCAAAGGATATCTTTTTTGGTGAATTACAGATGGGTAAGAGATCTCAGGGTCGACCTCTACTACGATACAAAGATGTGTGTAAGCGGGACATGATTGATACAGGCATTGATAATGCACATTGGGAGCAAGTCGCCGCTGAACGTGTTGCATGGAGGGCAAATATCAGAAATGGAATAAAGTCAAAGGAGAAAATTATTGCAGAAAAGTCACACACCAAGCGTTTGAGACGTAAGATGGTGCATGATGGTGGAAATGACCACGTGTTCACATGCACCCACTGTGAACGGACATTTACAGCGCAAATTGACCTTATCAGTCACACTCGCTACCGCCATAGTTAAAAGTTATTATGCCTTTTTAAAGCACAAACTATCGTCTGTCAAGACGGCAAGGTGCCAATGAGTTACACTATATTTACACCTAGTCTAGCAGGAGCTGGAGTAACGTAGTGTGTAGTTACACTATACACACACCTAGTATAGCAGAAGCTGGAGTAACGTAGTGTGTAGTTACACTATACAAACACCTAGTCTAGCAGGAGCTGGAGTAACGTAGTGTGTAGTTACACTATACACACACCTAGTATAGCAGAAGCTGGAGTAACGTAGTGTGTAGTTACACTATACACACACCTAGTCTAGCAGGAGCTGGTGTAACGTAGTGTGTAGTTACACTATACACACACCTAGTTTAGCAGGAGCTGGTGTAACGTAGTGTGTAGTTACACTATACACACACCTAGTCTAGCAGGAGCTGTTGTAACGTAGCGTGTAGTTACACTATACACACACCTAGTCTAGCAGGAGCTGGTGTAACGTAGTGTGTAGTTACACTATACACACACCTAGTCTAGCAGGAGCTGGTGTAACGTAGTGTGTAGTTACACTATACACACACCTAGTCTAGCAGGAGCTGGTGTAACGTAGCGTGTAGTTACACTATACACACACCTAGTTTAGCAGGAGCTGGTGTAACGTAGCGTGTAGTTACACTATACACACACCTAGTCTAGCAGGAGCTGGTGTAACGTAGCGTGTAGTTACACTATATACACACCCAGTCTAGCAGGAGCTGGTGTAACGTAGCGTGTAGTTACACTGTATATACATCTTACCCACCAATAGCCGTGATGACGTAGTGTGAAATTACACTATATATACTTCTAATCTAGCAATAGCCACGGTGACGTAGCGTATAATTACACTATATGCACACCTAGTCTAGCAGGAGCTGGTGTAAAGTAGTGTGTAGTTACACTATATGCACACCTAGTCTAGCAGGAGCTGGTGTAAAGTAGTGTGTAGTTACACTATATGCACACCTAGTCTAGCAGGAGCTGGTGTAAAGTAGTGTGTAGTTACACTATATGCACACCTAGTCTAGCAGGAGCTGGTGTAAAGTAGTGTGTAGTTACACTATATGCACACCTAGTCTAGCAGGACCTGGTGTAAAGTAGTGTGTAGTTACACTATATACACACCCAGCCTACCAGGAGCCACGGCGACGTAGTGTGTAGGTACACTATATACACATCTAGCCCAAGAGGAGCCGCGGCGATGTAGTGACTAGACACTAGCCTATCGGTTCGGTGGTCACGGGTTCGATCTATATCGGGACGGATTCAGATTTTAAAATAGACCTGAGCTAGCCTAAATTGGGCTCTATACCGACCACATCACCCCTCCCAGTGCTGAATGGTTTATAGAAGTATAAGTTCAAAAGGGTTCGTTGCTCACAGAGTGATATAGTAAAGCAAGAAATATGCAGATCGTAGATGACCTCATGGTCAGCTGGAAGAATTATTGATCCATTGTTAGCTCCCCTGCCTCGCGCACGCATGTCATCTAACATGCTGATCCATATATTTTGTGTATTCTCATTTTTTTCATATTATCATTTTGATGCACTTGATTTTAACATGCATAAAATGTATTCTTGTAAATTACTGTAAAGCAAGTGAGAGAGTTAGTGAGTGAAAGTAAGAGAGAGAGAGTGAATGAGTGTGAGAGTGTGTGTATGTAAAGAGAGCGCAAGAGAGAGAGAGAGAGAGAGAGAGAGAGAGAGAGAGAGAGAGAGAGAGAGAGAGAGAGAGAGAGAGAGGGAAAAAAAAGAGTTGAATTGCATCACTAATTTTTACGCTACATAATGTATATGTACAATTTTTTCTCCACTTCTTGCAATTGCGAGAATTCTCACGACAATCGTCAGAGTCTCAATTGTGTGTAAAGTGTGGGAGTTTGTTCTTATTAGCTTCAGTGATCATCTGAGGCATCAAGTATTTGTCTAGATGTGAGGATGTATGTATGTGTGTGTATGTGAGGGATATGTGTGTGTGTGTGGGGAATGTGTGTGTGCCTGTGTAAGAGAGAGAGAGAGAGAGAGAGAGAGAGAGAGAGAGAGAGAGAGAGAGAGAGAGAGAGAGAGAGAGAGAGAGAGAGAGAGAGAGAGAGAATTCAGTGCTCGCATGTCCTGTAACATGCCATTCCATATTTTTTGTGTATTTTCATCTTTCACATTATCATTTTGTATGTATAACACTTGATTTTATCATGTATAATATAACATTACGGTAATGTGAGTGAGAGCGTTAGTGAGAGAGAGAGAGAGAGAGAGAGAGAGAGAGAGAGAGAGAGAGAGAGAGAGAGAGAGTTGAATTGCATCACTAATTTTTAAGTTACAAAATGTATATGTACAATTTTTCTCCATTTTCTTTACAATTTTGCGACAATGCTCACGACAATCGTCACTGTATGTGTGTGTAAAGTGTGGGAGTTTGATCATAATAGTAGGTTGGGCGATCGGGGGATGTGTGTGTGGGTGGATTCGTGATGTGTGTGGGTGGGCTCAGGATGTGTGGGTGGGAGGGGTGGGTTTGTGTGGGTGGTTGGGGGATTGTGTGTGGGTGGGTGGGGGATTGTGTGTGGGTGCGTGCGAGATGTATGGGTGTATGGGGAGATGTGTTTGTGGGTGAGGATGTGTGTTTGTGTAGGTTGTTGTGGGTGAGTGGGTGGAGGAGGATATGTTGGTGGATGATTGATGGTGGGTTATGGGATGGGTGGGGGTATATGTGTGGGTGGGGAGATGTGGGTGTGGGGATATATGGTGGGTGGGAGATGTGTGCAAGTGGGGGTGGTTGTGGGTTTGGGGATGTGTGTGTGGGTGAGGGATGTGTATGGGTGTGGGATGTTTGGGTGGATGGGTGGGGAGTGTGTGTGGGTGAGAGATGTGTGGGTGAATGTGTGTCGGGGTGTGTGGGTTGGGGGAGGGGTGCGTGATGGGTGTGGGTGATGGATTTGGAGATGTGTGTGTGGGTGGGGGATATGTCTGGCTGGGTGGGGGTGTGTGTGGCTGAATGAAGGATGTATATGTGTGTAGTGAGGGTGATTGTAGTTGGGGGATGTGTGGATGGGTAGGAGATGTGTGGATAAATGTGTGTGTGGGTGAGGGATGTGTCTTTGGGATGTGTGTGGGTGTGGTATTGTGTGGGAGGGGAGCTGGGTGTGGTTAAATGATGTTTGTGTGGGTGGGTGAAGGTGTGGTTGGGTTTGTGGGTGGGTGAAGGATGTGTGTGAGGGTGGGGGATGTGTACTTAGATGGGTGGTTGGGATGTGTGAGTGTGGGTGGGTAGATAGGAGATGTATGTGTTGATCAGTGGGTAAGGGATGTGTGGGTGTTAGTGGTTGAGGTATAAGTACGTGGGTCCAGGGATGTGTGAGGGGATGAATGTATGGGTTGTGTGTGCGTGGATGGGAGGTGTGTGTTTGTGAATGGGGAATGTGTTGGTGGGTGGGGATGTGTGTGAGGGATGTTTGTATGGGTGGGGAGATTTTACGTGGGTGGGGATGTGTGTGTATATGGGTAGGGGTGTGTGGTTAAGGGATGTGTGGCTGGGAGAATGGGTGGATGGAGGATGTGTGGTTGGGTGGATGATGTGTGGTTGGGTAGAGGATGTGTGGGTGGGTGATTGTATATAAGTAAGGGTGTGTGGTTAAGGGATTATTGGTTGGGGGATGGGTGGGTAGAGGATGTGTGGGTGGGTAGAGAATATGTGGGTGGGTGAGTGTGTGCAGGTTAGGAGATGGTGGGGGATGTTTGTAGGTGCGGGCTCGGGATCTGTGAGTGGGCTGGGGGAGATGGGAGATTATGTGGGTGAGTGCGGAATTTGTGTGTGGGTAGGTGCGGAATATGTGAGTTGACGGGGAGACATGTGTGTGGCTGAGGAATGTGTGTTTGGTTGGGTGGTTGGAGGTGTGTGGGTGGAGGAGGATATTGGGTGAGTGATTGTTGGTGGGAAATGGGTCGGGTAGAGGATATGTGAGTGGGTGGGGAGATGTGTGTAGGTGGGGGATGTGTGGGTTATTGAATGTATGTGTGCTTGGGGTGTGGGTGGATGGGATGTGTGGTGGGTGAGAGGTGTGTGTGGTTGGGAGACGTGTAGGTGTAGGGATGTGGTGGATGGGTGGGGGAATGTATTGTATGTGTGTGTGGTTGGGTGGGGAAGTTGGAGTGAATAGGGGATGTGTGGGTGGGTGGTGGATGTGTCTCATAACATAGTAATATGCATTGTTTATGTTTACAAAATTCATGTGACAATGTTTTTTTCCTCTGCACTGGTGATGAAAGAAAGATGAATGATTGGAAGGGCCGAATGTAAGACGGGCCTGCATGCCCAATTTGTTACCCTTTGAAAATAAATCCTGTTCGTTCGTTCGTTCGTTCGTGCATTTTCATGTGTCCACTATCGTACTGGACAGCTATTGTCCCATCTTCCAGGAAGCAGGCCTTCCATTACTGTCCGGTCTAAACCCATAGGAGGTTTGATATCACCGACATACTTCAGTTTCTGAAGCACGATTCTGATTACGAGACGGCTTTCTTCCCCGGGGGAGGGGGGGGGGGGATAATTTTAGGGTTTCCAAGTGGGAATAAGATTATTTCAAGATCGCGTTAATACAAGAACCGATTACTTGATATTGTTTTCCCCTCTAAACTTTAGAGTTGTGTACTTCTCGCACTTCTAAATTCGTTTTATAAACATAAGTAGATCACGTTTTATGTAGACGTCTAGACTTGTTTTAGTATGTGTTACTAAATTTAGCTTCCATTTTTATGTATACTGTTTATAGGGAGGAAACACAAAAGGGGTGGAGGGGGGTGGGGGATAACGTTCCGAACATGGGGTAAAGGGGTGCATGGGCCAAAAAAGGTTGAGAACCACTGTTTTAGAATGTTTTTTCTTGATCCACAGTAGTGTAATCATTGTGTCTGTAATATTTACGTTCAAAATATTTCTCTTATATATGACGATGCAGCACATATGTCTATGCAAGGATGGTTATGAAGGCGACCCCAACAAAGGTTGCACAATCAAGAACACGTGCACCCCAGATCGGTGTGCCGTCAATGCTGTCTGTGAGACCACAGCGCCTTCTACCTACAGGTATGCCCACCTAAAGTGTCCCCCATGCTTGTCTTGGTTTTGAGTTCACTGTCACTACACACTTCTTTAGGTCCTTTTCTCCACTGGTTAAGGAGGTTAAAAGTGAAAAAATGGGCAGAGGTATGTCAAAGATTAAGCACAGACAAGTCACTGAAATTGTTCTGGCGACTACATAAAAGCATGAGTGAGGTAGCCAAGAATAAGAGAATTTCTGACTTCCAAGGTGCTGACCTCATCTGGCAGAGTACTGACGAGAACAAGGGAAAATTCCTTTTCCAACGCTGTCTAGAGCAGAGCAACCAGACAGACATGAGAGGCCGACATCTTGCCAAGGAGATCACCTCAGACAGAACAAGGCCCAGAACATTTCGGAAGAAGACACAGTGACAGTGAAAGAAATCAAGGCTGTGCTTCGATGATAAAAAAAAACAGCGCCCCAGGGCCAGATGGCATAAGATACGATGACATCAATTGGTGTACCGACAATGAGCTAGAGAAACTAGCAGACATTTACAATAACAGTATAGGGAGCGCTAATATAAAGGAGTAGTGGTTACAGAGCTAAATGAATCTCTTGCCGACGCCTGGCAAAGACCACACATAAATTCAGGGATATCGTGTAATAACTATGCAGAATACAATAGGCAAGCAGCTGGAGAGGTTAATTGCCAGGAAAATATCAAGCCAGCTAGAGAGGCAAGGTGTTTTCCCACCTACCCTGGGAGGGTACCGTCCAAAAAGAGAAACCTGGACCAATGCGGCAGTTTTTTCCCAGGCAAAAACCCAGGACGTCTATGAAGGTTTCCACTCATGCACTGAAACCTTTGCTGCAGCGATTGATCTTGAGGATGCGTACAGCAGAGTACCATTGGATTTCCTATTGCTTCAGCTTCTTGAGCTCAAGATAAGTCTTTTCCTCCTTAGTTGGATCGCAGCAGCCCTCTTCCAACGGAAAGTAGTTTTCAAATGTGACAGTTGGACTTCGGAACCCACAACAATATATCCTGGACTACCACAGGGATCACCATTATCTCCTGTGCTGTTCAACGCCCACACTGAGAATCATCAGCAAGCACATCACTGGACCGGGGAGGACACTACCATTTGCCGAAGATGTTTTAATGTATCGTCAGGGTAAGGATAGAGATCATGTTGCTTTGGAACTACAAACCGAAATCAATCGCATAAGTACTTGGTGTGTTGAAGCTAGGGCAATGGTCAACCCAACAAAGGCAGCAGTGGCAATAACCATATTGTCTACACTCCATCACAAACGGTAAATCTGTGTTCAAAGACTATGGAAAGAATGCAGGCAATGAATTACCTGGGGATACGTTTTGATCGAGACCGTGCTTATAATGAGCACATAGACCAGGTGATAACACAGGCCAAGCGGGGTTTGGCTGCGATGCGGGTTATGGCGACAGCAAACTGTGAGCAGCGCCATCTATGTTTTCTGTACGAGGGGCTGGTCATGTCTGTTTTTGAGTATGCAATGGTGATCCTGACTCTCAGCCGTAAGCAGATAGAAAGGATAGATAGGATACAGAACGAAGCAATGCGCATTATTCTTGGATGTACAAGAGATACAGCATGCAGCGCGATGCGCTACCTGCTTGATTTTCCAACCATTGAAGACAATTCAAATTTGCAGAGCACGTGCCTACCTCAGCTTTAATGCAAACACACAACATCCACTGCATAGTGAAATTAGGAAGGTGAAGGGCAGCAGGTTAAAAAGAGGAAGGTCATGGATGGGTCAAGCCGAAGACATTCTTCAACAGATATGTGCACTTGAGGACTTAGAACCTGACGAGGAGTGGGTACAAGTGCCAACAGATTTATGTACGTCTTTTTTCAGTTTGCAGCCAACTAGACAGAAAATTCAGACAAGAAAATCCGGCTACAGTGGAGACGGTAGTACAAGCGTTGATTTTCGAAAATTCGTTAGACGGTGATACTGTCATCTACACAGATGGGTCGGTCGTCCTACATATGAGAAGTTCATGGGCCTTTACGGCTCAGGCCGGAGGGAGAATTATGAAGGAGGACTCTGGTGCTTTTGTTGAGACCACAAGTAGCCTGACTATGGAAGTCATTGCAGTAAGTAAAGCAATAACATGTCTCGAGACACAGACATTCACTAGGACATGTTTCCTTAGTGACTCAGTGAGCATGCTCAAGGATAGAGATGGGGTGGATCCGAAGAGAGTGATTGCTGTCTTTGGAGCGGTCTCGACTGGCGAAGGTTAGTTTCATCTTCGTGCCAGGGCATGACAAGCTGACAAGCTCGCAGGTAAGGCTATTGTGGTGTTCGGACGCGCCATGGACCAGTCTGACATTCTGAATGCTCTACGAGAAGTAAGATTTTTGTGAGAACCAAGTGATGACAGTGAATCTACGGCCATGGCCAGACTGTGAGAACAGCAAATTAAAAGAGGTGTAGCCAAACAGGAACACTACGCAGGGAGCCAAAGAAGATTGATAAACCAGCACATAACTGGTGTCGTTAGCCGCTACACGCCGCGGGATTTGCTGGGGAGGGGATCCGAGCACTTATGGACTGAATTATTCGATGTGCAATGAGGATGATCTGTCGACTAACTAACTAACTAACTAACTAACTAACTAACTAACTAACTAACTAACTAACTAGCTAACTAACTAACTTTTCTCCCCTAAATAACATACCACAGTGCGAAAAATCCTGGATGCCACATTGAGTTCCAGTATGTGCAAAGCAGCATAAATGAGAAGTTTAACGCTGTTAAATGTTCTCAACATCTGCCTTTATTTAATTATATATAACACAGGTCACAAATTAGCTTTTGTGAGTCATGTATTATTGGTTATTGCACATTTTCTGTGTCTTTATAATACATATATTGTTTATGTTGTTATCGTTGTGGTCAAAAATTAGTGTCGTACGTGATATATGAATGGAATAATGTACAGAAAGATAAGAACTGCAGCATGTTAGAAGGGTATGCGAGCACAATTCTTATTTCTTTGAAGAAATACAAGGTTTCTCAGTTCGTTCATTCTGCTGACCGGCTTAGTGGATCTTTCCCCATGCAGGACAGTTAGACTTGAAATGTTGATTTCTTGACTTGCGGACATAGTTTACACTTACCTCAGAAATGGCAATTATCGCCACGGACACTGGTGAGAAGGTGAGCTAACCCTCACTCAAGATGTGTCCAATGCACTCTCTAGTAGTAGCGCGTTTGTGGACTACGCTCCAGTTCAAAGCCAGCGGACGAAAAACAATCTACAGCCAATCATCACACAGATTCTAATGTGGCTAGGCTGTTTGTCTGTTCTAAACGTGAAGGTTAGCCACAGCAGCAGCCAGTGTTGGCTCAACCTTATCTGAGAAGGCTGTATGAAAATCCACTTCTAAGAAATTAGAGGTGTGATTAACATCGTCAAATTATATGTTAGTAAACAATCATCCATAACTGGACTCGGACCTGATACAATTTACCTCAACCTGTCAATTTAACTGTCGGCGTATGTGTCTATCCATCTATCTATCTATATGTCTGCCTGCATGTCTTTCAGTCTAAGTAGGTACCCTTGTGTGAATGTGTATAACCTATTAGCCACTGCGCCAACCCCTTCATCCCCCCTTTTCCTCCCCAAATACTTATCGGTGCAATGTTACATATACACACTTGCAGCTGTTTGTGTGGGACATTGCAATATATTTTTATTGTATTTTATTATTTCATCTGCAGTTGTTTTTTTACATTACATGTCATCGAATGTGACTAGTATTATGTCATCTACATTTGTGTTTGAAATATTACATTTTACATCCTGTGGTTAATTATTTCACATACAATTGTGTGTGAAACATTACACCTGAGTTGTGTCTAATATTCCCCATACCGTTTTATTTGTAACATTACATTTGATCTCCTGTACATAATAACAAAAAAAAAAGCACTTCACCTAAAAGAACACCCGTTGAAACAAGTAAAGAGCTTCAAGTAAGTATAATAACATCAAATGGGAAATGAGAAGACGATATCGAAAATAGATGTAATACGGCAAACCAACTCACTGGATAAATGGCACCAATACTAAAGAAGAAACAAGTATCTATTGGATACTTTTAAAAAACATTTAAAAAAAAAAAAAAAAAAAACACTACAACATAACTTCCTACCAACTCTATGCTACCAATGCCAAACCTGGACAATGATAGAACAAAAGAAAAGAAAAATTACAACAACGGAAGAATACTCAATGTATCGAGAAGAAAGAAAATAAGAAAGAAAGAAATTAGGACTAAAGTGAGGGTTATAGCTACGCTTGATGTCAAGATAGCAAGTTAAATGTTTCGGCCATATACCTAACAGTATACCACAATAAGCAATGATGTACAGACCAAATGGAACCAGAAGAAGCGGCCAATCGTGTAAGCGATGTACAGAAGTAATAACATAATCCGTGAGAATAGTGATATATGAAGCTTATAAACGGGCACTCTCTGGATGTTTATGCCTAACCTTGACATCGCAACGTATAAGAGGAACAAGCTGAGATAAGATAAGTACCTACAATTACTTTCATATAGTTTGGTTTGAAACATTGCATTTGACCTGGTCATTCTAGTTTTAGTTTATCTACACTTATGTTTAAAACATTACATTTGACCTCCTGTGTCTGATATTATTTCATCTTCAGGTGTTCTTGTAATGAAGGCTACACATGGGTCGGAAAAGTGTGTAAGAGAAATAAAACTAAGGTAGGCTATTATACTTTTCAAATTATCTCATAAAGATTGTCATAGACATTAAAGTCATGAGACATATGTTTCTATACTATAGACGTTACTAAAGATTACACTTCTAGAAGATGATTCTAGATAATAAAAGATGTCTGTTGCGTTGGGTATTATTGCCTGTATTATTGTGAAGGTTATATGGAACTCTGTGCAAAATTTCTGCCATATGTCCTTGACCTACACATCGGAAACATGGCCATTACAGGCCTGAATCAATTTGATAGGGAAGCTAGGAATTGGTGACCATTTTAATCAGTGACCAGACACCAAGAAGTCGGAAATGCCTGTGACACTCATCAGCCCAGCACACATCTTGGGTCAATAATACCAATCACAAATCTACTCTACCCATGGGACAAATGGGTTCAAATGTCTAACAAGTGGAATTGTTGCCAAATGACAGTTAGGTTCAAATATAACTCGACTGTAACTAGATTGTAAACACAAAAGCCACAAACAGCATATTTCCTCACAATTCGTTAGGTGTATATTGGTGTACATATCATATATATTAACTCTGTCTCTGCACAAGTGGTGTTTGTTTCATTATTCAGTAAATTCAAAAGGATTAGCAGTAGAGGAGTATAGAAAACACTTGATAAGTGCAATTTTTAAAATAATTTTTACCTCTTTAATTTCAATTGTTATTATTAAACCTCTCATTATTGTCATAATATTTGTAACCTACAAATTAATTATTAACACTGTCATGTTCCTTGTGCAATCCTCTATAATTTAGTGTATACTACAATATATCTGCTACCATTTCAACCATTTTAAAAGCATTATTATAACACACCCCTACTTCCAATTTTCTGCCATGAATTTCTGTTTCGTCAGGACCCAAATTTTGTTTGGCACCGAAAGAGTTAAGTTTATAAATGAATAATTCTTAGGCAGAGTCATGTAAAACACAAAATCACAGGTATTGTTGAAATGTGGAGCATTTGGTATCCCCGCAGTAATTTTAAATTTAACACGAACTCTTTCTGTTTGCATATAAGAGAAATAATATACATGGAAAGTCATAGTTTAAATAGAAAATAAACATATTCACTGGGATTCAAACACACGATCACACAGCCGACAGGCAAACTTGCTAGTCATTGAACCACCGCGTCGCATTAATGATTAGTTTCAATTGAATTTGTTTTCATACATATGGTTTCCAGCCAAATGAGATTCAAAACTTGGGGACGTCAATTACAAGCACCTCTGAAAGTGGGTTCGCTTGATGGCGAGGGACACTGTTATTAGGGAAAGCAAATCCGCACGCAAAATTCATTCCAGCACTAATATAATGAGTGTGTATAGACAACGCTTGAGTTCAAAGCGAGCGAGAGTAACAACAAAAATATCTTAACGTTTATTTGACAATACAAAACGTTATTCGTCTTACAATTGTAATGTCCTTTTTTGTCTTGTCTATTTGTAACGCGTTTCCCAAAAACGTCACGACTCGTACACCTAACAGAAATATGTAAATGAAGACGAGCACAAACAATAGTTTTATCTTCTAGAATGCCACTGTTGGTGTACAGTTGGATGATTTCGAGAGTTGAAGTGTAACATTCGTGTGTACAGGCGGCTGCGTGAGACGCGTTCAGATCAGCTTTGTAAGACTATAATACATTAAACCTCTCTACTATCAAAGTCTGATTCCATGCAAAGGCAGTGAGTGCTCTAATTGTTATCAAAGTGTGATTTCATGGAAAGACCGTGCTCTAATTGTAATCACAGTGTGATTCTACGGACATAAAGTGCTCAAATTGTTTTGTTTTTTTTGTGTTTTTTTTTAGCATATCCTTTTTACAGGACTTAGCTGTCAACACCAGCATCTTTCAGTTGTATGTTGATCTCTTGGCAAGATTACGCTCAGTAGTTTGCCATTGCTTTCTGAGCGGCCGGCTCAAATTGTTATCAGAGTGTTATTCCCATGTGAAGAAAGTGCTATAATTGTTATCAAAGTATGATCCCATGAGAGGACAGCGCTCTAATCGTTGTCAAAGTGTGATTCCATAGAAAGACAATGCTCTAATTGTTATAAAAGTGTGATCTCATGAGAGGGCACTGCTCTAGTTCTGATCAAATTGTGATTCCATGAGAGGCAGTGCTTTAATTCTTATCAAAGTATGATCCCATGAGAGGACAGTACTTTAACTGTTTTCAAAGTGTAATTCTATGAGAGGACATTTCTCTAATTGTTAGCAAAATATGATTCCCTGATAAGACAGTGCTTTAATTGTTTTTAAAGTGTGATGCCATGAGAGGACGGTGCTTTAATTTTTATCAAGGTGTGATTATATGAGAGGGCAGTGCACTAATTGTTATCAATGTGTGATTCCATAAGAGGACAGTGCTCTAATTGTTTTTAAAGTGTGAGTCCATGAAAGGACACTGCTCTAATTGTTATCAAATTGTGATTCCATGAGAGGACAGTGCTATCAATGTGTGATTCCATGAGAGGACATTGCTATCAATGTGTGATTCCATGAGAGGACAGTGCTATCAATGTGTGATTCCATGAGAGGACAGTGCTATCAATGTGTGATTCCATGAGAGGACAGTGCTATCAATGTGTGATTCCATGAGAGGACATTGCTATCAATGTGTGATTCCATGAGAGGACATTGCTATCAATTTGTGATTCCATGAGAGGCCAGTGCTATCAAAGTGTGATTATATGAGAGAGCACTGCTCTAATTGTTATCAGCGTTGTATCATATGAGTGAGTACTGCTAATCGTATTACTGCCTCGTGCAGTTATAACCTCGTCATTCTATAAATAAACATGCACTTATTGTTTGGCGCTTATGGAAGGAGAAGAAGCAAGTAGAGACTAGATGACACAAAAGACAACATAAAAGTTGAAAGCTACAATTACCGAGCGAGATTCTCACCTGTCGGTAACTATAGCTTTCAATGTTTATGTTGTCAAGTGCGTTCTCTAGTATCTAATTGCTTCTTATCCTTCCATGAGTGCAATACAATACATATATGTTTTATTTATGAACTGTCTTAAAGGCTTCAAAAAAAAAGCATGTGTGGGTGGGGGGATTAAAGTGTGGGTGGGAGCGGGATGCTTGTGTGTATGTGGTGGCAGGTTGTGTGGGTTGGTGGGGACGGGTGACCCTTTAAAAGTAAAGTAAAATCAAATCAAATCAAATCCCCAATTGATATTTCTGTGTAATGCCTGGGTAGTAAAGTCATCAACCTGATATTTAATCAGTGGCACTTAATCTGACGCATACCCAATACGTCTTACCGAGTGTAACAAGGAACTTTAGAAATACCCAATACGTCTTACCGCATGTAACAGGTACCGCATGTTTACGTTTATTTACCATTAATAATGATTTCTACGAGTAGTTGTTACAACAAAACGGCGATGCATGTCCTTGTCCTTGATTGTGACAACTGTTGACTGATGTGTTGTGAACTACAATGTCTGGACAGTATTGGCCGTGTACAAGCTACAGTAAAAGCATCCAGAGGTCTGTTGGGTATATGGTGCTAGACCCATACTATGACCAACCGGCACTCGATGGCTGATGCGGTCAGTATCACGCCGACCGACTTTACTTCCAAGAACAGTCCTGGTACTAATGGTAGGTCGGGTCAACCTGGGAGCTTAGGTCAGTTACAACAATGTCCTCCATCAATGGGATTCGATCACATGATCATCTGGCCGACAGGCAATCTTGCTAGCCACTGCACCACAGAAGCTCTCTATGTGGTTACGAGTAGATGCCATGAAATTGCCTGGCCACGAGCAGATGACTTGATACTGCCTGGTCTTAACATCCTGGCTATAAACAGCCTGTCTCAAACCAATGCTGAGTGTGGCTTCTTGCTCTGCTCCCTGACTGTCTATGAGAAGATGACATGCCACTGCCTGGCCCAAACAGCCGAGCTTAAACCAATGATGAATGTGGCTTAGTTTTCAGCTTCGTGGCTCTTTCTTCCTGTCTGTGTGTCTGCCAGAGGTGTAAGTAATCACTAATGCATCCTTGTGTTCGCTAAATAACGTTTCTGCTTACCTCACCTTTTAACCTTATGTATATCACAGCTTGTCTCTCCACGATTATCTGCCTTTATGTAAAACGTCATACTTCAGTCACCATCTTCTATCTTCTAACTGCAGGAAACTCCCATCCTCATTATAGAACAGCCAGATTTCAGCACAGAGCACTCAGTGATTAAGGTAAGTATGTTATAATTTACCCAGTGATTATGATTCGTAAATAAACTTTTCACATTGTTGATTGTACGTACCGTTGACTCCATCAGCGATTTTAATAGCCATAGCATACATAACCAATGCTTACTCTAAGCACAAGAGACTATATCGATGATTACTTTAATCACCGAATTCTGTATCAATGTGTGTGGCAAGTAGTAGTAGCTGACTAAATATTCATGGCAAGTTACAGATGGGCGGGTGCAGACGTGTAAGGAAGTACATGAAATGTTGCCGTCTTGTTTGTTATAATTTATCATGTTGGATCCATCACTGGGATGTAGATTGGCTGATGTTACAGGGTCGAAGATTGCAATCTATGCTTGACACCCTGGGCAGACACTAATCAGTGGAACATCCTGGGCAGACACTAATCAGTGGAACATCCTGGGCAGACACTAATCAATGGAACATCCTGGGCAGACACTAATCAATGGAACACCCTGGGCAGACGCTAATCAGTGGAACATCCTGGGCAGACACTAATCAATGGAACATCCTGGGCAGACACTAATCAATGGAACACCCTGGGCAGACACTAATCAGTGGAACATCCTGGGCAGACACTAATCAGTGGAACATCCTGGGCAGACACTAATCAATGGAACACCCTGGGCAGACGCTAATCAGTGGAACATCCTGGGCAGACACTAATCAGTGGAACATCCTGGGCAGACACTAATCAGTGGAACATCCTGGGCAGACACTAATCAGTGGAACATCCTGGGCAGACACTAATCAGTGGAGCATCATGGGAAGACACTAATCAGTGGAACATCCTGGGCAGACACTAATCAGTGGAGCATCCTGGGCAGACACTAATCAGTGGAGCATCATGGGAAGACACTAATCAGTGGAACATCCTGGGCAGACACTAATCAGTGGAACATCCTGGGAAGACACTAATCAGTGGAACATCCTGGGCAGACACTAATCAGTGGAACATCCTGGGCAGACACTAATCAGTGGAGCATCCTGGGCAGACACTAATCAGTGGAGCATCATGGGAAGACACTAATCAGTGGGACATCCTGGTCTGACATTAGTCTGTGAGACATTCCCAGTTCTTCAGGCTGTTTATCCGAAGTGAACCAATACCCAGTTCTACAAGTTGTTTACCGGAAGTGAACCAATCCCAGTTCTTCAAGCTTCTTACCAGAAGTGAATCAATTCCCAGTTCTTCACTTTTTTTACCCGAAGTGAACCAATCTGCAGTTCTTCAAGATTTGTTCAACCGAAGTGAACCAATCCCCTGTTCTTCAACTTATTTATCCGAAGTAAACCAATACCCAGTTCTTCAAGTTGTTTACTGGAAGTGAACCAATCCCCAGTTCTTCAAGTTTTTTTTTTTTCAACCGAAGTGAACCAATACCCTGTTCTTCAAGTTGTTTATTCAAAGTGAACCAATCTCCTGTTCGTTCTTCAAGTTGTTTGCCAGAAGTGAACCATTCTAAAGTTCTTCAATTTGTTTACCAGAAGTCAACCAATCCCCAGTTCTTTATGCTTGTCCAGCCTTTTTCTGTGGATCATATATACATTGAAATTTAAACAAAACTGTAGTGTGTCTTTTGTTCAAAAGATTATCCGCTATTATATAATTATGATATCAACATTTGTAAAATATCTGTCTCTGCAGCAAACAAGTAGAGAATCAGCTGTTCTGAGACAACACAGATGCACATTAATGGCAGTCACAAATATAATGATGACAGATAGATAACAGTGACATGATGACAGATAGATAACAATGAAATGATGACAAATAGATAACAGTGACATGATGACAGACAGATAACAGTGACATGATGACAGACAGATAATAGTGACATGATTGCCAATCAAATCATCATCATCATGTTGCAGCTTCCTGGCAAAATTTCACCCCCTCACGCCCAGCCTCTTCTTCCAGGAACCATGCCTTCCATCATTGTTATGTCTATACCACTGTCACCTTCCAGGAGCCATGCCTTCCATCATTGTTCTGTCTAAACCACTGTCACCTTCCAGGAGCCATGCCTTCCATCATTGTTCTGTCTAAACCACTGTCACCTTCCAGGAGCCATGCCTTCCATCATTGTACTGTCTAAACCACTGTCCCCTTCCATCAATTTTCTGTCTAAACCACTTTCACCTTCCATCATTGTTCTGTCTAAACCACTTTCACGTTCCATCATTGTTCATAATAATAGGTTGGGGGATGGGGGGATGTGTGTGTGGGTGGGCGGGGTGGGATTGTGTGGGTGGGAGGAGGATTTGTTTGTGGGTACGTGCGGGATGTATGGGTTGGCGGGGAGATGTGTGTGTCGGTGGGGATTGTGTTTGGCTAGGTGGTTGTGGGTGAGTGGGTGGAGGAGGATATGTTGGTTAATGATTGATGGTGGGTTATGGAATGGGTGGGGGAGATGTGGGTGTGGGGATATGTGGTGGGTGGGAGATGTGTGCAGGTGGGGGTGGTTGTGGGTTTTGGGGTGTGGGTGAGGGATGTGTATGGGTGTGGGATGTTTGGGTGGATGGGTGGGGAGTGTGTGTGGGTCAGATATGTGTGGGGGATGTATGTGGGTTGGGAAGGGTTGCATGATGGGTGTGGGTGATGGATTTGGAGATGTGTGTGTGGGTGGGGGATATGTCTGGCTGGGTGGGGGTGTGTGTGGCTGGATGGAGGATGTATGTGTGGGTAGTGAGGGTGATTGTAGTTGGGGGATGTGTGGATGGGTAGGAGATGTGTGGGGAGATGTGTGTGTGTGTGGGTGAGGGATGTGTCTTTGGGATGTGTGTGGGTGTGGTATTGTGTGGGATGGGAGCTGGGTGTAGATAAATGATGTGTGTGTGGGTAGGTGAAGGTGTGGTTGGGTTTGCGGGTAGGTGAAGGATGTGTTTGAGAGTGGGGGATATGTGCTTAGATGGGTGGTTGGGGTGTGTGAATGTGGGTGGGTAAATAGGAGATGTATGTGTTGATGAGTGGGTAAGGGATGTGTGGGTGTTAGTGGTTGAGGGATACGTACGTGTGTCTAGGGATGTGTGAGGGGATGAGTGTATGAGTTGGGGATGTGTGTGTGGGTTGTGTGTGTGCGTGGATGGGAGGAGTGTGTTTGTGAATGGGGGATGTGTTGGTGGGTGGGGGTGTGTGTGAAGGATGTGTGTATGTGTGGGGAAATTGTGCGTGGGTGGGGATGTGTGTGTATATGGGTAGGGGTGTGTGGTTAAGGGATGTGTGGCTGGGGGATTGGTGGATGGAGGATGTGTGGTTGGGTAGAGGATGTGTGGGTGGGTGATTGTATATGAGTAAGGGTGTGTAGTTAAAGGATGGGTGGGTAGAGGATGTGTGGGTGGGTAGAGGATATATGGGTGGGTGAGTGTGTGCAGGATAGGAGATGGTGGGGGATGTTTGTAGGTGTGGGCTCGGAATCTGTGAGTGGGCTGGGGGAGATGGGAGATTATGTGGGTGGGTGCGGAATTTGTGTGTGGGTAGGTGCGGAATATGTGAGTTGACGGGGAGATGTGTGTGTGTGTGGCTGAGGAATGTGTGTTTTCCTGGGTGGGTGAAGGTGTGTGGGTGGAGGAAGATATGTGGGTGAGTGATGGTTGGTAGGTAATGGGACGGTTAGAGGATATGTGAGTGGGTGGGGAGATGGTTGTAGGTGGGGGATGTGTGGGTTATTGAATGTCTATGTGCTTGGGGTGTGGGTGGGTGGGATGTGTGGTTGGTGAGAGGTGTGTGTGGGAGGGGAGATGTGTAGGTGTAGGGATGTGGTGGATGGGTGGGGGAATGTATGTGTGTGTGGGTTATGTGTGTTGCTGGGTGGGGGATTTAGAGTGAATGGGGGATGTGTGGGTGGGTGTTGGATGTGTCTCATAACATAGTAATGTGCATTGTTTATGTTTACAAAATTCATGTGACAATGTTTTTTCCTATGCACTGTTGATGAAAGAAAGATGAGTGAATGGAAGGGCCGAATGTAAGACGGGTCTGCGTGCCCAATTTGTTACCCTTTGAAAATAAAGTATGTTCGTTGGTTCGTTCGTTCGTTCTGTCTAAACCACTGTCCCCTTCCATCATTGTTCTGTCTAAACCACTGACACCTTCCAGGAGCCATGCCTTCCATCATTGTTCTGTCTAAACCACTGTCACCTTCCATCATTGTTCTTTCTAAACCACTGTCCCCTTCCATCATTGTTTTGTCTAAGCCACTGTCACCTTCCATCATTGTTCTGTCTAAACCACTGTTACCTTCCATCATTGTTCTGTCTAAACCACTGTCCCCTTCCATCATTGTTTTGTCTAAGCCACTGTCACCTTCCATCATTGTTTTGTCTAAGCCACTGTCACCTTCCATCATTGTTCTGTCTAAACCACTGACACCTTCCAGGAGCCATGCCTTCCATCATTGTTCTGTCTAAACCACTGTCACCTTCCATCATTGTTCTGTCTAAACCACTGTCCCCTTCCATCATTGTTTTGTCTAAGCCACTGTCACCTTCCATCATTGTTCTGTCTAAACCACTGTTACCTTCCATCATTGTTCTGTCTAAACCACTGTCCCCTTCCATCATTGTTTTGTCTAAGCCACTGTCACCTTCCATCATTGTTTTGTCTAAGCCACTGTCACCTTCCATCATTGTTCTGTCTAAACCACTGTCACCTTCCATCATTGTTCTGTCTAAACCACTGTCACCTTTACAACAGCCTGGGCATTTCAGTCTCTATGTTTTGGTGTTGTTTATGAAACATTCTCCTCTCTTCTTAAGCTCATTGCTACAAAACAATGTATTCAGTAAAGACACGCTCATGTTAATTGACACGCATGATTAAATGACGTCATTCTTCTTTGGACGTGCTGTCTGGAGCAGACATCAGTGGGTATGACTCCAATCGACTCTGTGAATGGATATTTAGATAAAGTTGGTGTTGCTTATACTATGTGTGGTCCAGCTGTTTAAACACTCCACATACATCTTGTTCTGTCTAATCTGATGTGAGGTAAAAGTAGGCAGGAGTGGCAACTCCTGCCTACTTTTACATCACATCAGATTAGTTTCTCGTTTCCAACCCTTCTGTTGATAAACCCCATAGAGGTTTTTCTTCATGGTTTCGATAATTGGTTTTGTCATATCTGTAGCTATCATTACCACAGCAAATGTTTCCTTCTCTGTCCATTTTAATCTTAACATTCTTCTCAACAATTGCATCTCCTCTCTTATCAATTTCCTGACTATTCAATTACTCACTGTCCAGCATTTTAATCCGTCCATAAGAACAGGAGAGACAACTTTCCAGCAAGCGATATTGTCGGCACCCCATGACGTTTCTGTCGCTTATGATGTTGCTCATGTTAATGACAGATCTGCTCTGCAAAATTTGGTGGAGTATTGATGCATGACAAGGCAGACGTGGTTGCGGCCTTGTGGGAGCACGTGTACACCTCGGAGGAGCAGATGGAGCACCATGGTCTGGTAAGAATGAGACAACGAGGTGTGACGAGGAGATCTGGCGGACGCTCGGCGCTCGGAGGAAAGGCGAGACAGAAATATAATCAGATTGCTACTGGAACTGTTAGTGTTAGAACTTTTCGCTGGCTGCTGAGGATGGGGACGGAGCGCTTATGGGAATGTCCTGAATGCTGTGATGTCGGTTCCTAAATCAATCAATCAATCAATCAATGACAGATCTTTGGATAGGGCGATTCGTTTCATTCCCGTTGTGTCACATCACCCCCGGATGTAACTCTGTAGCCTAGTACCTAAATGATGTTTATACATTCACTGTGCAGAGAGCACTTTGGGATGCACTTTCTTGAAAACGTCTAAGCATTCAGGTTTACTAACGTTTAATGGTAATTCCTCCCTTCTGTTCGCTACCAACTCCACCTTCTCTAAAATGGCGTGCAGTCTACAATCAGACGACTATTAAAACTGGGTCATTGGTGTATCTTAGAATATTGACGTTTTGAGAAAGTGTGGCATATACTTCATACTTCCATTTGGGAACAGTGCACATTTTGGTGTGTCCCTAGCGCGAAGATGTTGATGCTGGTTAAGTCAGGGAATCAGTTAGTTTTTCTTTAACATGTATGATTTTGTGACTTAATGGTCATGTATGACTATGTGACATATATGATTATGTGACTTAATGGTCATGTAATATGTATGACTATGTGACATATATGATTGTGTGACTTAATGGTCATGTAATATGTATGACTATGTGACATATATGATTGTGTGACTTGATGGTCATGTATGACTATGTGACATATATGATTGTGTGACTTGATGGTCATGTAATATGTATGACTATGTGACATATATGATTGTGTGACTTGATGGTCATGTAATATGTATGACTATGTGACATATATGATTGTGTGACTTGATGGTCATGTAATATGTATGACTATGTGACATATATGATTGTGTGACTTGATGGTCATGTAATATGTATGACTATGTGACATATATGATTGTGTGACTTGATGGTCATGTATGACTATGTGACATATATGATTGTGTGACTTGATGGTCATGTAATATGTATGACTATGTGACATATATGATTGTGTGACTTGATGGTCATGTAATATGTATGACTATGTGACATATATGATTGTGTGACTTGATGGTCATGTAATATGTATGACTATGTGACATATATGATTATGTGACTTGATGGTCATGTATGACTATGTGACATATATGATTGTGTGACTTGATGGTCATGTAATATGTATGGCTATGTGACATATATGATTATGTGACTTGATGGTCATGTAATATGTATGGCTATGTGACATATATGATTATGTGACTTGATGGTCATGTATGACTATGTGACATATATGATTGTGTGACTTGATGGTCATGTATGACTATGTGACATATATGATTGTGTGACTTGGTGGTCATGTAATATGTATGACTATGTGACATGTATGATTATGTGACACATATTTCATGTTTTTTCCGCTCGCTCGTCTTGAACTCAAGCGTAGTCCACCGTGTGCTACTACTTCTATTGCTCTGGACTGATTTTTGCCTGTGCATTATCTTTCCCTATTACCAGTGTCCCTCGCCATCAGGCGAACCCACATCGACTTCAGAGGCACTTGTAAGTTACATCCACAAGGCAAGGACGAGAAGTCAATATTTTAGTCCAACTATTATATATGATTACTCGACATGTAAGATTATGTGACATATGATTATGTGACGTAGACGATTTTGTGATATATATTGTGCTTTTGCATTTTCTCCTAGGCACTGTGCACAAAAAAAGGTCAAAGAAACTGTACTTGTCCTAAATTTAAGGTAATTGATGGTGCCACATGTAGGCGGATGACGATAGCAGAACGGATTCTGGAACACCCACAACTGGCTAGACTCAGTCGGATAATGAAGGTCAGTGAATAGATTAAACATTAACATGGTCGAAAGATCTGAGAAACGTCAGTACATATATTAACTATTAACATTGTTGAAATATGTAAGAAAGGTCAGTACATAGATTAAACATTAACATAGTCGTGAAATGTGCGAAAAGTGAGTAAACAGATTAAACTTTAACATAGTTGAGAGATCTGATGAAGGGAAGAATATATATATATATATATATATATATATATATATATATATATATATATATATATATATATATATATATATATACTAGCTGACCCGGCCCGGCTTCACCCAGGCCCTGGCGGGGATCTATCTATCTATCTATCTATCTATCTATCTATCTATCTATCTATCTATCTATCTATCTATCTATCTATCTATCTATCTATCTATCTATCTATCTATCTATCTGTCTGTCTGTCTGTCTGTCTGTCTGTCTGTCTGTCTGTCTGTCTGTCTGTCTGTCTGTCTGTCTGTCTGTCTATCTATAGCAGGGGACTTAACCTAAGATATAGCAATGCTACTAAAGGTTATGTCCGTTTATATATATTTTTCTTATATTAAGTCATGTAATTTAATTATTAAAGTTTAGTAAGTAATTAGGTGATTCTACACTAAAAAACTATGACAGTTGGTTGCACGGGAATGAAAAAAAGACGTGTAGAAAATTTCATCTTAATCGGATGGACCGTTATCTAACGCATCCAATACATCCCCACCCACCCACCCACCCACCCACCCACCCACCCACCCACCCACATACATACATTCTGTTATATATATATATATATATATATATATATATATATATATATATATATATATATATATATATATATATATAAATGAAAAAAAAAATTATGAAGGTCAGTACATTCATCAACACTAACAGTCAGTTTATAGGTCCAAGCATAACACACCAGCTTCCTTCAGTCGTATCTGTTTATGAGTTGGTACGTTCATTTAACAGAAGACCTCCAGCCACACAACATGGCATTCTTTCTGGTGGGTTCTTGTTTTAGTAGTCTATCTCTAAGAGTTCAATAACGAGAAGATTCCTCACAGCGCATCTCCACAAATTATGGCCAGAAGCTCTTTTCTCCCAGGTTCCTTCCTGTGCATATGCCCAACATTTTGATGTCTTGTACACGTATCTAGGAATCGTAACCTTGGACGGTCAATTGTTCTATTACCGTTTGACATCTATCCTTAGAGAATGAGAATCTAATGTCAATGTTTGGTACGTTGATGTCTGCTTGGCACTTTATGTTGGGTCATAGCCAAAACTAGGATTTGATTACACACAGGTCATTATAGAAGCAGTATTCAAATATTTGGCCTCCTAGCCAAAACTAGGCTTTGGTTACACACAGGTCATTATAGAAGCAGTATTCAAGAAACCGCATGCCATTTTGCGCTACAAATTCCAGCTCCAAATCATATCCGTTATGTTTGCTAGGAATTACCATCTTCCACCACACTGGCATTGGACTCTATGAGAAAACGTGACTGGTGACTAGGTATGTTTGCAATGGTAGCGACAAGAATCTCATGGGATTTATCTTTTACGTCAGTTCTGGATGGCAATGTGGGAGCATATGCTCTGATTCGTGTGTGTATTGAGACTGTCAGTAAGGGAAGGCTACGCAGAAAGAAGACACTACACTCGAACAGGCCGACAGTCTCGATATATTACTGGCTCTTTGGTAAGAGTTAGACTGTCCTTCATTGGTTTGTGCTCCAGCAGTGCTTTCTCCTCATCATCATCATCATCAAGTGCCGTGCCGGCTGGCGTAGGCGTTCATGGCTCTCCATAGATCTCGGTCTTTGGTTTTCTGGATCAACTCTGCTGCTGATATTCCTCCATGCCACCGTCTCAATCCATCCAGCATCACTTCTCTTGGTCTACCTCTGCCTCTCTTCCCCTCTATCTTTCCTGTTGTTACGATGTTCTCCAATGCCTCTCTTCCCATCACATGACCGAGGAAGGCTGTTTGTCTCTGTCTTATTGTTGTATATAATGTTCTAGTTTCGTTAGCCTGTTTCAGGCAGTCGTCGTTAGTTACTCTGGCAGTCCAAGGAATTCGCAACATTCGTCTCAGGAACCACATCTCTATTGCTTCTAATTTCTTCTTAATTTGTTCATTTATATTCCAAGATTCACTGCCATACAGCAAAACTGGTTCTACATAGCATTTCAGCACTCTCTTTCTTACATTCAGTGATAATGACTTATTGCATAAGATACTCTTCATTTTCTGAAATGCGGCTTTTGCATGCCCTATTCTGCTCCTAATCTCTGTTGTACATCTTCTGATGTTATAAATGCCCCTAGGTATCAAAAATTATCAACTTGGTTAAGGATTTTCACTTCTATTTCTATGTCACATTTTGGTGTCATCATTTTCTTTAATATTACCATTGTTACTGTTTTCTGTGAAGATTTCCATCAGTGTTGATCAGTGTTGATATCATCCGACACCGGTCTCTGTGGCTGAAGGGCTTGCGAACGCGGTTTGTGAGCCCGTATACCCGGGTTCGAAACACGGCGGTGCTGGTTTTTTTCGAAAAAGGTATAGAGGCCGGTCGTTCAGAAAGCAATGGCAAACTACTGAAGGTAACACTTGCCTAGTACATCAACAGCAGCTGAATATGCTGGTGTTGACTGCAACGTCCCGTAAGGGATACGCAACACAATACTGTTTTCTTGATATTCAAGGAGAGTCCTTTCCTTGCACTCTCTGTTACTACAACGTCTAATAATTGTTGTAGGTCTGTTGAATTATCCGACACCAATACTGTGTCATCTGCATAGCATATATTATTTATATTATAACCTCCAACTAGTATTCCTGGCATCTCTTTGATCTCTCTCATTATTACTTCGCTATACAGGGAGAAAAGATCTGGTGACAAGACACACCCTTGTCGTACTCCTAGCTTTATCTGTTCGTAACTACCCTCTTTATTTCCCATTTTAATTGCTGCTACTTGGTTCCAGTAAATATTCTTTATTATTCTTAAATCTTTTCCATCAGTGTTGATATCTTCCAACATTTTAATCAGTTCATCATGTTTTACTTTATCAAATGCCTTAGTATAATCTATGAAACACAATGTCTCTCTGTTTCTCTATTGACCTTTCTATTAGTGTCCGTAATGTATAAATTGCATTGTTTGTGCCCTTTCCTTCCACAAATCCATACTGTTCTTCGCTAATTTCCATTTTTATTTTCTTTTTGGTTCTTCTCATTATGATTCTGAGTAGAAGCTTAGTGATATGGTTTATAAGGTTAATTGTACGAAAATCTTCACAATCAATTGCTCCTGGTCTTTTTGGTATAGCTATAAATACAGATTTCAGCATATCACTGGGTAAATATCCACTGCTGTAAATATCATTCAACATTTTAGTTAATATATCTACTCCAAATTCTCCCAATACTTCTAATTCTTCTATTGTGATATCATCTGGCCCAGCTGTTTTTCCTTTCTTCATACGTTTCATAGCGTCAGCGACTTCTTCTTTCAGAATAGGTGGACCTTCTAAGTTACTATCTTCTGTTAATTCTTCCCTTTCTCCTTCATATAATTCTCTTATATACTCATTCCACCTCTTCATTATAGCATCTTCCTCTAGTATTATCTTTCCTGTTTTTGATTTCAAACACCCTGTATTTATTCTTATTTTTCTTCCTGTAAGCTCACTGATTTGTCTGTGCATATTTTTTGTATCTTTAATGGAATTTAATTCAAATTTTTTGCATTGCTCGTTTAACCAACTTTCTTTAGCCTTCCCACATTTATCTTTTATTTCTTTATTTATCTTAGCGGGGTAGGGGTATCCCATATCAAAGGAGAAGTAAGGCGCCTCCTTCCCTCCGCTAGCCTACGGGACACCCTTGGGCAAGGTGGAGTACCCGTTTAGACCCCCGATCATGGTTGCGTGAAGCCATGGGTGCAGGTGGTGGATGAAGATGGAGAGCAGCCAACAGATAGTTGTAGGTTATGGTCTACACCTTCACGACGGTAGGCAGAGGATCTCTATTTTGAGGAGACAATGGCTACGGTCACTGACCAGTATGGTCACTGCTAGGAAGGGAAGCAATGGCAAACTACCTTCTTTACAGATGCCAAGAAAATCATGTTATGTGAAATCATCGATAATCAGAGAAACGGCGTAAATGGGTGCTCCATAGGAGCAGCCTCGCCCGGTAGGGATAGTCATGTGCACCAGATGACTCCAGACCGTCAACAGGCTACTAGGCGCAACAGATTAATACCATTGAAAGTAGGAACTTGGAACGTTAGAACAATGAATGCAGATGGAAAATTAGAAAACATCAAAAAAAGAAATGGGGAGAGAGAAGATTAACATATTAGGAGTATCGGAAACGAGATGGAAAGGAGCAGGGATAAGGACAGGAGAGGATTGTAAGATTATTTACTCTGGGGGAGAAGAACAGCAAAGAGGTGTAGCCATTATTTTAGATAAGCAAATATCAAATTCTGTCATAGGATATCATGCTGTGTCAGACAGAGTCCTATTAGTAAAATTAAACGGAAGACCTTTTAAAATAAATGTCATTCAAGTATATGCCCCAACATGTGAAAGCAGTGAAGGAAGTATAGAGGAATTTTACAATGACGTGGAGTCTGCTTTGAAGAACTGCAAAAAATCAGAAATAAATATCATAATGGGTGATTTCAACGCAAAAATAGGACAGCAAGGCGATGGATGCAGTGTAGGCAACCATGGTTTGGGAGAGAGAAATGAAAGAGGATACAGACTTGTAGAATGGGCAAAAGAGCAAGAAATGGTTGTAGGAAACACCTGGTTTAAACAGCATCCTAGAAGATTATAGACATGGAGGAGTCCAGACAGCAGGATTAAAAACCAGATAGATTACATCCTGATTAGCAAAAGGTTTCGAAATGCGTTAACAGTCGTAAAAACAGTTCCAAATGCAGACTGTTACAGTGATCACAGATTAATTACAGGCACATTGATGGTAAAGTTACGGAAAGTCAAGTATACAGCAGGAAACCCTGAATATGACTTGTGCAAATTGAAAAGAAATACAAGATAATTTTAACATAGAAGTAAAGAACAAATTTGATATATTGTCTGATCTAGAGATCCTGTTTCAAGATGTAGATGATCAATGGGAAACGATGAAGAATTCAATCAGTTGCGCAGCAGAAAAAACTATTCCAAAAGTAAAGAAAGTGGGCCGTAAGACATGGATGACTGAAGAAATTTTACAACTAATGGAAACAAGAAGACAGAACAAAAATAATCCTGCCAAATATGAAGAAATTCACAGAAAAGTGAGAACCTTATGTAAGGAGGCCAAAGAAACATGGCTTGAGAAAAATTGCAGAGAAATTGAAAAACAACACAACAGTAACAATGCGAAACTAATGCACAAAAGAATTCAGGAGCTTACTAATCAAAGAACACGAACATTAGCAGGCTGCCTAAAGACAAAAGATGGAAGACTCATAATAGAAAAAGATCAGATCTTACATGAATGGTCAGATTATGTGAAAAACCTGTATGACGATAAAATTGACGAACAGTATGATGTCCAAAATAATAATGAAGGACCAGCAATTTTAAAGATGGAGGTTCAGAATGCTCTTAACCATATGAAATCTGGCAAGACCCCCGGTTCAGACAGCGTCACAACAGAAATGATTAATGCTTTAGAAGAATATGGAATAGATAAAGTTACCAGTCTGCTTATTACAATATATGATACTGGAAATATACCTCAGGAGTTATGTAATTCTGTATTTATTGCAATACCAAAGAAATCAGGAGCCTTGGAATGTGATCAACATCGAACAATTAGTATAATGAGTCACATCACGAAGATTTTGCTAAGAATTATCATGCAAAGAGTTAGGAGGAAAATACAACCTGAAATAGGAGAAGAACAATGTGGGTTTGTGGAAGGCAAGGGTACAGTAAATGCTGTGTATATACTGAGAACCATAATCGAACGTTCTATAGAAGTAAACAAAGATCTACACCTTTGCTTTATTGACTACACAAAGGCTTTTGATAAAGTGAGACATGTCAACATGATAAGGATGCTTGAAGATCTACAAATTGATGGAAAAGATCTTAGACTTGTAAAAAACATATATTGGAAACAACAAGCTGCCATAAGAGTTGATAATGAAGTAAGCCAATATCAGCCTATTAAGAGAGGTGTGAGACAGGGATGTGTAATGTCTCCAAATCTGTTTTCCCTGTACAGTGAAAGTATTTTCAGAAATATTGAAGATATGGAAGGAATCAACATTGGGGGACGATGCATCAATAACATTAGATATGCAGATGATACAATCTTGATTGCAGACAATGAATAGGACCTGCAAAATTTAGTAGATGCGATTGTTACACACAGTGAACAACTAGGATTAGAATTAAATTGTAAAAAGACACAGATTATGGTCGTCACTAGGAAGGACGAAATACCACGATGTAATATACAAGTAAATGGGAATATTCTTCAACAAGTGAGCAGGTACAATTATCTCGGAACAGTAATAACATCTGATGGGAGATGCCTTGAAGAGATTAGAACAAGAATCGCCATGGCAAAAGTAGCCTTTAGCAAGATGAAAAACATATTGACCAATAAAAAGATGTCAATTGAAACGAGAAAAAGAGTGTTGAGATGCTACATTGAACCTGTACTTTTATATGAATGTGAAGCGTGGACAATGAGCAGTCAGGCTGAAAAACATCTGATGGCTGTAGAGATGTGGTTTCTGAGGAAAATGCAAAGAATACCATATACAGCCAGAAAGACCAATGAACAAGTCCTTCAAGAAACAAATGAAGATCGTAAATTGATTAGAGAAATTAGACGTAGACAGTCAAAATTTTTTTGGCATGTTATGAGAAGAAATGGATTGGAGAACTTGGTGACAACTGGTAAGATCGAGGGGAACAGACCAAGGGGAAGACCTAGAAGCAAGTACCTGGATGGCTTGGCCTTGTGGCATGGTCGAGACAGAAACACGGAGCTGATCCACGACTCTGGTGATCGAGTGAGATGGCAGAACATGACCGCCCACGCTTACCGGCATGGCACGTGATGGATGGATGGATTCTTGTTTGTCATTTTTACTCTGTTTTCTTTTGTCCATCAGTTTTAAGATATCTTTATTCATCCATTTTTTCTTAGCTATTTTGCCTCTCTCCGGTAATACTTCTTTGCTAGTTTGATGAATGGAGTCCCTTAACATTTCCCATTGTTCATCTATACTCTGTATTTTAGTTATTGCATTGTACCTATTTTTCACAGTCATTCTGTAGTGTTCTTGCATTTCTTTATCTATTTTCAGAACCTCTTTATTAAGTCTCATGTTCTTAACCATTTTTTTCCCTCTCTTTAATCTTACTTTTATTTGTCCACATAGTGGTACATGATCACTATTACTGTCAGCACCAGGCATTGTCTTTACATTAATTAAAGCATTTCTAAATCTTTTATTAATTAGTATGTAGTCAATTTGGTTGCGTATTTTCTTATCAGGGCTTATCCATGTGTACAGTCGTCTTTTATGGTGTTTAAGCCATGTGTTTCCAATTATCATATGATTGATATTTGCCCATTCTATTAGCTTTTCCCCTCTTTCATTTCTTGTACCTAAATCATAATTCCCCACTACATCCTCCATTTTTCCCTTTCCTGCTTTCTCCTACTGGGTGATAAAGGTCCTCTTTGGCATTTTCTTCCTGAAGAGGCCCGTTTCATCGCAATTAAAGACTAATTGTGGAACGCAGTCTTCCTCTTTGATGATCTTATCAAATCCCACCTTGAACGCGTCTGCTTCTTTCTCGTTAGAACTTGCTGTCTCTCCGTGCCTAATTACACTACGAATGCCACTTCTTTTTTTTCTTTTTTTTGAATTTTTCAAACCAGCCTATGTGGCTTTAAAATCGTCAGTCTCGGCACTTGTACCAAGCAATTTCGACAGTAAATCACTGTGCAACAGCTTTGCCTTTTCACATATTAATACTTCACTAACACTGTCTCCTGCAAGTTACTTTTCATTGATCCAGATCAAGAGAAGATTTTCAACTTTCTCTAAAATGTGTGGTCTTTACTTCTGCAGCTTAGTTACAACAAAACGACTGATTTCAGTAACTCTTTGTTCTTTATGATGGTGGAGATACTTGACTTTACCAAGCTGTACTCATTAGTGATGTTACACATACGAACGTCATTTTAATGTTTTATAATTATTTCCTTCTTTACCTCCACTGTTACACGTTTCTGCTTCCTAGCAGCACCACTACCGTTCTTCGAACACATAATTGATGGGGTTAACAAGGACAATAATGAAAGAGATCAACTGAACACAGTGCCACTGCTGAGAAATCTTTTACTGATGTGTAGTAAAACCAATGAAAGCGAGGCTGCCCACTCGTGCAAAACTAGGCTACTAGGCTAGTGCTAAGCGATGTTAGTACTGCTTGGCCTTCTTTTGTACTTTACATGATCGTTTGTGACTCTCTTCTTCTTCTTCTTCTTCTTCTTCTTCTTCTTCTTCTTCTTCTTCTTCTTCTTCTTCTTCTTCTTCTTCTTCTTCTTCTTCTTCTTCTTCTTCTTCTTCTTCTTCTTCTTCTTCTTCTTCTTCTTCTTCTTCGTTCGTAAATAGAGGCAATGTTCGTTACCCGAGACAAACAATTCTCGAAGTTGTTGTTTGTATCCTGAGTCTTTTGTGACCTAAGGCGTTCGTAACCCGATGTACCACTGTATATATATATATATACAAAAGAGACTGTATGTGTGTGGTTGTGGATGTATTGGATGCGTTCGATAACGGTACATCCGATTGAGATGCAATTTTCTACACGTCTTCCTTTCATTCCTGTGCAACCGACTGTGATAGTTTCTCAGTGTAAAATAGGCTACTTACTTACTAAAATTTCATATTGTAATTACATGACTTAACATAAGAAATATTCTGTAAAGGGACATAACTTTTAGTAGCATTGATATATCTTAGGTTAAGTCCCCTGGCTATAGATAGTTATATAAATAATTAGATACATAGATAGATAGATCTGACCCGATAGATAGAGAGGGTGAGATAGACGGTGTGAGAGACAGCCAGGTCGACAGACAGACAGACATAGAGACAGACAGACAGACAGACAGACAGTCGGGAACGGGAACTTATATGACTACTTATAGGAATTAAATTAGATGCTCTCCACCAGGGACTGGGCGAAGCCGGGCCGGGTCAGAAAGACAGATAGACAGACAGACTGACAGACAGATAGTCGGGAACGGGAGCTTATATGACAACTTATATGAATTAAATGAGATGCTCCCCACCAGAAGCTGGGCGAAGCCGGGCCGGGTCAGACAGACAGACAGACAAACAAGCAGACAGACAGACAGACAGATAGATAGATAGATAGATAGATAGATAGATAGATAGATAGATAGATAGATAGATAGATGACAGATAGATAGATAGATCCCCGCCACGGCCTGGGCGAAGCCGGGCTGGGTCAGCTAGTATATATATATATATATATATATATATATATATATATATATATATATATATATATAAAACATAGGAGAGAAGCTAATAGATGAACATGCTCTCATGGTATCCAAGTGAAACCATATACAGTTTACTGTATGCTTTACATTTATTTCATTAATTTAGTGCCGAAGGATAATACATCGCCACACTCCCCATTTGGACATACGTGTGTCATCATGTTATTTGTTTTGTTTCGTGGTGTATAATCCTCAGTTGCAATGCTTAGTAAATGGACATTACACTCTACTACTTGTTCATTTGACTGTGCACCATATTTATTCCAAACGGACTTTGTGATTGGCACTGACAACAACTTACGGATACCATACACATGACCCTCAAAATCATCACGTAATGTACATCGATATTTCTTATCCTTTTTCCCCAAGAAGTAACTGTTATTCCCAGTGGCTACTTAGATGGAGTCAGAAACCACAGGCTATACCTTATTCTGTCCACCACAGTTATTGATTGACATGATATGAAATCTAGACGGGAACTCCCCTGACCTTCTTGGGTGTTGATAGGATTAGGTCCCCTTATTGTTAATCACGGAGGTCACAAGATATTGCCCAGACTGTGAATGATTCCAACAACATACAAGATGTTGTAGACACAAACCATACATGTTTTGTGTTCTTTCCCCAGATTGTGAATGTTTCCAACAACATAATAGATGTGGAAGATGTAAGCCATACATGATTTGTGTTCCTTCCTCAGATTGTGAATTATTTCAACACAATACTAGATGTGGTAGACACAAACCTTACATGTGTTGTGTTCTTTCCTCAGATGGTGAATGACTCCAACAACATACTAGATGTGGTAAATTCAAGCTACACATTTCTCGCCCCAGATAATCGTGCCTTTCTGAAGAAATTTAAGAAACATAAGAAGAGCCTTGAATACTGGAGTCGAGAAGAAAATGCCTTATCTTTTCTGAAGTAGGTTAATGCTGGTGTTCCAGTTAAATATGAACAGGATAATGTAGATCAAGCCATCTGATTAATTACGAACACGTTAATGTAGGTCAAGTCATCTCATTAAATGTGAACATTAGAATGTGAGCCAGACGAGCAAGCGAAGTTGATAGGAAACTGCGCTGCTAATGTCATACATTCAACGATTGGCCTGTCATACCAACGTGTTACTTCCAACATATATCGCTGACGTGTGTCTGGTTCTTTCAGTGCTGATATATCTATCTGAGGCGACCTTGGTGTCCGTACTCCTGCATTTTAAAGTTTTAGTTGTAATTTTATAACTAATGGTTTGTGGTCACAGTTGATATCAGCACCAGTCTTGGCATTTGAAACATTGATTTAAATCTATTTCTGATCATAATGTGGCACATTTCGTTTCTTCTTCCAATGGTTTTCCACGTAAACAATTTCCTAGGGACATGTTGGAAAAATGTGTTATAAATAATACTCTTTGTTCTCCCCACTAAATGTGTCAGCCGTCTGCTGTGTCGTTTCTGGTCCCCATAAAATGTTGTCCTACAATCTGCTTATATTTGATTTTTCCAACCTCGACGTTCATGTCTTCCGTGGCTATTAGGAACTTTGAAGATTTTACAATGTTCAGTGTTTGTTGTATGTCATGATTTTCATGATTGATCATTGGTTAAAGGTGTTCTTCACCACATATTGTTATAATTACACTTTTGTTCATTATGATCTTCACAAAACATATTGTTGTCATGATTAAACGGTAGTGAGCAAGTAGGGTTAGAATTGAATAGTAAGAAAACACAGATTATGGTAGTCAAGGGGAAGAAGGAAATACCACAGTGTAATATACGAGTAAATGGGCATATTCTCAAGCAAGTGAATCGGTACAGTTATCTCGGAACAGTAATAACATCTGATGGGAGATGCTTTGAAGAGATTAGAACAAGAATTGACAATGTGAAAGTAGCCTTTCGCAAGATGAAAAACATAATGACCAATTAAAAATATATCAATTGAAACAAGAAAATGGGTGCTGAAGTGCTACATAGAACCGGAGTTTTGTATGGATGTGAAGCGTCGACAATGAGCAGTCAAGCTGAAAAGCATCTGATGGTGGTGGAAATGTGGTTTCTGGGGAAAATTCAAAGAATGCCATAGACAGACAGAAAAACCAATGAACACATTCAAGAAACAAATGAAGATCGTAAACTAAAAAAGTCGCTTAAAAGTCGACCGGGTCGACTTCATTGCACTGGGTTTTATCCCATATGGCTCGGTTTCTTTCCGCAGCGCGGAAAGCGTCGCACAAATCGCGAACTCCGTAGCTCTAGCGACGACCCACAGGAGTCTCCGAACATTTTCACTCTTGAACCAAAGGACGCGGCCCGAAATCGAACCCACAACCTTCGGAGTCCGAGTCAAACGGCAAGACCACTTCGCCACGGAGACTGCCGTAAACTTACCGTAAATTGATTAGAGTCATTAGACGTAGACAGTCAACATTATTTGGGATGTTATGAGAAGAAATGACTTGGAGAACTTGGTGACAACTGGCAAGATCGAGGGGAAGAGACCAAGGGGAAGTCCGAGAAGTAAATACCTGGATGGCTTGGCCACATGGCATGGATTCTCTTCTTGACATATATTGTAAGTTTAGTTTTTCTCAAACCATGTGACAGGCCTTGAGTTTATTTGTTGATATTGTGCTAACTGTCCTTAAAAGACTAGTACTTGTTTCTAAACACAGAAGTCCCAAACAATATCTTACACAATGTATTGCCTGGCATATGTCGCTGTGGTTGAAATACTGTTAACACAGATTCATAGGTATTGTACAAATGTGGAGCATTTGTTATCCCCACCGTAATCTCAAACTGAAAGCAAACTTTTTTCTGTTTACATACAACTGGCTGGAACCACTTTATTGCTAATGCCTCACCAGGGCCGTGCCGTGTTATAATACAGAGGGGTGGCCGCATGAGGGAACACCGTAAAGGGGCGGCATAAGCAGCAAAGGAGGGGCGGCATTTTGAAGACTCGCATCATACTGAGAAAATCTACCGAACGTTCCTACACCTCACTCTATTTGAGCAATTGTAAGTCAAATGCAGTATACGAAACGCTTTCTCTTTGTTAAAGTTATGAGCGCAGATTATGAGTTGTTGAGAAATCCCTGGGGATGGTGTTTTTTTTTTTTGGCCTGTCGACTGTACATGGATTCTTGGAGACTGATTAACTCTCTTTTCCACCCACACTGGTATATGTTCTGCTACTCCAAGCATCGAAATATGCCAGGCAATAAACCATGCAACACTTTGTGTGTGACTTCCGTGTTGAAAAATCACTTACAGAATACATTGTTCGTAATTTATAGGACTTGATTGTGTGACAGTAGTAGAAGATGATGGAGTTAAATTTGTTCTTGTAGATTTCACACAATCAAAGATAAGGAATATCCTGATGATCCGATGGTATTGGATGGTCGTTTCAAGAGCTACCCAACTGTCTATGACGGATACTCTTTACACATTGAGAATATCAAACAGGTGAGAGAGTCAAATAAATACATATTTTGTTTACTTCCGAAATTTACTTTTGATAGTGCCGAGCTCATAGTTTGGTCAACTTTGTGAACACTCCCAGGTGAGATACCTACAAGTGGAAAATGGATTATGAATACTGTTCTGAGATAGTAGGCATCGCTGATGTGCTCAGTGCGTAGGTGTGTGAGAGAGTGTGTGTGTGTGTGTATGACACTAGCAATATTCTGAGTTAGGGTATGAGTTTATGTGCGTGTGTGTGTGTGAGTGTCTGTTTGACACTCCTGATATTCTGAGATGGTGTGTGTATGTGTATGTGTGTGTGTGTGTCATACTTGTAATTTTCTGGAATGGTGTGTGTGTGTGATAATATTTTCTGAGATGGTGTGCATGTTTGTCTCTGTGAGTGAGTGTGCGTTTTTTGTCTGACACTTGTGAGATAGTCGCTTAAAAGTTGACAGGGTCGACTTCATTGCACCGGGTTTTACCCCATATGGCTCGGTCTCTTTCCACAACGCGAAAAGCGTCGCAAAAAGCACGAACTCCGTAGCTCTAGCGACGACCCACGGTAGTCTCCGAAAAATGTAACTCGTGAACCGAAGGACGCTGCCCGGAATTGAACCCACAACCTTCGGAACCCGAGTCAAACGGCTTGACCACTTCGCCAAGGAGACTCCCATTGACTTTTTATGATATGTATCATCATCATCATCATCATCTTCCACTTCTGCCGTCAAGCGTCGTGGGGAGGAATAATTTGCGTTCCAGCGCCAGGTGGACGGCACTGGATAGTGTCATTCTGTGTGGTTGTACAATGTCTCCGATGTCGTCAATCCATTTTCTTCTTGGATGTCCTCGTGGTCTCGTCGCAGATGATCTTTGATGTAAGGCCAGTGATGGTAGTTGCTGATGATGCATTCTAACGACATGGCCAAACCACTTGATCTTCTGTCTTTCAATGAATGTGGCACAAGGTGTTGATCCCACAGTCTGTCTAATACAGTGGTTCTCAACCTTTTTTGGCCCATTCCCCCCTTCACCATATTTTCAGAACGCCATCCCCCCCCCCTCCTATCAAAAATTTGGCCCGTTCCCCCCTTCACAGTATTTTCAGAACGTCATTCCCCCCCCCCCCCCTTTCATATTTCCTATCTAAAAATCCCCTCACCCCTACACAGTATACGTAAAAATGGAAGGTAAATTTAATAGCATATACTAAAACAAGTCTAGATATCCACATAAAACATGATTTGTGGGTCTACTTACTTTATAAAATGCATTTTAGAAGGACGAGACATACATAACTATAAAGTATGAAAGAAAAAACTATGTCAAGTAATCGGTTCTTGTATTAACACGATCTTGAAATGGTCTTCATTCCCCCCCCCCCCCTGGAAACCATGAAATTCCCTTCTTGGGGGGAATTCCCCACGGGTTGAGAACCACTGGCCTAATAGTAGCATTTCTTACTCGGTCTCGGATTGTTAAGTTGGCAGCTCTCCTCAGGCATCTCATTTCGCAGGAATTGATTTTGCGAAGGTATAATTTATGATATTTATAATTAGTGTATTTGAGTGTGACAATACTAATGTTCTGAATTAGTGAGTATGTGTGACAATGCTATTGTTCTGAGATTGTATATGTCTGTGACAATACTACTGTTCTGAGATGGTGTATGTGTGGATGTGTGTGTGTGAGTGAGTGTGTGTGTGTGTGTGTGTGTGTGCGCGTGTGTGTGTGACTACACTGCTGGTCTGAGATGGTGTGTGTGTGTGTGTGTGTTTGTGTGTGTGAATTCTACTGTTCTGAGATGATGTGTGTCTGTATGTGTGACAATACTACTGTTCTGAGATGGTATGTGTGTATGTATATGTGTTTGTGATAAGACTGCGTTCTGTGATGATGTGTGTGTATGTGTGTGTGTGTGTGTGTGTGTGTGACGACAAAAACATCAGCACTAGATATGGCGCAATCCCTCATCCTTTAAGTGTTTAGAATAAATTGTACGCTCATAAGCTTTCACAGCCAAAATCAAATGTACAATTATTATAACACATAACATCTGTGTAGATAGTTGCTTATTCTAATACGTGTACATCTGTTCCGTTGCTCGATGTGGAACCGACACTGTCTATCATGACTAACCAATTCCCCTTGTCATCGGATATTTTGATGAAGTTGATGCTCCTTATATTACTCGTTATGACAATTGTTAAAGCTCGCACATACATCTTTCTCTGTCTGCCTCTCTTGCCTATTCTTATCCCACGTAAAGTTAATTCCACTAGGCCACCTCACCTATTGATATGCCCCATAAATTACACTTATCTGATGCGTTTGGTTTTCATAATAAAGTCAATTGCATTGCACAGCTTTGTCAAGCTCGCAGCTCAGGACATCCAACTTCGACAAGCATTTCGTCGGGTTTGCTTTTCCTAGGCTCTGTCCCCAGTATGCATACAAGTCAGCAGATTTTTCTCTCTGTTTGTCTTAATCCTTTTCCTAGGCTCTGACTGTTCACAGACTTCATACAAGTCAGCAGATTTGTCTCTCTGTTTGTCTTATTCCTTTTCCTAGGCTCTGACTGTTCACAGACTTCATACAAATCAGCAGATTTGTCTCTCTGTTTGACTGATTCCTTCTCCTAGACTCTGACTGTCCCCAGTCTGCCTACAAGTCAGCTGAATCTTGTAAACATCATGATATATTGAAAACAATCAAACAGAAGTCATTATAAAAGGAGCACATGAATCTGATATATAAATCACAGCTGACAAGAAAATGTGTTTTATTTTCTTCTTCAGAATGTGTACATTTACTCAAGTCATTCAAAGCCAACAGTAATCAGAAGAGCACATAGGCCTATCCTTGCGGTGAATGGATACATCTACATTATCAACCAGGTAATGTATATATAATCCACCTCTAGCTGGCTCCTTCAGTCATCAGAGGTCACCTTGGCAGACAGGAAAACAGTTGTTACGCTTAAACATCTGGTGCTCTGATGGCGGGATAGACAGTTCAACTCCTACACAGGCATTAAGTTGGACTGTAACGTTATTTCTAATACAAAAGCCATGACAAACAACTGAATGTAAAATTTGCCTTGAAAAACATCATGCAGTGTCCTGAAATCGACATGAAATATTCAAAGCGGAGGCGCTAGCGAAGTTTTTATCGAGCTGCACTGGTAATGTTATGAGCACGGTTGCATGTGGGTCATAGCCTGTGCTCGTCGCTTGCCAAAGTGAGAAAAGGATCATCTATTCCTCCTTGATCCCAGGTCTACACAATGTGATGGATGTTCTATTACATCATAGACCTCTAGCAGGAAACTAACTGCTTGGGACAAACTTGATTCTTGATTTGTGATCCTACAGACACAGTACATAACATAACGTGCTCCTGCAGTCATCTCTGACTATGGGATGATACGACATATGTGGAGAGTCTCGCACACCGGGTAATTTATATGTAAATTAATAAGACTTGCAACATTTAGTAGATGCCATTATTGCACACAGTGAACAACTAGGGATAGAATTGAATAGTAAGATTTTGGTCATCACTGGGAAGAAGGGAATACCACAATGTGATATACAAGTAAATGGGCGCATTCTTAAGCAAGAGAATCGGTACAGTTATCTCGGAACAGTCATAACATCTGATGGGAGATGCCTTGAAGAGATTAGAACAAGAATCGCCATGGCGAAAGTAGCCTTTAGCAAGATGAAAAATATTCTGACCAATAAAAAGATGTCAATTGAACCGAGAAAAAGAGTGTTGAGGGGACACATAGAGCCTGTTCTTTTGTATGAATGTGAAACTTGGACAATGTGCAGTCAAGCTGAAAAACATCTGATGGCTGCAGAAATGTGGTTTCTGAGGAAAATGCAAAGAATACCATGGAAAGACAGAAAAACCAATGACCAAGAACTACAGGAGACAAATGAAAATCGTAAATTTATCAAAGAAATTAGACGTAGACAGTCAACATTTGTTGGACATGTTATGAGAAGAAATGGATTGGAGAACTTAGTGACAACTGGAAAGATCGAAGTGAACAGACCAAGAGGAAGACGGAGAGGAAGATACCCGGATGGCTTGGCCAAATGGCATGGACAAGACAGGAACACTGAGCTGATCCACGAGTATGGTGATCGAGTGAAATGGCGAGTCATAACCGCCCAAGCTTTCCGACATGGACATGATTGATTGATTGATATATTTGACTATTAGATGATGTGTCATTTGTCAGAAGAGGACAGAAGAGTTGGTGGGCAGCCAATCTTCTTTAGTGCCTTGAACAGAACCTCACGACTGACCAAATCAAATGCCTTTGTGCGGTCGATGAAGGCAATAAACAGTGGTTGATTCTGTTCACGGCATTTTTCTTGCATTTGTCGCAATGAGAATATCATATCAGTGGTAGACCGGTTCTGTCGAAAGCCACACTGTGATTTGGGTTAGACTTGATTTCCCATGACTTGAAGTCTGCGCAGAAGAATTCTTGCAAATACCTTCAAATACAAATACCTTTTCATTCATGCGACCGATGTTGTATTTTCCAAGGCACACTGGCCATGAACTCGAGTCCCTGCCGACACGAGCATTGTAATCACCGAGCATATAAATGTAGTCAAATTTTATAACTGCCTTGATGACAGAGTCTAACACATCATAGAACGAATCCTTCATATCATCAGGGGAAGGGAGTGTCGGTGCATATGCAGTGATAATGGTGGCAAAACCACAAGAGGTTGCCAAGCGCAGGGATAATAGTCTTTCATTACCTCCAGCTGGAATTTGAATCATTTCCAGTAGCGAATTCTTCACTGCAAAGCCCACACCATGTTGCCTTTTTTCTGCCTGCGCTCTAACCTTCCAAAAAAAAAAAAAGAACAGTGAATTGTTTTCCCTGAGTGACCCTTCCTCGGCGAGGCGAGTGTCCTGAATCCCAGCAATATCAATGTTAAGACGATTGAGATCGGTATCAATCACAGCCGTTTTTCTCACATCGTCAATATTCGTCAGGTCAGTCGAATATCCTGGACACATGGTTCTTACGTTCCAGGTTGCAGGCCGTATCTTGAGGTTTCTATTTGTCTTTTTAATAATAACTGGTGCATTTGCTTTACAGCCTGCGATTCAGATGTGTTCCTAGCCTCAAGCGCCCATTGAAGCAGGCAGGCTATGGCGGATCAGCTGCCAACTGGCCGGGGGCTGCCCAGCCTGAGGCTGGCGGTAGCTGATTAGTGACACCTGTAGGTGTCTCCCACCGTCAGAGGCAACTCGTGGGGCCCCATGTCCACGCCATTTGACATAGCATTATAACCTGCAACTGCTACCTCTCGCTTTGATTCCGAGACCGGTTAAGACCAGGGATGGAGTTATTGCCTTTCTACATCCCAAAGCCTGGGCTAGAACATAGAGACCATGTGTTGCCCATGCAGCATGATCCCTCTTTCGGCCTGTCTAGTTCACTCCAGAGGAAAGATACCAGCAATACATCTGGAACAAGACATGCTGCAGAAGCTGCCGGATCAGAAAAGCAATGCTCTAACTGTCCGTCTGTCGGAGCTTCGATCCTAGACCAACTACCAACCAAGGCTTAGGGCCTGGTCTGCCCTGCCATGGCATTTTGTTTTTAGGTTGCATTAGGTTACGCTCTTCCGCCCGAAGCCGTTGGCACATTGTGGGGTGTCGGGTATTGTAAGCGCCGCCCAACATTCGGCACTAACAGAAAGCAGGTAGTACCTTCTGCTGTCATTACAGTAGCTCAGTTCTATTGTGTAATTGATAGAGACAGCGCTGTTTGCGTGTTGTTTCAGACAAAAAAAAATAGTCGCTTGTTAAAGTTTGCAGAAGCCATAATCATTCATCTACATAGGTCAGTTTTGTGCAAATTGAAAGACATGATAGTCAATTTAAAATTACCATGGTAAACAATTGACATTACTGTGTCAACATGTGTATATTTCAGCTTGAATATGTATCTAGTTATTTTACTCTATATTGTGTGAATTCTGCAGTATGTATCTGAGGAGTTGCAGCGAAATATGCCAGGCAATAGCTCGTACAATATATGGTTTGTGTCTTCGTTATTCAAGCTCAGTAGCAGATGTATGCCAGGAGTAAACAACTCAGTAGCCGTGATATGCCAGGAGTAAACAACTCAGTAGCCGTGATATGCCAGGAGTAAACAACTCAGTAGCAGATGTATGCCAGGAGTAAACAACTCAGTAGTCGTGGCATGCCAGGAGTAAACAACTCAGTAGTCGTGGCATGCCAGGAGTAAACAACTCAGTAGTCGTGGCATGCCAGGAGTAAACAACTCAGTAGTCGTGATATGCCAGGAGTAGACAACTCAGTAGCAGATGTATGCCAGGAGTAAACAACTCAGTAGCCGTGATATGCCAGGAGTAAACAACTCAGTAGCCGTGATATGCCAGGAGTAAACAACTCAGTAGCCGTGATATGCCAGGAGTAAACAACTCAGTAGCAGATGTATGCCAGGAGTAAACAACTCAGTAGCCGTGATATGCCAGGAGTAAACAACTCAGTAGCCGTGATATGCCAGGAGTAAACAACTCAGTAGCCGTGATATGCCAGGAGTAAACAACTCAGTAGCAGATGTATGCCAGGAGTAAACAACTCAGTAGCCGTGATATGCCAGGAGTAAACAACTCAGTAGCCGTGATATGCCAGGAGTAAACAACTCAGTAGCCGTGATATGCCAGGAGTAAACAACTCAGTAGCAGATGTATGCCAGGAGTAAACAACTCAGTAGTCGTGGCATACCAGGAGTAAACAACTCAGTAGTCGTGGCATGCCAGGAGTAGACATCTCAGTAGCCGTGATATGCCAGGAGTAGACAACTCAATAGCAGTGATATGCCAGGAGTAGACAATTCAGTAGCCGTGATATGCCAGGAGTAGACAACTCAGTAGCCGTGGTATTGCAGGAGTAGACAACACAGTAGCAGTGATATGTCAGGAGTATACAACACAGTAGCAGTTGTATGTCAGGAGTAGACAACTCAGTAGCCGTGGTATGTCAGGGGTAGATAACACAGCAACATTGTAATCATGTAAAATGGGTTTAAAGGAAATAGGGTTGACTTAATTACACCGGGTTATGTCCCATATGGCTCAGTCTTTTTCTGAGAGTGTCCTGCCGAACGTGCCGTACAGAGCACAAACTCTGAGACCCCAGCGAGACACTGAGATCAACAATTCATCAAGTCGCAAGTGTCTGACACTCTAAATGTAATATATCAGTCGTGATGGTAGAGTGACGAGTGTACTCACATACCGACACAATGGCCCTTAGTTTGTCCCAGTTGTGACAACATTTGTTTTAGCTCTGATCAGAACATCTCTGGGTTGACACAGACTCGTACAAGGGGTAATAATGATTTTGTTCTTGGCATAAACGCTATGTGGAAAGGAACTGGTTACCCAATCTCACAATGCCATGACTTAGCCTACTAGTACTTACCCTTATAACATGTCGTTGCATTACCGTAAACTTTATTCTCCTTGCCGTGACCTTATTTTTTCTAGTGTTATTATGTTCACAGTGCTATTTATTTATGACAAACTATTTATTGTGGACTACTGAATGCTTGTACAGGTATTGGTACCATTCATACCAGACAGCCAGGAGCCATCTGTTATAACTCTATTGTCGTCAAAGCCAAAGTATAAACTCTTCTATAAAGCACTGCAGGTCAGGTTACATGGCATCTACGTTTGTTTGTCATTACTACATGTAATCTACATTTTAATTATGTCCATCATAATAACAGAATCTTCTAATCTACATTTAAAATCTGGTCATCATCATAACATAGATTATTCTAATCTAAATATCAGTTCTGTGTATCATCATAACATATAATCTTGTAATCTACATTTCAATTATGTGTATTAGCATACTACAGACTATTATAATCTACATTTCAATTATGTGTATAATCATAACATTGGCTATTATAATCTAAATTTCAGTTCAGTACAGGGAAGGTGGGGAAAGTAGAAGGTACCACATAATGACAGTGGAGTTAACAGCTGGCTACTGTTACATATGAAACTGGCAAGACCCCGGTCCAGACAACATTCAAATAGAAAATGATCAATGCCTTAAAAGAATATGGAATAGACCAAGTTACTAGACTGCTGAACGCAATATATGATACAGGAGATATACCTCCTGAATTATGTAATTCTATATTTATTGCAAGCTGAAAGTATACAAAGCAGTTGTATTATCCACACTGCCATATGCTTGTGAAAATGGGCTGTTTATCAGCGACATGCTAGGAAATTAAACCACTTCCACACAGTCTGCCTTAGGAAGCTACTGAAGATTAAATGGCAAGACAAGATCCCAGACACTGAAGTCCTAGAAAGAGCGTCCATGCCCAGTATCCACACTCTACTAATGAAGAAACAGATTCGTTGGGCTGGTCACTTAACTCGCATGCCAGAGCATAGGCTCCCTAAACGATTTTTTTTACGGCGAGTTGCGTTGTGGTAAACGCTCCCAAGGCGGCCAGAGGAAACTCTTTAAAGACACTCCGAAAATCTCGCTGAATAATTTTGGAATTCATTATGACACCTGGGAGACTGCAGCAAGAAACCGAAATTCGCGGCGTGTATCATTACGCAAGGGTGCAGTCACGTGTGAGGCAACCAGGACTGCAAGAGCTGTGAAGGAAAGGCAGGACAGAAAAACCACTGCAGGAAATCCTCCTCCAGAAACGTCAAGCATTCTTTGTCCACATTATCAAAGAACATTTCGAGCAAAAATAGGCCTTACCAGACATCTTAGAACTCACAGCTCCATACTTTCAACCCCACTGGATGAAATGAATGGTCATCATCATTCTTGATGGGCAAACAACATAACATATTTATTGCAATCCCGAAGAAATCATGAGCCTTGGAATGTGATCAACACAGAACAATTAGTATAATGAGCCACATCATGAAGATTTTGTTGAGAATTGTCATGCAAAGAGTTAGGAAGAAAATACAACCCGAAATAGGGGTAGAACAATGTGGGTTTGTTGAAGGCAAGGGTACAGTAAATGTAGTGTATATACTGAAAACAGTAGTTGAACGTTCTATAGAAGCAAACAAAGATATACACCTTTGCTTTATTGACTACACAAAAGCTTTCGATAAAGTGAGACATGTTGACATGATAAGGATGCTTGAAGATCTACAAATTGATGGAAAAGACCTTAGACTAGTAAAAAAATATATATTGGAAACAACAAGCTGCCATCAGAATTGATAACGATGTAGGTCAATATCAGCCTATTTAAATCAGGCGTGAGACAGTGATGTGTAATGTCTCCCGATCTTTTTTCCCTGTACAGTGAAAATATTTTCTGACCAATAAAAAGATATCAATTGAAACGAGAAAATAAGTGTTGAAGTGCTACATAGAGCCTGTACTTTTGATGGATGTGAAGCGAGGACCATGAGCAGACAAGCTAAAATACATCTGATGGCTATGGAAATTTGGTTTCTGGGGAAAATGCTAAGAATACCATGGACAGAAAGAAAAACCAAAGACCAAGTCCTTCAAGACACAAATGAAGATCGTAAACTGATTAGAGACATGAGATGTAGACACTCAAAATATGTTTGGGCATGCTATGAGAAGAAATGACTTAGAGAACTTAGTAACAACTGGCAAGATCGAAGGGAAGCGACCAAGGGGAAGACCGAGAAGTAAATACCTAGATAGTTTGGCCACGTGGCATGGTCGAGACAGGAACACGGAGCTGTTCCACGACTCTGGTGATCGAGTGAGATGGCAAAACATGACCGCCCACGCTTATCGGCATGGCACATGATGGATGGATGGATGGTCTGCTACAGATTCATGCATTCTTCTTATGTTACATTCTACCTCGCGTAGAGACATACTCCCTCAACCAACACACTTCTATGTTTATCTATCCCGTACTGGTATACCCACCTCCTTCCATACTGTTTATTTATGTTTCTATTTCTTTCCCCCCGTGAGTTTTCAGGTCTTCCTCTATTTCTGTTGCACTCTGGATTCCAGGTTATTCTAGTTATGCTAATATCGGGTTTTCACAGCCGGGATCTTCTTTAGCCTGGCCCAGCAAAAGAGTCCTTTCTTCACCCGTTGGTCCATTGGTATTTGTCTAGTTCTCTCCACGAGTTCCATATTGGTGACTTTGTCATAACATGTTATTCGTTCCATATGGCTCAGTTTTAGTTTAGTTTTAGTTTTAGTCGATGGGTCAACATCACGGCACACGGGTGTAACTCATAAGTGCTCCGTTCTCCTCCTAACTCAAACCTGAGTCTGGAGATACTCAGCATAGTGCAGGAACTCCGTAGCACCGACGAGGATCCTGAAATATTTGGGTAGATTTTTATCTCGAAATTTTGCTCGGGCAGAGCCGTTAGGCTAGTCTTTTCAGATTTCCAACTGCCAAGAGATATTTGCCGTGCGCAACAATACACACGGGCGTCCGATCTCACTACCCAGAGACCAGGGGAAATGCTTTTACTAGAGGCCCACATGAAAATATTCCCGGTCCCCACCGGGGCATGAACCCGGGACCTCCAGCACTCGAGGCGGACACCATACCTCGAGACCACACACGCAGCCCCCCCCCCCTCCAAATGGCCTAGGAAACAACTAGTGATGACCCTTTGTATTCATTGTGTAATCGTGTTCGTTGTTTCCCATGTTTCCTATTCATACAGCAGTGCCGATGTAACGATGGAAGTGAACATTCTAAGTTTTGTGCTCAGTTTAATTTATGCTGTATTCCACATTGCCTAGTTTTATCTTAACTCCTATAGATAGACATCTGTATTCTGATATCATTATCTGTTCCACCCCCTGTGTCTACATGGTTACCGAAGTAAGCGAATTATTCTGTCTCCTAAAGTCATGTTTCCCCAAGAGGGATCCGGTTATCATATGTTTGATTTATTCACTCGTGTATTATTTCATGATCATTATTATTATTTTTTTTTGTTTTTTCAAACAGAAAACCAACGTTCTGGAGACATTGTCTTCTCTTAAAGAATACACTCTATTTGTGTTTCCAAATGAGGTGGTACAAAACATGACGAGGGACATAGTGAGTACTGCCTCTTTCTCAAATAATATACAATAAAAAATTCATTTATTGTGAACTTGACACGTATGTAGCTCAACGCCACGTATCTCATTGATGACACTGGGTATTGGACCGGAACCAGTAATCCACGTGGGTGTGTGAGAATCAAGGGATCAAAGGTCAAACTCGCCATAGTCACATGGACATGAGAGGAGAACAGGGGAGAAGGGAGAAGGCGGTTATATGAGGGAACCATATAATCTACACATAAGATGGTGTCTCCGTGTATTCATGGTGAAGTAGTCAAGCCGTCTGAGTCGGGTTCCGAAGATTGTGAGTTTGATTCCGAGCCGCGTCCTTCGGTTCACGGGTGTATTATTTCAGGAATCCTGGGGGTCGTCGCTGGAGCTACGAAGTTCGTGCTTTGTGCGACGTTTTCCGCGCTGCGGAAAGAGACTGAGCCATATGGGATAAAAACACGGTACAATGAAGTCGACCCTGTGGACTTTTAAGCGACTTTATAAGATGGGCTAGAAAACATGGAAAATGGGGAAATGCGATCAATTCAAAACAATGTGGGACAGTATTAGACTATACTACTGGGGATCCAATTAAATGGAGGACGTGAATGGGACCGAAATGTCGTTAGTCGAAACAAAACGATCAAAGTTGAGAGTATTTGGGTGCGGGGTGTTTAAAGAGGGGTGTGGGTTAGTTGAGAGGTGGGCGGGTGAGAGGTGTGGGAGGTAACGGATATCGGGCATGTCCAATACACAAATGAGGGGAACCCTAGCTGTGAGCAATGATACATATCGTTAGATTGATACACATGGTTTGATACACGTAGTTTGCTCAAACATTGTATTTATGTGGACCAATATGTACACAGCCGGTCTCTCTTGCCGAGGGGTTACACGACTTTCTCCGTAATCCCGTTTATCCACGCGGGGTATTGCAGCGCGCGAGAATTGGAAGCGGGATTCCCCGCGTTGGTGACTTGCGGGATAAATGAGCCGACCACTCAGAAAGCAATGGCAAACTACTGAGAGTAATCTTGCCAAGAAATCTATAATCAGCTGAAAGATGCAGATGCTGACAGCTATGTCCTGTAAAGGATATGCGAATTTAAAAAAAATATTTACACACACACACACACAGACACACACACACACACACACACACACACACACACACACACACACATATATATATATATAGTGTTGATGGAAAAGACATTAGACTTGTAAAACACATATATTGGAAACAACAAGCTGCCATCAGAATTGAAAACGATGTAGATCAATATCAGCCTATTAAAACAGGTGAGAGACACGGATGTGTAATGTCTCCAGATCTTTTTTCCATGTACAGTGAAAATAATTTCAGAAATATGGAAAATATGGCAGGAATCAACAATGGGTGAAGATACATCAATAACATTAGATATGCCGATGATACGGTCTTCATTGCAGACAATGAACAGGACCTGCAAAATTGAGTATATGTGGTTGTTGCACACAGTGAACAACTATGGTTAGAACTGAATATTAAGAAGACACAGATTATGGTCGTCACTGGGAAGAAGGAAATACCACAATGTGATATAAGAGTAAATAGGCATATTCTTAAACAAATGAATCGATATAGTTATCTTGGCACATTCATAACATCTGATGGGAGATGCCTTGAAAAGATTACAACAAAAAATGCCATTGCGAAGGTAGCGTTTTGCAAGATGAAAAACACACCGACCAATAAAATATATCAATTGAAACGAGAAAAAGAGTGTTGAAGTGCTACATAGAACCTATACTTTTAATTGGATGTGAAGCGCGGACAATAAGCAGTCAAGCTGAAAAACAGCTGATGGTTGTAGAAATGTGGTTTCTGAAGAAAATGCAAAGAATACCATGGACAGACAGATAAACCAATGAACAAGTCCTTCAAGAAAGAAATGAAAATCGTAAATTGATTAGAGTCATTAGGCGTAGACAGACAACAATTTTTGGGCATGTTATGAGAAGAAATGACTTGGAGAACTTGGTGATTGATTGATTGATTGATAGATTTAGGAACCGACATCACATCATTTGGGGCATTCCCATAAGCGCTCCGTCCCCATCCTCAGAAGCCAGCGAAGAGTTCCAACACCAATAGTCCCAGTAGAAATCTAATTGTATGTCCGTCTCGCCTTTCCTCTGAGCTTCGAGCGTTGGCCAGATCTCCTCGTCACTCCTCGCTGCATCATTCTTGCCAGACTATAGTGATCCATTTGCTCCTCCGAGGTGTACACGTGCTCACACAAGGCCGCAACCACGCCTGCTTTGTCATGCATCAATACTCCACCAAATTTTGCCGAGCCAGCCAATCTGTCCGCCTCTTCATTCCCCAGCGCACCGGCATGCCACGGAGAAAAGATCCAGGTATCCATGTGATGCTTGCCACCAGTGACATCCGAAGCGAAGCAAGCCACTCTGCACGAAGCCTGCCTGTCCTCACCCTCCTCAGCATGCTTTCTGAGTCAGTTACAACATCGATGTGTACATGTATCGTGTTCTCCGTCCAGCGGAAAACTGCACTGACCGCCTACACTTCATTCTTAAGCTAGATGTTGTGGTATCATACGCCAGGCTTTCCTGCACCAAACGACGACCATTAGCATTTGTCAAGAATCCCCAGGCACTTCTCCTACCTCTCAACACCGAACCATCCGTGTAGATAATCACACCACCCGGGCGTGCATTATCCTGAATTAGTTGCTGGATTTCCACTTCCGTGGCCCCTGCTGCAAGATCGAGGGGAAGAGACCAAGGGGAAGTCCTAGACAGGGACACGGAGCTGATCCACGACTCTAGTGATCGAGTGAGATGGCAGAACATGACCGCCCACGCTTATCGGCATGGCACATGATGGATATATATATATATATATATATATATATATATATATATATATATATATGTGTGTGTGTGTGTGTGTGTATGTGTGCGTGTATGTGTGTGTGTGTGTGTTTGTGTGTGTGTGTGTGATTATATGCCATGCCAATAAACATGGGCGTTCATGTTTAGCCATCTCACACGTTCACCTGTCTCGACCATAAGACGTGATCAGGCCATCAAGATATTTACTTTTCTGCCTTTCCCTTGTTCTTTTCCTGTCAATCTTGCCAGTTGGTACCAAGTTCTCCAATTTATTACTTTCTTAACGTGCTCAAAAAAATTTGGCTGTCTACGTCTAAATTCTCTTTTCATTTTACGGTTTTCATTTGTTTCTCGTATGGCTTGGTTATTGGTTTTTATGTCTGTCCATGTATTCTTTGCATTTTCCTGAAAAAACCACACTTCTACAGCCATCAGATGTTTTTCAGCTTGTTTGCTCATTGTCCACGCTTCACATCCATACAAAAGTATTGGTTCAATTTAGCACTTCAACACTCTTTTTCTCTCTGCAAATGGCATCTTTTTATTGGTACGTATGGTGTCCATCTTTCAAAAGAGTACTTTTACCAAGACGATTCTTGTTCTTATAACTTCAAGGCACCTAACATCATATGTTATGTCTGTTCCGAGATAATTATGCCGATTCACTTGTTTATATATATATATATATATATATATATATATATATATATATATATATATATATATATATATATATATATATATATATATATATACTAGCTGACCCGGCCCGGCTTCGCCCAGGCCCTGGAGGGGATCTATCTATCTATCAGTCTGTCTGTCTGCTTGTTTGTATGTCTGTCTGGCTGACCCGGCCCGGCTTCACCCAGTCCCTGGTGGGGAGCATCTCATTTAATTCATATAAGTAGTCATATAAGCTCTCCCGTTCCCGACTATCTGTCTGTCTGTCTATCTGTCTGTCTGTCTGTCTGACCCGGCCCGGCTTCACTCAGTCCCTGGTGGGGAGCATCTCATTTAATTCATATACGTAGTCATATAAGCTCTCCCGTTCCCGACTATCTGTTTGTCTGTCTATCTGTCTGTCTGTCTGTCCCGGCCCGGCTTCACCCAGCCCTGGTGGGGAGCATCTAATTTAATTCATATACGTAGTCATATAAGCTTTCCTGTTCCCGACTGTCTGTCTGTCTATCTGTCTGTCTGTCTGACCCGGCCCGGCTTCACCCAGTCCCTGGTGGGGAGCATGTCATTTAATTCATATAAGTAGTCAAATAAGCTTCCGTTCCCGACTATCTGTCTGTCTGTCTATCTATCTGACCCGGCGTGGTTTCGCCCAGCTCCTGGCGCACAGTAACTTAAAAGAATGTCCTTCCACACACCATTCAATGAAAACTGTTTTTAATCACCGACATGACAGTTGATAAGTTCTTTAAGCAGAAAAAGATGGGTTACAATGTTATGCATTATGTATTATTGTTATGAAAACTTTGAAAATGCCTTAAAGATTATATCATTATTTATTATAACTCATATGCCTGAAAATAACTATAGACATAGAGTTTAACAATAGTGCAAGCAAGTCCAACAATATGACTATAAAGTATATAGAAATGTTATTAAAAAGTTATGCCCCTTGAAATAACTTTTCTAGAGTGAAGTCCCCCTGCTATATAGAAATTATATAATGAAAATGAAAAAGTAAATGTTATTAAATAAGTAGAAGATTTTACACTAAGAAACTATTATAGTCGGTTGCACAGGAATGAAAGGAAGACGTGTAGAAAATTTCATCTCAATCGGATGTACCGTTATCGAACGCATCCAATACACACAAACAAAGTCACATACACTCTGTTTTATATATATATATATCTTCTTCAGCTTTCCGAGCCATTGAGGTTCTTTGCTGCAAATACAATCCGTCTCCATTCGTCTCTCTGGTGGACCTTCTCTTGCCAGTCGTTGATTCCAAGTGCTTGTAGGTCTGTACATGTATTATCTCTCCACCGTCTTCTTGGTCTACCTCGGGGTCTACGGTCATTTATTTCCTGAGTGTAAGCGAGTTTTGTTTCCCTATTATCTTCCATTCTTTCTATATGCTCCAGATATATATATATATATATATATATATATATATATATATATATATATATATATATATATATATATATATATATATCTTCTTCTTCTTCAGCGTTCCGAGCCATTGAGGTTCTTTGCTGCAAATACAATCCGTCTCCATTCGTCTCTCTGGTGGACCTTCTCTTGCCAGTCGTTGATTCCAAGTGCTTGTAGGTCTGTACATGTATTATCTCTCCACCGCCTTCTTGGTCTACCTCGGGGTCTACAGTCATTTATTTCCTGAGTGTAAGCGAGTTTTGTTTCCCTATTATCTTCCATTCTTTCTATATGCCCCAGCCATTGTAGTCTATTAGCCTTCATGATACCAGTGATTAGCGGGGACTTAAACAGATCTATATATATATATATATATATATATATATATATATATATATATATATATATAGTTAGTTATTCGACAGATCATCCTCATTGTACATCGAACCATGCAGTCCATAACATAAGTGCTCGGATCCCCTCTGTAAATCGCGCAGCGTATAGCGGCTCACCACACCAGTTCTTTCTTGGTGTATAACTCTTGTTTAGCTTCCTGCGTAGTGTTCTTGTTTGGCCACACCTCTTTTAACTTGCTGTTCTCGCAGCCTGACCATGGTTATAGATTCCCAGTCATCGCTTGGTTCTCATAAACGACTTACTTCTCGTAGAGCATTCAGAATATCTGCCTGGTCCATGGCTCGTCCGCCTTCCCGAGTGGCCCAACCTGCAAGCCTGTCAGCCTGCTCATTCCTTGTACACCCGCATGCCCTGGCACGAAGATGAAACTAATCTTGCCCAGCTAAGACCACTCCAGAGACAGCAGCCACTCTCTTCGGACCCACCCCAACTCTATACTCCTGAGCATACTCATTGAGTCACTAAGGACACATGGCCGATTGAATGTCTGTGTCTCGAGCTATGTTATTGCTTTACTTACTGCCCTGACTTCCATAGTCAGGCTGCTTGTGGTCAAAGCAAAAGCGCCAGACTCTTCCTTCACAATTTTCCCTCCGGCCTGAATCCTAAAGGCCCATGAACTTCTCAATTATCGGACGACCGACACATCCGTGTAAATGATAGCATCATCCTCTAAAGAATTATCGAAGATCAGAGCCTGTACTTCCGCCTCCACAGCAGCTGAATTTTCTTGTCTGCGTTTCCTGTCTAGTTGGATGCACACTGAAAAGGATGTACATAATTCTGTTGGCATTTGTACCCACTACTCGCTAGGTTCTAAGTCCTCAGCTGCTGAAGAATGTCTTCGGCTTGACCCATCGACGACTTTCCTTTTTGTTTTTAACCTGCTGCCCTTTACCTTCTTAACCTCGCTATGCAGTGGATGTTGCGTGTTTGCTTTGACTCTGTGATAGGCACGTGCTTGGTAAATTTGTATTCCGTCCCCCATAGTTGGAAATTCAAAAAGGTAGCGCATCGCCCTGCATGCTGTATCTCTTGTACATCCAAGAATAATGCACATAGCTTCGTTCTGCATTCTTTGCATCCTTTCTATCTGCTTATGGCTGAGAGTCAGGATCACCATCCCACAATCCAAAACAGACGCTCGAAAAGAATATATATATATATATATATATATATATATATATATATATATATATATATATATATATATATATATAATATATATATATAAAAGGATGTATGTAGGTATGTGTGTATGTATGTGTGTATGTGTGTGTGTATGTATGTCCGTTCTTTATGCGTTCGCGAACTGTCCACCCGATTGAGATGAAATTGTCTACGTCTTCTTTTCATTCCTGTGCAACCAACTGTAATAGTTTCTTAGTGTACTATCATCTATTTACTTACTAAACTTTAATTTTGTAATTACATGACTCAGCATAAGAAAAAATAAAACAAGGGACATAACTTTTAGTAGCATTGCTATATCTGAAGTTAAGTCCCCTGACTATAGATAGACAGATAGATAGATAGATAGATAGATAGATAGATAGATAGATAGATACATACATAGATAGATACATAGATAGATACATAGATACATAGATACATAGATAGATACATAGATAGACAGAAAGACAGACAGATCCCCATCAGGAGCTGGACGAAACCGGGCCGGGTCAGACAGACAGACAGACAGATAGATAGACAGACAGATAGATAGATAGATAGACGGGAACGGGAACTTATATGACTACTTATATGAATTAAATGAGATGCTCTCCACCAGGGACTGGGTGAAGCCAGGCCGGGTCAGACAGACAGACAGACAGATAGACAGACAGGCAGATAGTCGGGAACGGGAACGGGATCTTATATGACTACTTATATGAATTAAATGAGATACTCCCCACCAGGAGCTGGGCGAAGCCGGGCCGGGTCAGACAGACGGCCAGACAGACAGACAGACAGACAGACAGATAGATAGATAGATAGATAGATAGATAGATAGATAGATAGATAGATAGATAGATAGATAGATAGATAGATAGATAGATAGATAGATAGATAGATAGATAGATAGATAGATAGATAGATAGATCCCCGCCAGGGCCTTGGCGAAGCCGGGCCGGGTCAGACAGACAGACAGATAATCGGGAACAGGAGCTTATATGAATACTTATATGAATTAAATGAGATGCTATTTACAACTGATCCTAGATATGTAAAATGGTCTACCATCTCTAGTTCGGCGGCCGTCATATATATCTATGTGAGTGGCACCTTGCAGAAAGGTCGTTCAGAAAGCCGGTCGTTCAGAAAGCAATGGCAAACTAGTGAACATAACACTTGCCTAGTACATCAACAGCAGCTGAAAAATGCTGGTGTTGACTGCAACGTCCCGTAACGAATACGCAACAATATATATATATATATATATATATATATATATATATATATATATATATATATATATATATATATATATATATATATATATATATATATATATATACAGTTAATTCCACCCCTCCCATACTTCATTTGTAATGGTTGATATGCTAATTTATTCACAAGATATTTCAGCTGGTTGATACCTGGCCAAGTGCCTAGACGCCGGAATTTCATTCGGGAGACCCGGGATCGAATCCTAGGTAAGGTGAGGGAGTTTTTTCTGTCGGGGGCAAAAAGAAAATCCTAACCTGTAAATTTACGGCGACTGCACTAGCCAGCGGCCTTAATTCCTCAGGCTAAAAAAAATCCCCCACACTCGCCATACACCGCAAGGTACTGTATTGGCAGTAAATGACAGTTTTTGACAGATATGCCAATGTGTCCACAGACTGCAGACTTCTTGAAGTTTCACATACTCCCTCAGCGTGTTTCCACTAATGCCATGCTAGATGAGACTGTGAAAGACACAATCTTGGGACCAAGATACACACTTTCGATGAAGAGGCTTCATCGTAAGGTTGGTTATTTTCTGTGCTTGATTGGTTATCGTGTTCAGTGTAGACACAAATGCAATTGTTCACACATTATAAAGTGATTACTTTCATCATCATCATCATTATGATCATCATCATTATCTTCTTCTTCTTCTTCTTCTTCTTCTTCTTCTTCTTCTTCTTCTTCTTCTTCTTCTTCTTCTTCTTCTTCTTCTTCTTCTTCTTCTTCTTCTTCTTCTTCTTCTTCTTCTTCTTCTTCTTCTTCTTCTTCTTCTTCTTCTTCTTCTTCTTCTTCTTCTTCTTCTTCTTCTTCTTCTTCTTCTTCTTCTTCTTCTTCTTCTTCTTCTTCTTCTTTTTCATCCTCTACTTCTCCCTCTTCTTCTTTTTCGTTGAGAGCTTATCATGGTACAATATTAGAGGGTTAATAGGTAAACACCCTTGGAGAGCTTGGCATAAGCTAAGACTTTTAACTTTATCATCAATCTTATGAATCAACATCGACATAATGCAAACATTTAGATGGGACACCATAGTGGTTAGAAACAGATAACACCGGATGCACTAGTTGGTTAATACTTAACATGGAATTGGTACACCGAGAAAACTACTATTAGAACGTTGATAATGAGAAAACTAATATTAAAACATGGATTACGTAACACTGTAACATTACAACTTGAATAACGAGAAAACTATTATTTGACCTAGAAAATAATGAGAACACTAACATTGCAGCTTCTTTAATGAGAAAGCTAACATTACAACTTGAATGACAAAAATAAAAGACAACAAAAAACTATCATGATAGCTTAATTAATGAGAAAATTAACATTACAACTTGAATAATGAGAAAGCTAACACTACAGCTGGTATTCATTCATTCATTCAGTAGCATGTCCTTTGCAGAACCTCGCTCCCATAACAACCTTCCGGAAAACCTCTCGATCATAAGCAGGATGTCCCGCGTCCGATACACCCATCTGGAGATCATCCGCCACATCCTGCACCCATCTTCTCTTTGCCCTTCCTCTTCCTCTCTTCCCAGGCATATTTTTTTTTTTTTGGCATATCCTTTATAGGACATCGCTATCAACACCAGCATCTTTCAGCTGTATGTCGATTTCTTGGCAAGATTACGCCCAGTAGTTTGCCATTGCTTTCTGAGCGGCCGGCTCACATACCCCGTAAGTCACAGATACGATTCGAACCACTGCTGATTCTTACCGTCATCACGTTAACCGACGAGAGTATACGAGATTACGGAGAAAAGTCATAACCTCTAAGCCACGAAGCCGGCTCCCAGGCATATACCCCTCCATTATTGTTCTCTCCAAACTTTCGTGACGTTTCAAGTGACCAAAATATTTCAATTTTCTTTGTTTTATGGTCTTTAATAGCCAACCTTCTTCAATATTCAGCTCTTCAAGTATTGATGCGTTTGTTCTTTTCTTTACCCAAGATATTCTTAGAACTCGTCTATAACATTTATATTCAAAGGCATTTATGCGGTGTTCATCTTGTTTAGTAAATGTCCAGGTCTCACAGGCGTATACTACAATGGGAAAGATGCATGCTCTTAAATATCTAATTTTTTTAGTTCCATGTGTCCCATTCCATAATTTATTCAGTTGTTTTAGTCTTCGAAAAGCAATTGATAGTCGTCGTTCATAGTTGTTATGGTTTCTTGGCAAGTTTTGCAGAAGGTAGTTTGCACAGCTGGTATAGTGAGAAATATTTTAGCTTTTTAATAAGAGCATTAACATAACTTGCATAACCAGAAAACTAATATTACAGCATATGTAATGAGAAAAATAACATTCCAGCTTGAATAATGAGAAAAATAACATCACATTTTGTTTAATGAGAAAACAAATATTATAGTCAACCTTTAACGGGAAAACGGTCATTACAGCATCTGTGCCACTGCCGGTGTTTTCAGCCAGGAAGACTCTGGAATGGCTGAGGATGAAACCCCGTTTGTCCTTGATCTGTCTCAATGGCTTGTCCTGGCTAAGATTTTTATTTCAGCTCCAATAGATAACAAACCGTTCCCCTCGTCTATCACAAATGACGTACAGATATATGTCCGCACACACTACTATACACATCTCAAATGTTCACATGTGATATTGATGTTCTCAATTATGAAGGTCACCTCATGATCATTAAATTATCCTCCTACCCAGATATATGTCAATGATGTGAAAATCACCCGCAAAAACATGTGGACAGATAAAGGTGTTGTTCATGAAGTCGACGAGTTCCTGCGTCCAGTAAACAATCGGTGTAATTTGAAAATTAATGAGCATGATATGGTAAGTTTTATGCAAGGTTTCCCAGTGTTGCATTTGTTCAGTTACTGTGTATTATTACTGTATATTATTACTGTCAAAGTCTGCCATGCCAACTACTGGACTCCATCTTAGAATGCAGACAACTCAATGCCTTGAGGTAATACTTGTGTATGGCTTGAGGTTAAGCTTCATAATCGCATACCCCTAGTTGGCTATATTTATCGAAAAATCCCAGTGCAGGAAACATCTGGTATGAAAATGTCACCACTATGATGGATATAGTCTTTGGTAATGCGAGAGAAATCATACTGCTAGGAGACTTTAACATAGACACTAACACATCAAACACAACATGGGAAAACATAATAGAGTCATATAACTTCCAACATTTAGTCAAAAAAGCCTCTAGAATAACAAAATCATCTGCAACACTTATAGATTACATTTATACTCCATCCATCCATCCATCATGTGCCATGCCGGTAAGCGTGGGCGGTCATGTTCTGCCATCTCACTCGATCAACAGAGTCGTGGATCAGTTCCGTGTTTTTGTCTCGACCATGCCACAAGGCCAAGCCATCCAGATACTTGTTTCTAGGTCTTCCCCTTGGTCTGTTCCCCTCGATCTTACCAGTTGTCACCAAGTTCTCCAAATCATTTCTTCTCATAACATGCCCAAAAAATTGTGACTGTCTACGTCTAATGTCTCTGATCAGTTTACGATCTTCATTTGTTTCTTGAAGGACTTGTTCATTGGTCTTTCTGGCTGTCCATGGTATTCTTTGCATTTTCCTCAGAAACCACATTTCTACAGCCATCAGATGTTTTTCAGCCTGGCTGCTCATTGTCCAAGCTTCACATCCATATAAAAGTACAGGTTCTATGTAGCATCTCAACACTCTTTTTCTCGTTTCAATTGACATCTTTTTATTGGTCAGTATGTTTTTCATCTTGCTAAAGGCTACTTTTGCCATGGCGATTCTTGTTCTAATCTCTTCAAGGCATCTCCCATCAGATGTTATTACTGTTCCGAGGTAATTGTACCTATTCACTTGTTGAAGAATATTCCCATTTACTTGTATATTACACTGTGGTATTTCGTTCTTCTTAGTGACGACCATAATCTGTGTCTTTTTACAATTTAATTCTAACCCTTGTTGTTCACTGTGTGTAACAACCGCATCTACTAAATGTTGCAGGTCCTGTTCATTGTCTGCAATCAAGACTGTATCATCTGCATATCTAATGTTATTGATGCATCGTCCCCCAATGTTGATTCCTTCCATATTTTCAATATTTCTGAAAATATTTTCACTGTACAGGGAAAACAGATCTGGAGACATTACACATCCCTGTCTCACACCTCTCTTAATAGGCTGATATTGGCTTACTTCATTATCAACTCTTATGGCAGCTTGTTGTTTCCAATATATGTTTTTTACAAGTCTAAGGTCTTTCCCATCAATTTGTAGTTCTTCAAGCATCCTTATCATGTTGACATGTCTCACTTTATCAAAAGCCTTTGTGTAGTCAATGAAGCAAAGGTGTAGATCTTTGTTTACTTCTATAGAACGTTCGATTACGGTTCTCAGTATATACACAGCATTTATACTACATGTGCTGAAAACGTCACAGAATGTACTGTACCTATTAATGGAATGAGCAGTCACTACCCAGTATGTTGCACCTGGTCGAAAAGAGGTACCAAAATTCCGAAACACAAACACATAAGTATAAAATATAGAAATTATAAAATTTTCAATCAAGGTGTCTTTTTACAAGTCTTGCTCAACTCATCGCTGGACTATGTTTATCAGCTTCCTGACCCAGATGATGAGCTGTACCACTGGCTGAAGACCTTTCTAAGTGTATTTGATAAGCATGTTCCATTTAAGGAAGTTTGAGATATACATTACACTAAGTCCCCGTGGATCACTCAGGAGGTAGTTGAAATTATGAGAGACCGGGACAGAACACATAAAAATAGATATCTATTCACGTATCGTAGTCTGAGAAACAAAGTTCATTATGTTATTCGAAAGGAAAAGAAAAACTGTTTGAAGAACTTAATAATAGATAAAACCAACACTAAAGATATATGGAAAGCAATCAATACCTTGACAAACAAACACAATTCATCACAATCATTACCATCAAATCAGGTTACATGTGATCAATTCAGTAGTTTCTTTCAATCCGACATAAACCATTTGAAGGCTGCAATACCACATTCTCCTCATGACATATCTTTATTATCATCATTTTGTGATGCTTTAGAGACATTCCCTCTAATATACCGCTAATTAAGACCACTGAAGTATTTACTCATCTCAGTACCCTAAAACAAAAAAACAATAACTCATCAGGACTAGATGGAATCAGTAATCGGATCCTTCGCTACGCTTCACCTGCGATCTGCGAGTCACTAACTTTTATATATAATCAATGTATCACCAAAGGTCACTTCACATCAGCCTTTAAAATCGCTAAAATGTATCCCCATTTAAAAGCTGGTTGATTAGACGATCGTCTCACGAGTAACTATAGGTCAATTTCCATATTATCCTCACTATCTAAACCAATAGAAAAAAAAACATATTCACAAAACAACACTAGAACACTTAGTTCGCCACACAAACTAATAGTTAACAGTCAGTCAGGGTTTCGGCCAAAATATTCTTGTCATACGGCCTTAACAAACATGATAGAAAACTGACATCAAAATATAAACAACAATACTCTATGTGGAGCAGTGTTTATAGACTTTAGAAAAGCATTCGATATGATAGACCATACTATCCTAATTTTAAAAAAAAACAAAAAAAAACTAGAAGCAATGAAAGTAAGTTTTAATATAGAGATATTAGTAAAATCATTTTTATTAGACAGAAAACAAGTAATATCATACAATAAATCTTTATCTCAAGCCATTACCATTAATATTGGAGTGCCTCAGGGGTCTATATTTGGCACTCTTTTATTTGCCATTTGCATTAAGGATCTTCCCTTAAATCTTTCGTCGTCCTGCGATCTATTTGCTGACGACTGCACAGTATAAACAAACGCTATCGATTGTAATGTGCTAGAATCATCCTTGCAACAGGAAATAAATAGTGTAGTTAACTGGAGTCATGCAACCGCTAACAATTTAACATTTCTAAAACAAAATATGTTAATAGCACCCAGGCAAAGACTTTACACTATAAACTCGCAGAGAACTCTTCAGCTGCACGTTGGTAGCACGCCTGTCGAAAGTATAACCGAGAACAAGACACTGGGTCTTATCATTGACCAAAATCCAACCTTTAATTCTCATGGTCATGTTTAACAAATAGCCAAAAAAGTATACCAACTTGCCAAAATGAAAAATTTCCTCGATGAAAACACAAGGAAAATATTCTATACTTCCCGCGCTTAATTAATGGTGAAAAGCTTACCGCTTACAATACAATTCTAACGTACATGAACGTCTTCAGTTACTGCCACTCCATAAACGCTTACTTTTCAACAAGGCTAAACTAATTCACAAAATCCCATTTCAAAATGCTCTAGGCTACCTTTGGCCATTGTTAAAATATAACGCAAGACAGAGCGAACGACTAAATATACTTCGTGTCCCTAAACCTAGAATAGGCGTATATAAAACAAGCTTAGCATACTCTGCTGCTCAAGTGTGGAACAATCTTCCACAATAAATCAAAGACACCACCAATCAGTATAGATACAGTCGCAACCTATTTGAACACTACCTCAGTACAGACTAAATGCCCCCCTAAAACAATAATAAAGGAACACTATCTCAAACGACAACTAGCCGATAAACTTTTCCATATATATGGCACGTTACACCTTCCTAAGGTATTTATAAAGCCCATGTTAAACATTGCCTCAGTGAGTCATGTATTATTGATTATTTTCCATGCGTTTCATTGGTTATTGTTCTTTTGTTGTCCAAGATTAGCCTTATATGTGATGTTGAATGACATAATGTATGAGAGGAAATTCAATTCAATTCAATTCAACTTTATTTTAAAAGGGTTAAAACTAGGCACGCAGGCCAGTCTTACATTCGGCCCTTCCAATCACTCATCTTTCATTCATCAATAGTGCATGATGCATTCACATAGGACAATGCATTGTTAAATGAATGTTGTAAACATAAACAATGCATATTACAATGTTATGAGACACATCCCTCACACACCCACACAACCTCTTTCCACCCTAGTACACCCAAACCCAATCTTCACACATCCCCATCCACCCACATACAACCCCCACCTACCCACCCACCCACTCCTCACCCACCCACACATATCACCCACCCATACACACACACCCTCCATCAACCCCCACACACACCACCTAACCCAGCCTCCCACATACCCACCCACCCACACACTGCCTCACCCAGCCTTACACAACCCCCACTCAGCCACACATATCCCCCACACACACGTCACCCAGACACCCACTCACACACACACCCCCATCCAAACACCCATCAACCCATCCTTCCCTATTAACGCACATCCCCCCACACACATCTCCCCACAACACACCCATCCCCCAGTCTACACATACCCACCCACCCATATTAACATACCTCCAACCACCCACCCAAACACTCATCTCCCAAACACACACACCCCCACACCCATCCACCCATTAACATACACATTCCCCACCCACCAACCCACACAACTCACACAACCCGCCACCCACACACACCCCACCCTCCCATATACCCACCCCACCCATCCACACACAGCCTCACCCAGCCATACACATTCCCTACTCACCCACACACATCCCACCTACACACCCCACTCACCCCCCCCCCCCCACCCAAACACCCCCAACCCAGCCTTGCCTATTAACACATCCCGCTACACACACCTCCCCACAAACACACCCATCCCCCAGCACCCACCCACCCACCCATATCCACGCACCTCCAACCACCCAGCCAAACACTCATCCCCCAACCGCTCACACCCCGCACCCACCTACCCACATACACATTCCCCACCCACAAACCAACACAACCCCCACCCACAAACACCCATGCACTTCATACCATCCGACCAACCCCCCAACCTCCACCCATACATCCCCACCTACCGGACACCCCCCACCCACACACACATTCGCCATCCACCCATCCCCCAACCCCAACACGCATTCCCCTACACACACTCCCTGCCACACATACATCCATTACACACGCATCCCCCGCACACATACGTCCCCTACAGACACTTTCTCACATCTAGACATGATGCCTTACATAATCGCTTAAACTAGTATGAACAATCTCCCACACTTTACACACACACACACACACACACACACACACACACACACACACACACACACAAACACACACACACACACACACTGACGACTGTCGTGAGCATTCTCACAAAAATTGTAAACAATTTGAGGGAAAAATTGTACATATACATAGTGTAGCATAAAAAATAGTGATGCAATTCAACTCTGTCATTTTTCTTACACACACATACACACACACGCACACTCACACACGCACTCACTAACTCTCTCACTCACTCTACAGTAATGTATATGTGTTCATATTAAAGGTGGTGCAATAAAGTGGCATTCAAAATGATAATAAAACACACATAAAATATGTAATAGTAATGCATAAGGCACTCTCGTCACGTGACGCGACGAGAATTAGCAGTGGTTCGAATCGCAAAAGTGACTTATGAGAGTATGGAGCCGGTCGCTCAGAAAGTCGTGGCGTGCTGATGAGCGTAATCTAGCCTAGGAATCAACATACAGCTGAAAGATGCTGGTGTTGACCGCAATATCCTGAAACAGGATGGAAACGCGGAAAGAAAAGAAAATGCATAAGGCAATGCCTATACATGCCTGTGTGGGTGAACATCTAGGAAACATCATGTTGGGAAAATGACTGCCGATTCCATCAGAAATGAACTGGGTGTTTTGTGGGGGACTGTTGTGTTGACATTCTGGCGGCGGCATTATGCACAGTGTATCTGTGCGGGCTGTTTGTCAAGACTCCTGTCTTTTCCACTTTTCACATTGGGCAGTGGGGAGCATTTTGTGTGATATTCACTGGCACAGGAATGGAGCATAGTGGGGATGACCCGTTGCTGTGAAGTTGGAACTGCGACTAACTAACTAACTAACTAACTAACTAACATGTAATAGTAATGGCATGTTACATGACATGCGTGCGTTCAACTCTCTCTCTCTCTCTCTCTCTCTCTCTCCCTCTCTCTCTCTCTCTCTCTCTCTCTCCCTCTCTCTCTTTCTTTCTCTCTCTCTCTTACACACACACACGCAACACACAATTACAAACACGACCAACACATCCATTCTCCCACTGTCCCCCACCCACCACACATCCCTTCACCAACCCATACATCTCAAAACCACCCACACAAACATCCCTCACACACATCCCCACCCACACTCAACTCCCCACTCACACATCCCACGCAGACTAGCCAACACACACATGCTCCACCCACCCATTAACACACCCACAACCACACACACACACATACCCCTCCCACACACACACATCCCTCACCAAGCACACACACACACACACACAATCTCTCTCTCTCTCTCTCTCTCTCTCACTCAATCACTCACTCTCACCCACTTTACAGTAATGTGCATGTGTTCATATTATACATGATTATATCAAGTGGCATACAATGTGATACTATGAAAGATGAGAGTATAAAAACAATATGGAATCAAGTGGCATTCAAACTGATAATATGAAATATGAGAATGCGCACAGCATATGGAACAGTAATATGACATGTGTGCGCTCATTTCTCTCTCCCTTCTTGCATACACACAAACATGCGCAACCAAACACAAACACAACCAAACACAAACACAATCACTCCCCGCCAAGCCACACATCTCGCACCTACCCACACATCCATTACCCACACCATCTCCCGCCACCCACCCACACATCTCGCACCCACCAACACACACATCACCACCCAAGCATCTCTCCCCACCCACATATACACCACCAAGCTCGCATCCCTCAAATACAACACTCTCACCCACATACATATTCCCAACCCACCCACACCCGTAACCCACTCACGTATCCCCCAACCCTCATACACATCCTCACCCAAACACATTTCCCCCAGCCACACATCCCCACCGCCCACACATTCCCTTCCACACACATCTCACACCCACACACACACACCCCACCACCCTCACATCCATCCCCACCCACACACACATCTTGACCCACACTCCTACCCCTACCCACACCACACTCCTACCCACCCACACCACACACCCCCACCCACCAACACACTCAACCCCCAAATACGCCCCCCATGCCACCTACACACACACCTACCCACACATGCACACACACATTCCTACCCACCCACACCCACGAATCCCACTACCCACCAACACCCACATACACCCACCCACCGGAAAAGACACCCTCACTCACAAGTCCCCACCCAAAACACACATCACCCACACACACAACCCCCACACATCTCCCAACCCACCGACACACAGCACCCTCCCACACATGCACATTCCCAAATGGAATTTTTTTTAGAATGAAAACAATATGTTATACATTGTATAACGAAGACAAGGCTATGCACTTCAATAAAGAATATGATTCCCGGACTTGGCGTAAACATGATGAAATACACTGTGCATTTAGTACATGTTAAAATCAAGTGGCAGTAAAAATTATAATATGACAGATGATACAGAAGAAATATGGAATATCATATATCTCTTTTTTGACTTTCATGCACACTACACTATCTCTCTCATTGTCTCACACTATCTCTCATTGTTCTCTCTCTCTCTCTCTCTCTCTCTCTCTCTCTCTCTCTCTCTCACACACACACACACACACACACACATACACACACACACTCGCTGTCACTCTCTCTTACTCTGTCAAACACATATACACACTCCCTCTCGCTCTCTTTGTATCATATTTTCTCTCTCTCTCTCTCTCTCTTTCTCTCTCTCTCTCTCTCTCTCTCTCTCTCTCTCTCTCTCTCTCTCACTCACTCTCTTACATTCTCTCTTACTCACTCACTCACTTTCACACTCTCACCCACACACATACACATTGTGAAAAATGGTACCACTAGGTGACTTATTGAGGCATATAATCGGTAAGGAATAAGTATTGAAAGAGTTTTCGGTTGAATGTGTAGGGACTTATTGGGGTTTTCAGATCAGTTGGAAGGTCGATCCATAAGTGGGCACCAGAATACGCAAAGACGTTTTGTATAGATCCAATCTAGGTTTTGGGACATATAATAAATTTAAGCGCTTGCTGTTGTTTGTATGAGATTAGATCAACGGTTGAAGTTACTTTAGGGTATAATTAGATATTACTTTATTCACTAATTTGGCTTTGTTAAAAAGGAAAAGCTTTCGAAGTTGTAGAAATCTCAGATGACTATATAAATTATCACTTTCCGCGTGTTTTGTGCCAGAAACAAGACGTATAGCCCGCTTTGAAGAGAACAAAGTCGTTTCATAATGGAATTAGGGCAACCATCCCAGTCTGTGGAACAATAATCGAGATGAGATTGAATACAGGATACATAGAATAACTTTCGCGTGCTTTCGTCCAGGAAGTGCTGAATTTTAGCAACTTGGTAAACTTTCTGTGCTATTTTCTTGGTAAGGACGTGGGCATGGGAGCTCATAATTTAAATGTTTATCAATTAAAAGACCTAGTGACTTATGTTCATTTACATTAACTATAGGTAACGTGCGTATGCGGAGTTCGAGCGCTTCCCCAGTTATGGCTAGTGTCTGTAGTTTTTGTCTGGTCGTTATTAGCATGGATTTGGTTTTGTCAATGTTAATTTGCATGCGGTTTTCATTGCTCCATCTAGTAAGATTATCAAGCTTTTTTTGTAAATAACTTTCTAATTCACTACGGTTCTCCTGACTAGCATATAGAGTACAATCGTCTGCAAATATATCGCATGTAGTATTGAGACACAGAGGAAGGTTGTTAATATAGACTGTGAAAAGCAGCGGACCTAGTATTGAGCCCTGGGGCACACCAATATTAAGCTGTGTGGGCCTTGATAGACGGTTGTTGAAGGACACGACTTGTTGTCTGTCGGATAAAAATGATGAAATTAGGTTCACCTATTGGCACTAGCCTTTATTTTTTTCAATTTGCTAATTAAAATATTGTAATCTACCATATCAAAAGCTTTTTTTAAAGTCTACAAACACCGCTCCAAAAATGTTGCCATTGTTGATGTTAAAGTGCCAGTTATCGGTCATTTTTGTTAGAGCACTATGGCAAGAATATTTAGGTCGAAACCCAGATTGGCTGTCAATTATTAGATCGTTATTAATTAAATGGTGTAATGTTATTTTATGAATGTGCTTTTCTAATGGCTTTGATAGCGACGATAGTAAGGAAATAGGTCTATAATTACCCAATACGCTGTTATCATTTGAACCATTTTTAAATAGAGGATAAACTTTAGCAAATTTTAATGCAGATGGAAAGTAGTTTTTGGCCAGGCATTGATTATATATGAACGTTAAAGACTCAATAATGTAAGTGTGAGTTTGTTGCTTTGAGGTTTGATAATATTTATATACTTCTGCAACCGACATAAAGGGAATCTCAGCGGGAATATTTCTAGTGCACTTCTCCTCACAGAATGATGACAATGAACTAAATTACATGATGAGTTTGGTGTTGAAGACTTTAGATTCTCTGTATCCGACTGAAAGAAACAACTGAAATCCTCGCTTGTTATAGAGTTTGGTGGTGCAGACTCTGACGATTGTTTGTTGTTGTTTAGCAAATTAATAGCCTTCCATATATTTGTGCTATTTGATTTATCTACAATCAAATTTTTAAAATGGTCTTTCTTTAAAGAAGAAGGGCAGAATTTCAGACGGTCCTGCGTGCACAATTCTTAACCCTTTGAAAATAAAGTTTGTTCGTTCGTTCGTATATATATATACGACTGACAGTAGACGCTAATACCTGCTTTCTGTTAGCACCGAATGTCTGGCGGCGCTTATCAAACCGGACACCCCACACTGTGCCAACGGCTTCGGGCGGAAGAGAGCAATTGTTAAAATTTAGCGGATGTGAAATCTATTTAGTCTGTATTCAAGATGAGCTGTCAAGAGATTGTTAAAGAGCATGCACACAGCTTCTCTGAGATTTTCACCCTTTTCTGAGAAATCAGGGTTCAGGGAAGAGTGACCCAACCATTTCCGATTGTATAAACATTAACAGTCAATATGTAAAATAACGCCAGGTGCACATATGCAAGGCAAAAATTTCAACCACTAAGACTTGTGTTAAATCAATTACTGTTATCTTCTTTATTTCAAGCAGTTTGAAATTTAGTTAACAGTCCTCAAAGTTTTAGTAAGCAGCTGTATTTAATATTGTTAAGTCAATGTTTTGCGGATTTTTTTCTTCTAACAGTCCCAGATGTTCGGACAACTTTTCACACACACAAAATTAATATCTCTAAACATTCAAAACAATGTTTTCCCGTAGTGAATTTGAATAACGAAGACACAAACAATAGATTGCACGATTTATTGCCTGGCATATTTCGCTGCATCTCGTCGGGTACATACGGCAGAAATCACACAACTTACGTGAAATTAACTAGATAAAATCTATCTAGTTAATTTATCTAGTTAATTTCACGTAAGTTGTGTGATTTCTGCAGTATGTACCTGACGAGATGCAGCGAAATATGCCAGGCAATAAATCGTGCAATCTATTGTTTGTGTCTTCGTTATTCAAAATCTCTAAACATGTTTTTTTTTGGTTAGGACACAATGATTGTAGCCTATTTATTCGAATTATTGTTGACTTGAAATCAGTCTACAATTTTTCCTCTCTCCTCGGAGGGGGTTGATTGGTGCTGACATTATAAATGTTAAGAAATGTCACAGAGATGTCAGATTGACCTCAGCCAAGGAAATGAAACATGTGTCCAACGTGCAAGGTCTCATTTCCTCTACACCCATGAGAAATTGTTGCTGCTGATGGCAATTCTTTCTACGTAACAAATACAAGTTTGCTGTTGTCCGTTAGGAAATGTAAGAATGAAACAGATAAATGACATATGTGATATTAAAGAATGTTTCTCACTGATATTTTTCTTGTCTTTCAGCAAAAAGAATGCTGTGGTGGATACTTTGGGCGATATTGTGATAGTGAGTATTATTTCTATAATTTAATATGTTTTACAGAATGTATATAAGAACATGGAGGTAGAGTTTAAACATTGGAAATGTAAGGATTGTGTATTTCTGTGGGGAACAAATCATTAAGGAGATGATTCAAGATGGCCATATTGAACGAGATTGAAGTTTTACAGTTTCAGATAAAAGAAACCACGAATTGTCTATTAAATATTGAAATATTCAGTTTGGAATGAATATGCAAATTATGTCAGCTTTTCATGGTGGTTGATTTAGGTGGATGATTGACATGGCTAGTGATAACACTTTTTAGAGGTCTCTGAGTCTTCTCTTGGCTAATGATGACACCAGTTACAGCTCTCTGAGTCTCCTACTTAATAAGTGTCAAAGTGTCCTTGATCCTTTAGAGAGAGACTTTGTTAAAATACCTGGCTTATTGGGTGTCAAACTATACTTAATGGTTCACTGAGCCATTTTGTAAATGTTTCTGGTTTATTGAATGTCGGTGTATACTTGATGGTTCAATGAGACACGGATGATGTCTCTGGCTTATTGTTCTTATTTCCTCCAATGTTTATGTTGTCTAGTGTATTCTGGTGACCGCTCTGCTTACTCGTCTTATTACCTCCAATGTTTATGTTGTCTAGTGTATTCTGGTGACCACTCTCCTCCCTCGTCTTATTGCCTCCAATGTTTATGTTGTCTAGTGTATTCTGGTGACCACTCTCCTCCCTCGTCTTATTGCCTCCAATGTTTATGTTGCCTAGTGTATTCTGGTGACCACTCTCCTCCCTCGTCTTATTGCCTCCAATGTTTATGTTGTCTAGTGTATTCTGGTGACCACTCCGCTTCCTCGACTTATTGCCTCCAATGTTTATGTTGTCTAGTGTATTCTGGTGACCACTCCGCTTCCTCGACTTATTGCCTCCAATGTGTGTGTTGTCTCGTGTATTCTGGTGACCACTCTCCTCCTCGTCTTATTGCCTCCAATGTTTATGTTGTCTAGTGTATTCTGGTAACCACTCCGCTTCCTCGTCTTATTGCCTCCAATGTTTATGTTGTCTAGTGTATTCTGGTGACCACTCTCCTCCCTCGTCTTATTTCCTCCAATGTTTATGTTGTCTAGTGTATTCTGGTGACCACTCTCCTCCCTCGTCTTATTGCCTCCAATGTTTATGTTGTCTAGTGTATTCTGGTGACCACTCTCCTCCCTCGTCTTATTGCCTCAATGTTTATGTTGTCTAGTGTATTCTGGTGACCACTCTCCTCCCTCGTCTTATTTCCTCCAATGTTTATGTTGTCTAGTGTATTCTGGTGACCACTCTCCTCCCTCGTCTTATTGCCTCCAATGTTTATGTTGTCTATTGTATTCTAGTGACCACTCCGCTTCCTCGTCTTATTGCCTCCAATGTTTATGTTGTCTAGTGTATTCTGGTGACCACTCTCCTCCCTCGTCTTATTGCCTCCAATGTTTATGTTGTCTAGTGTATTCTGGTGACCACTCTCCTCCCTCGTCTTATTGCCTCCAATGTTTATGTTGTCTAGTGTATTCTGGTGACCACTCTCCTCCCTCGTCTTATTTCCTCCAATGTTTATGTTGTCTAGTGTATTCTGGTGACCACTCTCCTCCCTCGTCTTATTGCCTCCAATGTTTATGTTGTCTAGTGTATTCTGGTGACCACTCTGCTTCCTCGTCTTCAATGAACACAAGTCAATACTTGTTAATGGAGGTCAGCATGGCAGAATGGATCAGAGCATCACTCTTAAACTTCTTGTGTGCTTATTCCGGGATATTGGGTTCAACCGCTACACCTGTCAACTCGACTAAAATATTGACTTTCCTCCTTGACTTGGGGACGTAAATTACAAGTATCTCAGAAGTCTGAGTGGCTTCGCCTAATGGCGAGGGACACTATTAATAATGAAAGTAAAGGTAGGGGTATCCCCTATCAAAGGAGATGTAAGACGCCTCCTTTCCTCCGTTAGTCTACGGGACACCCTTGGGCAAGGTGGAGTACCCGTTTAGCCCCCCGATCAGGGTTACGTGAAGCCATGGAAGCAGGTGGTGGATGGAGTGTGAGAGCAGCCGACAGATTGTTGTTGGTTATGGTCTTGCACTCTGCGGCGATAGGCAGATGATCTCATCAGTAGAGACAATGGCTATGGCCACCGATTAATACAGTCACTGCCCAGAAGGAAAGCAACGGCAAACTACCTTCTGCAAAACTTGCCAAGAAACCATAACAACCATGAAAGAAAACATAATAAGAAAGAGATCTGGTGGCGAGACCCCCAGGCCAGGCAGATCAGATAACACTGGGGAAGAGTGTGACGCAGGAACCAGTACTAGTAATCGTGATGACGGAGTTAATCCTGACTGTGTTACCAAGGAAATCCCCTGTGTCAGACTAAGAAACAGAATGAGAATAGCAACGTGGAATGTGAGAGGTCTGTATGAGGGAAAGCTTAAAGTAGTGTGTGATGAGATTGAGAGGTTAAACATTAACATTTTAGGAATTAGTGAACATCGCTGGAGCGGCTAGGGACATTTTACAACTGAAAATGGAAGTATTTTCATTTATTCTGGTAGAGATGTCGGAGGCCAGAGTGGAGTGGCATTTTGTTTAGATAAGACAACTGCAAAAGCTTTAATGGGATATAATCCAGTTAGTGATAGAATCCTCACTATTAGACTTAAAGGCCGTCCAAAAAACACAACTCTCATACAGATATATGCACCTACTTCAACAGCAGAGGAGGACGAAATTGAAGATTTTTACAACACACTACAAGACACATTAAATAAGATTGGTCATAATGATATAGCAATAATAATGGGAGATTTTAATGCTAAAGTAGGTGCAGGAAGAGCTGAAAACGAGAGACACGTTTTAGGAAAATTTGGATTAGGAAATAGAAATGATGCAGGTGACAAATTAATTGAATTTTGCACAGAAAATGAGTTAACGATAGCCAACACACTTTTTAAACAACATCCAAGAAGACTCTTCACATGGAAGTCTCCAGACACTTTTACCAAAAATCAGATAGATTATATTTTAATACAAAGAAGATGGAGATCAAGCATAACATCAGCAAAAACCCTACGAAGTGCAGACTGTGATACAGATCATCAGTTATTAGAAGCAGATCTGAAATTAAAACTCAAAAAGCTTACCCGAGGACCAAGGCCACTTCGTTTTGATCTCACAAAAATACCGGACGCATACAACATAGAAGTTAGGAATCGCTTTGGGGTCTTGATGTCTGTACAAGAAGAAATGACACCTGATGAACTGGCAGTACAAGCTAGAGATATCTTGATAACTGCAGCCAAAGATTTCATTCCGACCAAGAAAAAGCAACTTAAGCCATGGATTACATCAGACACGTTAGAATTAGTAAAACAACGAAGGGAACTGAAACAGAAAGGAGGTGAATCCGATAATAGCAGGATGAAGTATAAATCTTTAACTCGAGAAATAAGAAAGAACACAAGAAAGGACAAAAATCAATACATACAAGATTGTTGTACCAGAATAGAGCAATATCATAAGACTGGAAGAGATTATGAAATGTTCAAAGAAATGAAGTTATTGACAAGAAATGTTCAACCTCAATTGAATGTTATCTGTGACAAGATGAGAAATACTTTAACAGAATCTAGACAAATTCTAGAAAGCTGGCAGGAGTACTGCAGTGGAATGTATGATATGAGTGACAGTGAGGATATGAATGAGATACATGAGCCAATGACAGCAGAGACAGAACCTGAACCCTCATTAGATGAAATTGCTTGGGCTATAAGGAACCTGAAGAATGGTAAATCACCTGGATGTGATGAGATACCAGCTGAACTAATTAAAGCAGTAGGAGAAGATAGCATACACATATATCATGCATTATGTACAAAGATTTGGAAATATGGTATATGGCCAAAAGATTGGAAGAGAACTATCTTCATTCCAATACCAAAAAAGGGCAACCTGAAATTATGCACCAACTATAGAACTGTTGCCCTGATAAGTCATGCAAGTAAAATTCTACTAAAAGTCATAATGCGAAGACTTAGTAAGAAAATGGAAGAAGAGATTAACGTAGTTCAAGCTGGATTTAGACAAGGAAGGGGAACAAGAGATCACATATTCAACATGCGTTTAATAATAGAGAAGTGCAGAGAATTTAATGTAAACCTATTCTCATGTTTTGTGGATTATTCAAAGGCATTTGACTGTGTACAGCATCAGAAACTTTGGGAAATCATGAGGAATATGGGCTTTCCTTCACAGGTAGTGCATCTCATAAAAATGCTATATCTAGACCAACAAGCAGCAGTTAGAATAGATGGCGAGACATCAGATTGGTTTGACATCAAGCAATATTTGTTTAACCTATATGCCGAAAATATAATGAGAAATGTAAGAGAGGATATAAACAGGGAGCCATATGATGCCCTAAATATCGGCGGTCATGAGATACCAGAGATTCGATTTGCTGATGATACAGTATTACTATCCACAACACAGAATGGCATAGAAAACCTAATAGCCTCAACACAATTGAATAGTGAAAATCACAACTTATATCTTAACATAGCAAAAACTAAGATAATGCATGCAGATAAAACTACTATGGAGAAAGAAATATACTTTAATGGGAGAAAATTGGAGGTGGTGGAAAATTTTGAATATCTTGGGTCACTGATTACCAATAATGGTGACACAATGAAAGAAATTAAACGGCGATTATCCATTGCTTTTCAAAGACTAAAACAGATGAATAAATTATGGTGTGGGACAGACAGAACTACAAAAATTAGATTTTTAAGAGCATGCATCTTTACCATTGCAACATACGCCTGTGAGACATGGACACTTACTAAACAAGCTGAACAGCGCATACATGCCTTTGAATATAAATGTTATAGACGAGTTCTAAGAATATCTTGGGTAAAGAAAAGAACAAATGCATCCATACTTCAAGAGTTGAATATTGAGGAGGGATGGCTATTAAAGACGATAAAACAAAGAAAATTGAAGTATTTTGGTCACTTGAAACGACACGACAGTTTGGAGAGAACAATAATGGAAGGGTATATGCCTGGGAAGAGAGGAAGAGGAAGGCCAAAGAGAAGATGGGTGCAGGATGTGGCGGATGATCTCCAGATGGGTGTATCAGACGCGGGACATCTTGCTTATGATCGAGAGGTTTTCCGGAAGGTTGTTATGGAAGCGAGGTTCTGCAAGGGACATGCTACTGAATGAATGAATCCACACACACAAATCAGTACAGCGCCCTATGATTGGTAGCAGGTGTGTGGACTACGCTTGAGTTAAAAGCCAGCAGACGCAAAATTAAAATACACATGGGATGCATGTCTTATCCCATTCTTTTAGTGGTTATTCAGTCTTATTCATATAGTCCATGCTGTGCTGCGTGGGTGATCATGTCTGTCCATGCCTTCTGTCTCGTGCGCTGCCAATCATTCTTATACCGACCTTCCTTCATATCATGATGTCAGACTGTCCAACATCTTCTCTATTGGTCACCTCTTGACTCTCCTTCCTTCTAGCTTTCCTATTGTGACGGCACACTCTAGCTTTCCTGTTGTGATAAATACTCCACCTTTCCCATTGTGACGGCACACTCTAGCTTTCCTTTTGTGATAAATACTCCACCTTTCCCATTGTGACGGCACACTCTAGCTTTCCTGTTGTGATAAATACTCCACCTTTCCCATTGTGACGGCACACTCTAGCTTTCCTGTTGTGATAAATACTCCACCCTTCCCATTGTGACGGCATACTCCACCTTTCCCATTGTGACGGCATACTCCACCTTTCCCATTGTGACGACATACTCCAACTGTCCCGTTGTGACAACATACTCCAACTTTCCCATTGTGACGACATACTCCAACTGTCCCGTTGTGACGACATACTCCACCTTTCCCATTGTGACGGCACACTCTAGCTTTCCTTTTGTGATAAATACTCCACCTTTCCCATTGTGACGGCACACTCTAGCTTTCCTGTTGTGATAAATACTCCACCTTTCCCATTGTGACGGCACACTCTAGCTTTCCTGTTGTGATAAATACTCCACCTTTCCCATTGTGACGGCACACTCTAGCTTTCCTTTTGTGATAAATACTCCACCTTTCCCATTGTGACGGCACACTCTAGCTTTCCTGTTGTGATAAATACTCCACCTTTCCCATTGTGACGGCACACTCTAGCTTTCCTGTTGTGATAAATACTCCACCCTTCCCATTGTGACGGCATACTCCACCTTTCCCATTGTGACGGCATACTCCACCTTTCCCATTGTGACGACATACTCCAACTGTCCCGTTGTGACAACATACTCCAACTTTCCCATTGTGACGACATACTCCAACTGTCCCGTTGTGACGACATACTCCAACTTTCCCATTGTGACAACATACTCCAACTGTCCCGTTGTGACAACATACTCCAACTTTCCCATTGTGACGACATACTCCAACTTTCCCGTTGTGACGACATACTCCAACTTTCCCGTTGTGACGACATATTCCAACTTTCCCGTTGTGACAACATACTCCAACTTTCCCGTTGTGACAACGTACTCCAGCTTTCCCGTTGTGACGACATACTCCAACTTTCCCGTTGTGACAACATACTCCCAACTTTCCCGTTGTGACGACACACTCCAGCTTTCCCGTTGTGACAATATACTCCAACTTTCCCGTTGTGACGACATACTCCAGCTTTCCCCTTGTGACGACATACTCCAGCTTTCCCGTTGTGACAACATACTCCAGCTTTCCCCTTGTGACGACATACGCCAACTTTCCCGTTGTGACAATATACTCCAATTTTCCCCTTGTGACGACATACTCCAACTTTCCCGTTGTGACAATATACTCCAACTTTCCCCTTGTGACGACATACTCCAACTTTCCGGTTGTGACAATATACTCCAACTTTCCCCTTGTGACGACATACTCCAACTTTCCCATTGTGACAACATATTCCAATTTTCCCGTTGTGACAACATATTTCCCGTTGTGACGACATACTCCAACTTTCCCGTTGTGACGACATATTTCAACTTTCTCTTTCTTATAGCATGACCATAGAATGTGGACTTGCTCCTTCTGGTGCGAGTAACTGGTTCCTTTTCGTGAGTTAACATCTCTGAAGATAACTTCATTGATCTCTCTATCTATCAGCGGTGTTCTCATCATACTTCCACACAACCAAATCTCCACAGCTTTCACATAATTACTCAGTTGTCTGTTAATTGTCCATGATTACCTATCATACATCCGGATTGGCTCAGCATAACTCTGAAGAACTCTCTCCTCACCTGGATGGGGACAGATATATTGCAGAGAATAGTCTTCATCTCATGAAATGCTGTCTTTGCTTGTAATAGTCTACATTTAACGTCCTCAACACATCTTCCATCTTTTGTCAGTAACGTACCTACATACTCATATACATTTACTTGCTTTCGATTGGTTGCATTCAATGTGATGTTGCACTTGGATATGCAATCTTTCTTTGTAATAATAATTACTCCCGTATTTGTTTCCTGTTATTCAAAGTAATTTATTTGGACTTCTTTTGCATTTGCAATTGTTTTTCTGTGACTAACTGGCTAAGGGCTTGCGAACGCGGTTTGTGAGCCCGTATACCCAGGTTCGAAACACGGCGGTGCTGGTTTTTTTCGAAAAAGGTATATGGGCCGGTCGTTCAGAAAGCAATGGCAAACTACTGAACGTAACACTTGCCTAGTACATCAACAGCAGCTGAAAATGCTGGTGTTGACTGCAACGTCCCGTAAGGGATACGCAACAACTATAAGCAAACAGTGCACAACCAGCAAGCATCCAAACACACAGGACTACGTTATTTGCCCAGCAGTTGTAGTTAACTCGATGGACAGAATCCTCGGGAAGATTCAGTTTTATCTCATAAGCCAAGTGCATTGGGCTTCAGAACATCTGAGCCATGAAAAGGGCGTCTATTGGAGTCAGGCTGCCGTAGAGACTTTCTTCCTGACACAGTACTGAATTCCCATCTCCAGGTGGGAGGGGGGGGGGATTATATTACAGAGCTTGCCTTCCCCTCTCCAAGCTGAATAAACCAGCAGGGAGTGCAAGACATGTACTAGAACGTCACATCGGAGGAGATATATATTAGAATGTAACAAGGTTAAGACTGAGCACATCATCTACTGACTGACTGGGATTAAGCTAGGGGTTGGTCGTGTTCCTTCCACGTGTTTCAGGTATGTCATTGTCAGATTTACAGAAATATTGTCAACATTTAACAGCAACAATCATCTTTATTTCCATAAATAGAGTGTCCAGGAGGCCCAGAAGTCCCGTGTTCTGGAAATGGCGTCTGTGATGACGGAGTCAGAGGTTCTGGGAAATGCAAATGCAACCCTGGGTTTTCTGGAGAACTTTGTGAGAGCTGTGAACGTGCAGATCTCGTGCCTCCAGACTGTGACATATGTGAGTAAAACCTCATATCTAGTACCTCCACGTTGTAATATATGTGAGTAAAATGTCATATCTAGTACCTTCATATTGTAACATATGTCAGTGAAACGTCATATTTAATGCCTCCATATTCTAACATATGTGAGTAAAACAGTAAAGCTCCATATCTGATACCCCCCTCTCCCCATGTTGTAACATATGTGAGCAAAACTTCATATCCAGTACCTCCATATTGTAACTAATTTGAGTAACACTTCATACCTAGTACCTCCATATTGTAACTTATGTGAATAAAACTTCATATCTACCGCCTCCATATTGTAACATATGTGAGTAAAACTTTATATCTAATGCCTCCATATTGTAAACTATGTGAGTAAAACTTTATATCTAATGCCTCCATATTGTAAACTATGTGAGTAAAACTTTATATCTAATGCCTCCATATTGTAAACTATGTGAGTAAAACGTCATATCCAATGCCTCCATATTGTACATTATGTGAGTAAAACTTCATATCTGGTACCTGCATATTGTAAAATATGTGAGTAAAACTTCAAATCTACTGCCTTCATAATGTAACATGTGTGAACAACACTTCATATCTAATTCCATCATTTTGTAACATATGCGAGTAAACCATATCTAATATCACCATCTCTGTGATTCTTCATATATTATTAAAATTAAAGTTTATATGCTATGGTTTAACTTTCTCTTTGTGATGCTGCATATACTATTAACATTGCAGTTTATGTGTTATAGTTTGACTTTCTCTCTGCGATGCTGCAAATACTCTTGAAGTTAACAGTTTGTCTTTTCCTTTGAGAAATATTATGCTTTTGAAGTTACAAGGTCAGCTCGAGAGTTTAACCCTCTCGTTAAGGCTGCTTATACCCTTGGGGTTCAAAGGTCAGTTTTATTGCTGGGCTCTCTTTGCGACTGCTCATACTCCTAGAGTTCAAAGTTCAGTTCCACTGTTGACATATTTTTGAGGTTTCAAATACTCTTGATATTAGAGGACCAGCTCCAGAGATTTTCTCTATCTGTGAATCTAAATGAGAACATGAAAGCAGATGGAAGGTAGCGGTCCCGAACACAAGGCTTGCTGTATTATCAGTCTACTCCAATCTCAATTTACGCCTCACTGTGGACATGTGACACACTGCATTCACATCCATGAGATATCTAGTGCTCGTTGTGGATTCAACCTTGGGCACTTCTATCACACACTTATCACTATAGATAGTTCCATTGACCCAGATCACTCCCTGACACTCCCTCCTCAATATCTCGAACTGTGAAACTCAGTTTAAGTGGATCCACTTATTGTGAATCTTATTGTGAAATTAGAAACATGCAAATTAAGTCAAGTAGAGGTATTACTATCTAATGAGTCTATGTGTGAGTGTGTATGTATGTGCGTGAGTCTATGTGTGAGTGTGTCTATATGTGGGTGTGTCTATGTGTGAGTGTGTCTATGGACGAGGTATGCAGGTCTCCGTCTACATAGTACATGTTTATAGTAAAGAACCATGCTCAAAGCCTTGACATGTCTTGGGTATCTGGGTTTATGGTGCTAGCCTCATATTTGTACAGACCAAACTCTTCTTGATAGAAGATGGGTCAGCATCATGCCCAACTTAACTTCCAAGGATATTTGCTGGTACCAAGTTTATTTTGTGACCTGAAAGGTTGTCTTCTGTGATGCCTGTGTTAACGGATATATTGTAACATATATTGTCAATTCCACAGTACCAGGAGAGCAATGTGCCCTGTTCACAGATGACGCAATATGGAGATGAAGACTGTGAGCATCCCAGATAATACACAATATGAGAACCCTCTGTTTCAGCGAACATGCCAGATAATGCACAGTATGAGAACCCTCTGTTTCATTTACCATCCCCGATAATACACAATATGAGAACTGTTTCAACGAACATCCCAGATAATACACAGCATGAGAACCCTCTGTATCAGCGAACATCCCAGATAATACACAATATGAGAACATTCTGTTTCAGCGAACATCCCAGATAATATACAATATGATAACCCCCTGTTTCAGCGAACATCCCAGATAATACACAATATGATAAGCCCCTGTTTCAATGAACATCCCAGGTAACACACAGTATGAGAACACTCTGTTTCAGTGAACATCCCAGATAATAGACAATATGAGAACCCTCTATCGGTTCCTAAATCAATCAATCAATCAATCTGTGAACATTCCAGATAATACACAAAAGGAGAACCCTCTGTTTCAGCGAACATTCCAGAAAATACACAATATGAGAACCCTCTGTTTCTATGAATATCCCAGATAATACACAATATGAGAACCCTCTGTTTCAGTAAACATTCCAGATAATACATAATTTGAAACAATCTACTCCCTGGCAAGAAAATAATCTAAACATATCTTACAATAGAAAGATGTCAGACTTCTGTTTTCATGACTAGAGCAGATCCTGTTCCATGTGGCTAACTAACAGTGTTCTTCACTCATCTCTTAAACAATGCACAGGGTTTCTCACATTTGCTGCAGTAAATGTCTCCTGTTAAAATTTCATTTAGTGTCACAGGTAAATGGATATTACACACACACGGTATTGTAAATAATATATTGCCAATTATAAGGTAATAATAATACAGATGTGACTACTACAACATGGAACCACAAGTTTAGTTAAGTTACTGACATCAACTATTGACCTATCACCACAAATTATTGGAAAGGTTATTCTCATCACAAATGATTTTTTCTTTCGCATATCCTTTACAGGACATCGCTGTCAAGATCAGCATCTTTCAGCTGATTGTTGATTTCTTGGCAAGATTATGCTCAGTAGTTTGCCATTACTTTCTGAGCGACCGGCTCACATAACCCGTAAGTTACCGACACGGAGAGAACCGCTACCATTTCTCGCGCATTGTCACGTTACCCACGAGAGTATACGTGATTACGGAGAAAGTCATGTAAACTCTAGACCACAGAGACCGGCCACAAATAATTTGTGATTGTAAATGTTGACCACTTATCATAAATGTTTGGAAATATTAGCGCAGAATACAGGCTTTCCTTCAGTTAAAGAGTTATGGCTTCTAGAATATCTTGTACGTTCAATCTGGTTGATTTTTCTGATTTATTTCCCGGACATTGGAAAACATTAAGGAAAACCTTCAGACAATGTAATGCTTGTATAAATTCACATTTTAAATAAGGATTTGTACGATACAACAAAAAGCACACGTACACACACATACCCACCTACACGCACACACATACGTAGACGGATCCACACACACACATACGCACACACACACATTCTTATATATATATATATGCCGGTCTCTCTGGCTGAGGGGTTACACCACTTTCTCCGTAATCCCGTTTATCCACGCAGGGTCTCGCAGCGAGGCGAGAACTGGAAGCGGTTCGACCCGCGCTCGTGACTTGCGGGATAATGAGCCGGCCGCTCAGAAAGCAATGGCAAACTACTGAGCGTAATCTTGCCAAGAAATCAACATACAGCTGAAAGATGCTGATGTTGACAGCGATGTCCTGTAAAGGATGTGTAAAACATGTTATATACATATATATATATAGATTGATTTTTGCATTTTTAAATCTCTACAAATGCTGACACTACACAAACCTCTTTTTTGTATTGCATTTTGTATACACATACTGACTTATGTCCAAGTCATTACTACTAAACTGTTGGGTTTATTTGAACGTTCCTATTCTGTTCCGGGTGAGATGTCTTAGAAAAACTGCGGGAGTAAGTGTAATAGATAGAATTAGGAATGAGAAAATTAGTAGACGACTATGTCTGAAACCAATTGTGAACTTCAGTACAGAGTAACATATTAAATGGTTTGGACACCTCACGAGAATGCATTAGTACCATCTGCCAGAAAGAGCCACATTGAAGAAACAACAGATACAGAGACAGGCGAAGACAACGTCAAAGATGGAGTGATAATTTCAAGTATGTATTAGTTATCTCTGAGTCACATGATGATTATTATATACAAAAAGAAAACTTATCTATATATATGACATGGTATGTGGTATAACAATTTACAACTATATGACAGACATAACTTCATTCAGCGTACTTTCTAAATTAATAGAAGATATTTTGAGAAATGTTATAAATGTTAAATTATATACAAAATGAATACGCAAATATATGTATATATAGTCGTTGTTTATTCTTTTTTTACATATTAATAATAATTAGGCTTAATATTCGGAGGTTATAATATGAACAATATACGCTATGCAGATGATACAGTATTGATGGCGGATGAAGCCAAATATCGCCAACACTTGTTGGACATTGTAGTAACAGAGCGTGCACAGAAAGGACTCTCCTTGAATATCAAGAAAATAGTAACAATAGTGATAGCAAAGAAAAATATGACACCAAATGTGAAATAGAAAAATATGACACCCAGCTGTGTTAAATACCTAGGGACATTTATAACATCAGACGGAAAATGCACAACAGAAATTAATAGCAGAAAAGCGCAATCAAAAGCCGCATTTCAGAAAATGAAGAGTATCTTATGCAATAAGTCACTATCATTGAATGCAAGAAAGAGAGTGCTGAATTGCTATATAGAACCTGTTTTGCTGTATGGCAGTGAATCTTAGAATATATATATACAAATCACGAAAAGAACTTAGAAACAACAGGAATGTGGTTCTTAAGACAAGTAACTAATGACAACTTTCGTGAAAGAGGCTAATGAAACTGGAACATTATATACGACAGTAAGAAATAGAGAAACAGTTTTTTTTTTTGGTCATGTGATGAGAAGAGAGGCATTGTAGATCATCGTGACGACTGGTAAGAGGAGGGAAAGAGAGGCACAGGCAGACGAAGATAAATGATGCTGGATGAATTGAGACGGTGGCGTGGAGGAATATCAGCAGCAGTGTTTATCCAGAACACCAAAGTCCGAGATATGTGGAAAGACATATGAACGCTACGCCAGCTAGCATGGCACTTGATGATGATAATGATGATGATAATAACGCTTCTCGTTTGTCACTCAAGACCACTCACAGTAAATATTCTTCTTGCGCCATAAATCATATTATGGCATTCATCGTTATATTTCTGAATAAAATATTCATACACTTACTTAATGTGTTATTGTTATCACATTTATGTATATATACTAACCTCATTCTGTCATATCCGACTACATGCAAGGGTTGAATTATAGGCCTCCAACCACACAGCCGTGAGTTCTTCTCCGCGGGTTCTTATCTCTTCTGTTTATTGAAGTATTTCCCTTTCACGGAGTTGAATATGATTTCTTTCCGCGGGTTCTTATCTCCTATGCTTATTGTAGTATTTCCCTTTCACGGAGTTCAGTATGATTTCTTTCCACGGGTTCTTGTCTCATATGCTTATTGTAGTATTTCCCTTTCACAGAGTTCAAGATGATTTCTTACAATCCATCTCCACGTTCAGAAGCCTTTTCCTCGCGGATTGTGGTGTCTATTCTCAAATGTTTATATATCGCTTTCATGTGTTTGTGAATCATAGCTGTGGTTATCACATGTTTCTGTTATTGTCTGCAAATTGGCCAACTACAATCCCATTTGGAAAATGTCCGTCTGACAAGCGATATACACGAGCAATTCATCACATTATATATATATATATATATATATATATATATATATATATATATATATATATATATATATATATATATATATATATACTGTCTAAGAAATGTGTTCAAGGTCGTGCAGCGACGAATATGAAGCTCAGTTGTCGAAGCACACGGCCCACGGGGCTTGCTGGAGTGTGCAGCAGACAAACAGATAAGACAGAATGAAAACAAGAAACTCCTTTCATTTTAATCTGCTTGTTTGTCTGACTATATTTAGTTGACGGTTGCTGCAACTAACGAGCCTAACATCTTAACAGAGATGAGACGCCTTAGAAGAACTGCGGGAGTAACTTTGAAAGATAAAATCAACAATGAGGAAATTAAAAGACAGCTGGGGTTGAAACCGGTCATGTAATTAATTAAAGAACAACATATTAAATTATCTGGTCACCTCACAGGGATGCACCCATTTACAAAAACGAGCCGTACTGAAGAAATGTGGATACAGAGCAAGGGAAAGACAATGCATATGATGGAGTATTAAGAAACAGCTTAGATAACTGAAGACCATCTTACAAAGTGCATTAGAAAGAGCGCACATATTCTCCCCCACCCCCACCTTTTTTTTGTCATCGATCCAAACACTTGACTGGGGTAAATGGTGGAAGATGACATGTGTCCGAGGTCCATACCATAGCACTTCTATTTGTAGCACAGAAGTGGACTGTGACCGAGCAGTTTTCGTGTCGTTGAATGAAGATTTTGCAGCAGATATCTCAGAGAGACAATGACGCTGATAGCTAAACGTGAAATCGATCTATCTGTCTCTCGGCCGTCTGTCTATCGTCTATAATTCTATAGAAGAGAGATAGCATGTGGCTCAATAGAAGAATGGAGAGATGCGGTTCTATAGAATAATGGTGAAATGTGATTCTATACAAGAATGCTGAGAAGTGGTTCAAAGAAGAATGGTGAGATAAGGTTCTGTAGAAGAATATTGAGATCTTGTTGGGTAAAAGAATGCTGATATCTTGTTGTATAGACGAATGGTGAGATGAAGTTCTATAAAATAATGATGAGATGTGGTTCTGAAGAATAAAGATGAGATGTGGATCTGTAGAAGAATGCTGAGATCTGGTTATGTAGGTGAATGATGAGATATGGTGGTATAGAAAAATGCTGAGATCTGGTTGCATAGAATAATGATGAGATGTATTTCTGTAGAATAGTGATGATATGTAGTTTTGTGGAATAATGATGAGTGTGGATCTGTAGAAAAATGCTGAGATTGGTTCTACAGAAGAATGATGAGATGTGTTTCTTTAGCAGCATGGGTCCATGTCTGTTTATGTGTTTGTTGGAGGTGTATGCTTATAATGTGGCCTTTCTTACTGTATGGATGAACACGAAAGGAGAGACAGAGGCATAGAGACATAGCGACATTGAAGAAAGCTGAGATGTGGTTCTATAGAAGAATGCTGAGATGTGGTTCTATAGAAGAATGCTGAGATGTGGTTCTATAGAAGAATGCTGAGATGCGGCTCTATAGAAGATTGCTGAAATATTGTTCTACAGAACGAACAAACAAACTTTATTTTCAAAGGGTTACAAATTGGGCACGCAGGCCCGTCTTACATTCGATCCTTCCAATCACTCATCTTTCGGTCATAAATTGTGCAAGTTACATTCACATAGGAAAACACTTTTGTCAATTGGATGTTGTAAACATAAACAATGCATTTTACCATGTTATGAAACAGGCAGACACACGTATACACGCACATTCATAAAAACACACTCACACATACATAACTGCATACATACTTACATCACTTGCACAAACTCTCTCATTTCTGCACACACTCAATAACATGCAAATACATACTTATTCGCATACACTTCATGCATGCATACATACCTATACACACATATACACATACATGAATATACACACATACACACATTCACATATACATACACACGCACATACACATACACACGCACATACATACACACATACACACATAAATGCACACGTACAAACACACACACACACTCAGTCATACAGACAAACATACATACACACATTCACAGACACCCGTATGAGTGTGTATTTCACACATGTACGTACATGCAAACAAACATACGCATGCATACACATAAATACACATACAAACACACAAGCATATACACATGTACACACATACACGTATACATACATATACATACACACAAACATACACACAGATACGAAGATACACACATAATACTCATGCATACACATACACACATGCAAACACATACATGCACATACACACATACACAAATACATATACATATGCATACACGAACATACAGACACACATACACGTACGTAAACACATGCACACATATATACACACCAACACACACACATGCATATGCACACCCATATAGACATATGCACAAACTACACACTTACACACACTCGTACATACACATACATACATGCACACATACATTAATACACACACATAAACGCACGTACACACAATCACACACAGACACGCATACATACACACATACACACGTACCCCCACATAGTTACATATATTAATGCACACATATAAACACACGTACACACAAGCACACGCATATACACACATACACATATACATACACACATACACATAAACACATACACATACACACCCACATAATTACATAGCCATACATATACACTCATATACACACTATATATGTCTAACATAATCACTAAAATTGGTTTAGCAATTATCAAAAAGAAGTCACAGATTATGTCACAAGGTGCACATGGGGTACCATCAATCTTTATTGACGACGCCGAACTAGAGATAGTAGACCATTTTACATATCTAGGATCAGTGGTAAATAGCAAATTATCCCTATATCAGGAAATCAACATCCGGATTGGTAAGGCAGCAACAACAGTGAACAGGTTAAGAAAAAGAGTCTGGGAGAACAGGAAGCTTACTGCCAAAACAAAAGTCCTTGTCTACCAAGTCTTTGTCCTTAGTACTCTTCTTTATGGCAGTGAAGCTTGGACAACTTACTCACACCAAGTGAAAAGTTTAAACAGCTTTCATCTGCGGTGTCTGTGAAGAATACTTGATATTAAGTGGCAAGACAAAATCACAAATACTGCAGTATTGGAAGATCAGGATATTTGACGGTTTATTCCATTTTCAGTCTTCGTAGACTTAGATGGATATTACATCTTAGGAATATGGATGATGGTAGAATAACAAAGGAAATCTTTTTTGGTGAATTACAGATGGGTAAGAGATCTCAGGGTCGGCCTCTACTACGATACAAAGATATGTGTAAGCGGGACATGATTGAAACAGGCATTGATAATGCACATTGGGAGCAAGTCGCCGCTGAAGTGTTGGATGCAGGGCAAATATCAGAAATGGAATAAAGACAAAGGAGAAAATTATTACAGATAAGTCACACACCGAGCGTGATGCAATCACTGTGAACAAAAATTTGCAGCGCGCGAATTGGCCGTATGTCACATTAGCTGTGTAGTAGTCATTATGCAAAAATTTGCAGCGCGCGAATTGGCCGTATGTCACATTAGCTGTGTAGTAGTCATTATGCCCTTTTGAAGCACAAACTATCGTCTGTTAAGACGGCAAGGTGCCAATGAATCACTAAAACTAATATGAACAAACTCTCACGCTTTACACACTTACTCTGACTATTATCGTGAGCATCCCAACAAAAATGGACAAATTTGGGAAAGAATGGGGAAAAATTTAAAGATGGTGAAAATGAAAATAAAATATGTTATACATCGTGTAACGTAAAACATAGTTATGCAATTCAATAATATACTTCCTGAAATTGAGATAAACATGATGAAATGCGTAGTGAATATACAACAGAAGAATGCCAACATGGTGTTCTGTAGAAGAATGTTGACATGTTTTTCTGTAGAAGATTGCTGAGATTTTGTTCTATAGAAGAATGAAATATATGTTGAACAATCTAAGTGAGGAAAAGAGTCCAAGTGCTACATTGAACTAATCTTGATGTATGTAAGGGATGCATGCACACTTAGCAAACAAGTAAAGAATTATCATGAAGCTGCGGAGATGTGGTTTAATATGAGAAAGATGAGAACACCGTGAACGGACTGGAAGAGTATGAAGAAATCTTGAAATAAGCTAACACAAAAAGAAATGGTTGATTTCAACATCAGAAGCCAGTCTGCGTTCTTTGGTCATGCCATGAGAAGTGCTGCTGTGCTCATCCACGTTATTACTAGTGCCAACTTCGCAGTTGTGTCTCCTGGCAGTGGTTAACTCTGAAGTACATCTTGTCAACGGGAAAGCTGGAAGGGAAAGAAGGCAGAAGGAGACCAAGAGAGACGTTGCTGGAGAGGTTGACATCATAGCATGGAGAAACATCAGTATCAGCAATGATTGGCAGGACACGAGATAGAAGGTTGTAGGCATACATGATCAACAGCAGCACACGGTATGAACTATAAGAAAAAGAAGTGTTATGCATTCGTTAGTTTATTTATAGAAGATTAATTATGTTCTTCTTTTGAACCGCTGGCACTGTGATATCTTCGCACCAGTAAACCCAGCAGTCTGTTTCCAGTTTATTACAACCACGGCGTAGAGGTCATGGAGAGAACTAAATAAATCTCAGACAGTTTTATGGGATTTGTATACCCTGTATACAGTTGTATACCCCAGACAAAAGATTACACTGTTGGGCTGTAACAGGATCAACGAGCTTACACAACAAACTATAAACTAAACAAAACAAATTAAGAAAAACACAATTGGGCATTTATTGACAGAATTTCATGATCCAGGGACAAACAGACATCCAGATATATCACACAACTGATGCCTATAGATATGGGAACTTACGTTTCGACAATGGATATCACTGCTGCCTAAAATCGCTATGAACGTGACCGGGTGCCCACCTCCACAAACCAGCAAGAACAAGGTAACACAGCAATCTCTACGCGAGATATAACTGTAACAAAAGGTGTGGAATCTTTATTGATACCATCCCAGGACTCATGGACGGTCCATGCTTACAGATATGGGAACCTGAAATCCCAAAGCTAGAGATAACTACTGACTAGCACCGACCACAGGGGTGGTCTCTAAATAATAGTGAGATCTCAACCTTTTTCAGTTGAGTCTAAGGGTATACCCTCAGTACCCACACAGGACAGCCGCATCACATGGGCCGACTGGGATCAGATACAGCAGAGAGCCATAATATAACTAATAACAGAGTTATACATCTAACAGCAAATATATAAGGGCACAGCGGTGTGAGTTGCCTGAAAACGTCATTAACCAGAATGGGGCTCAAGTTTGCTCCAAAACCAATAACTATGGCCAAGGGTCACTACTTAGAGCTTGCTTACACATCGCCAATCACCGTTTTCATGGATTTCCTCGGTCCTTTCAGGGCTTGTGTACCCTTTCGACTGCGCTGTGGACCACACCGGCCAGTCTTAGTCAAATCCTAGGGCACTGATGACTCGCCGCTCAGGTCCAGTGGGCGGTGATGGCTGATTCAGGTCTCGCTTTTTGATGATATGAGCATAATCGCTCCCTCGGCCACGGTTTTTACAGTCGGAGAGAGCGGGAAACTGGCGGGTACTCCTATTCCATCCATCATGTGCCATGCCGGTAAGCGTGGGCGGTCATGTTCTGCCATCTCACTCGATCAACAGAGTCGTGGATCAGTTCCGTGTTTCTGTCTCGACCATGCCACAAGGCCAAGCCATCTAGATACTTGTTTCTAGGTCTTCCCCTTGGTCTGTTCCCCTCGATCTTACCAGTTGTCACCAAGTTCTCCAAATCATTTCTTCTCATAACATGCCCAAAAAATTGTGACTGTCTACGTCTAATGTCTCTGATCAGTTTACGATCTTCATTTGTTTCTTGAAGGACTTGTTCATTGGTCTTTCTGGCTGTCCATGGTATTCTTTGCATTTTCCTCAGAAACCACATTTCTACAGCCATCAGATGTTTTTCAGCCTGGCTGCTCATTGTCCAAGCTTCACATCCATATAAAAGTACAGGTTCTATGTAGCATCTCAACACTCTTTTTCTCGTTTCAATTGACATCTTTTTATTGGTCAGTATGTTTTTCATCTTGCTAATGGCTACTTTTGCCATGGCGATCCTTGTTCTAATCTCTTCAAGGCATCTCCCATCAGATGTTATTACTGTTCCGAGATAATTGTACCTATTCACTTGTTGAAGAATATTCCCATTTACTTGTATATTACACTGTGGTATTTCGTTCTTCCTAGTGACGACCATAATCTGTGTCTTTTTACAATTTAATTCTAACCCTTGTTGTTCACTGTGTGTAACAACCGCATCTACTAAATTTTTCAGATCCTGTTCACTGTCTGCAATCAAGACTGTATCATCTGCATATCTAATGTTATTGATGCATCGTCCCCCAATGTTGATTCCTTCCATATTTTCAATATTTCTGAAAATATTTTCACTGTACAGGGAAAACAGATCTGGAGACATTACACATCCCTGTCTCACACCTCTCTTAATAGGCTGATATTGGCTTACTTCATTATCAACTCTTATGGCAGCTTGTTGTTTCCAATATATGTTTTTTTACAAGTCTAAGGTCTTTCCCATCAATTTGTAGATCTTCAAGCATCCTTATCATGTTGACATGTCTTGCTTTATCAAAAGCCTTTGTGTAGTCAATAAAGCAAAGGTGTAGATCTTTGTTTACTTCTATAGAACGTGGACTCCTATTACCTATTTATTAAATTTTCCAGAGCAGCTTCCCATCATACTTCGGGGCACTGCAAAGAATGCCGGTGACATCGGTGACATCGGTGACATCACCATCTTGTTGTCTCACGCCAGGCGACTACACACACACACACACGCACACACACATACTCACACAACCCCCCCCCCCCCCCCACACACACACACATATATATATATATATATATATATATATATATATATATATATATATATATATATATATATATATATATATTCTTCAGCATTTCGAGCCATTGAGGTTCTTTGCTGCAGATACAAGCCGTCTCCATTCGTCTCTCTGGTTGACTTTCTCTTGCCAGTCGTTGATTCCAAGTGCTTGTAGGTCTGTATATATATATATATATATTATCTCTCCACCGTCTTCTTGGTCTACCTCGGGGTCTACGGTTATTTATTTCCTGAGTGTAAGCGAGTTTTGTTTCCCTATTATCTTCCATTCTTTCTATATGCCTCGGCCTTTGCAGTCTATTAGCCTTCATGATACCAGTGATTAGCGGGGGCTTAAATAGATAATAAATGTCTGTTGCTTCTTCTTTTCCACTCTCCAGTTTGTGTACCCCTAATGGGCTCAACGATGCGTCTTAAGAATTTGTTCTCAAAGGTTTGTAATAAGGCTTCGTCTCCTTTAGTTCTACTCCAGGATTCAGAGCCATACAGCACAACTGGTCTGATCAGTGTTTTGTATATTGTGATCTTAGTGTTACGAGATTGCGCATTTGATTTTAGCATATATATATATATATATATATATATATATATATATATATATATATATATATATATATATATATATATATATATATATATATATATATATATATCTTAATATAGAAATTAGGATGTATGTATGTAAATATATATGTATGTAAATATATATGTATGTCCTTTATACGTTCGCGAACGGTCCATCCGATTGAGATGAAATTTTCTACACGTCTTCCTTTCATGACAGCGCTGCCAACTGTCGTATTTATTTTTCTTCTTCCTCCTCCTCCCTCCTCCCCCTCCCAAAATACGTACGTAAATATATGATGATGATGATGAAAGAATCCCCGAACCAAAACGCTAGGGAAAGCGAAGAAAATGACGTGACTACACAGAATCGTCACACGGCAATCATCATCATCATCAAGTGCCGTGCCGGCTGGCGTAGGCATTCATGGCTCTCCATAGATCTCGGTCTTTGGTTTTCTGGATCAACTCTGCTGCTGATATTCCTCCATGCCACGGCAATATCAATAACAATTCATCTTTTTATGTGTAAGGAAGTTATCTACAGTCATGGTTCCAAATTGCTGTATGTAGCCGGGGCGCAGTGTTGGGGTGAGCGCCCAACATTGCTTAAATACCCCAATGGCTCGTGAATACATAACCTCTGCAGCAAAAGTCCAACTCCTGGCCTTCACGTGGCGGAACTGTTTTAACTAACAGGAGAAGGGGCGACGGCGAGTATCTGGCGCCGGAATATAACCAGTGTGCTCTAGATGTGTATACACATCATGCATGTGCAGACACGTGTGTGCGTGTGTACACATCTAAACTCGAGTGAGACCACAGTCTGCTCTAGCAAAGGAAAGGTGCTGAAGACGGAGGCAACCAGCCAGGAGGCGCACCACAGAAATCAGGATGCCACGCAATTACGCAAAATGGAATATGTCGACTGCTGCTAAACGTTATGGTGCTCGCCCTGCTTTGGACCCCCAGGCAGGTGCAGTGCCGGGCCCTATGTCTCGAAAGGGTCCAACCCCAACTACTGGAGGTCCTTCTCAGATGTCCTGTGGAGCCAGGGGACATGAGAATAGAACAGCTGGCCATACTAAACTAAGACTTAAAATAATGCACTGGAATGCGGAGGGAGTCAGCAACAAAAAAGTAGAATTAGAAAATATCCTGGACAAAGAAAAAGTAAGCATATGTTGCTTGCAAGAAACTCACCTCAACGAAAATATAGCTTCCAAAATCAGAGGCTACCAGTGTTACCGATCTGACCGAAAGGACAGGCGAAAAGGTGGGATACTTACCCTTGTAAAAAATAACATCACTGCTTCCCAAATCGAAGTCTATATGGAAGGGGCTGAGTATCAGACACTTAAACTTAAAACAGGCTATACAGACCTACATCTGATCAATTACTACTGTCCAAGTGACCGTCCACAGGCACTGGACACACTACCATTAACAGAAAAAATGATTGTGTGCGGCGATTTCAACAGCCACTCGCAGAGTTGGGGCTATGATCACATGGACCAGAGAGGAGAGAGACTGGAAGACTGGCAGGATGAGAATAGATTCATCTTGGTTAACAAGCCGTCCGACCCACATACTTTCTACTCGAGATCATGGCACTCTACAACTACACCTGACCTGGCTTTTCATTCACCAGACCTGGAGTGGAACATTACACGAATTGTTGGGAAACAACTAGGTGGCAGTGACCATCGACCAGTCTTTCTAACTGTAGAAAATGAGCTTGTAAGTGAAAGCAGCACCCTCTCGAGGTGGAACTACAAGAAAGCAGACTGGGCAGTGTACAAGCATCGCACCAGCATACTGGTTAGAAACCTGAACACTGAGAAAGACATAAATAAAGTAGTTGAAGAGTTTGGGAAATGCATACTACAGGCAGCGCGAGAAACAGCACCAAGAGGAGCCCGTAAACAATATAAACCCTACTGGAGTAGTGAACTGGAACAGTTGCATAATGATGTGGAAGTATGTAGAAAGCAAGCAGAGGCCACACCCAGCCAAGAGCACCACAATAAATTCCAGCATGCAAAAGCCAAATTTCAAAGGGCCAAGCTGCAGGCTAGACGGAAAAGCTGGCAGGAGAAAACAGAGTCTCTGAACTTTGAAAGAGACACAAGGAAATTGTGGAAGCTAATAAAACAACTTAACGATGAGGGCACAGGGAGAAACTCAAAAATTGCACTACATAAAGATAGAAACATCTTAACAAGAAAGCAAGCAGCTGACCATTTTGCGGACTCATTCGCACAAGATAACAATATCAAAATCAGTCCAGAGAAACAACAAGAGATTCAAGAGAAACGGCAACATACAGGACAGAAGGAAATAGTACATGAGGTTCTGGAGGCACCCATCACAATCAGCGAACTGGAGCTAGCCATATCAAAACTGAAAATGAGAAAGTCACCAGGAGCTGATGGTATCTCCAATGAAATGATCAGGAACCTAGGAACAGAGGCCAAAGCAAAGCTGTTGCAGATCTTCAATAACAGTTGGACCTTAGGCAGTGTTCCACAAGCCTGGAGAGAAGCAATCATGATACCCCTCCTAAAATCAGGGAAAGATAGTTCCATTGCCTCTAGCTACAGACCAATTAGCCTCACCAGCTGTCTCTGCAAAACACTGGAGCGCATTATCAATCACAGACTGCAGTGGTACATTGAAAGTAAAAACATCCTTGTGCCACAGCAGGCTGGCTTTAAGCAGTGCTACTCTACGGAAGATCAGACAACCTACCTCTCTCAAGAAATTGAGGATGCATTCCAAGAGAAGAAGCTGGTGCTTGCGGCATGGATAGATTTGAAGAAAGCCTTTGACAAAGTCTGGAAAGAAGGTCTGATGAATAAACTGAGAAACTGCAAAGTCAATGGAAGAATGTACAAATGGGTGAAAGCATACTTGCACAACAGAAGAGCCCGAGTACAGATAGACGGACTAAAGAGCAAGAAAGTATTACTGCGTCACGGAGTTCCCCAGGGCGGAGTATTGTCCCCCACACTCTTTCTAATCTTCATCAATGATCTCGTTGCTAATCTACCGCATGGAATTAAAGCCGCAATGTATGCCGATGACCTGGTTCTATGGAGCACAAATGAACATGCATCAGTGGCCACCAGATTACTACAAAGAGCTGTAGATACATTTGTTGCATGGGCAAATAGATGGTGTGTCAGCATAAACACTGACAAGTGCAGCACCACCCTATTTACCCTCTCTCCAAAACAAAAGGCAGGGACCATCCAGATAAATGGAACACCCCTACGAGAAGACAAAGAACCAACATACCTTGGAGTAACATTTGATGGCAGGCTGACATGGAGAAAGCACATCAACAAAGCAGTAGCAAAAGCCAGAAGGAAAATAGCCATCCTGAGAAAGCTAAGTGGAACCACATGGGGAGCCAGTGGGAAAATACTTAGCAAAGTTTATCTACAGAGCATACGACCACACCTGGAATACGGGTCAACTGCATGGTGTTCGGCAGCAAAAACCACACTACAAGAGCTGGACAAAGTGCAAAATCAAGCACTTAGAGTCACCACAGGAGGGATGAGATCAACCCCTATAGTGGAAATGGAGAAGATGGGGAGGACACAAGCACTGAGTGAGCGCAGAGATACGAAAACGCTAATACAAGCAGAAAAGTTCCTCAGCTTGCCAGGCCACCCTATGAAGAACAGATTTGAAAACCTAGCTTTGGGGCGGTTGAAAAGAAGTAGTTTTATCCACCAGGCCAAACGACTCTGCAGAGAAACCACCGATCTGCCCACAGTTGGTATCCCCCTAACAACTATTCCAGAGCGAACTCCATGGAAAGATGAGCATAGACTATCATTACAAATCCAGACAAAAGTGAGAGGAATATTTGAGAAGGAAGATCAGAACAGTGTGCAGCGCAGAACAGCCACTCTCAGCTTCATTGATGAAGAATACCCACAGGACCTCTGGATCCGAGTCTACACAGATGGGTCAACACAAAATGCTGTTAGAAATGGAGGAGCGGGAGTGTACATAGAATACCCAAATAATACCAGGGACACAGCTAGAGTACCGACAAAAAAGTACTGCCATAACTACGATGCTGAAATTGAGGCAATCAAGATAGCAACAGAGAAATTACTAAATACCAGCAATGGTACACAACCTGTGGTGCTATTGACAGATGCAAAATCAGTACTCAAGGCGCTCCTGTCTGGGAAATTGCCAGTACTAAGGACACTACTTTTTGAACTTAGCAGTCAGCATAAGGTCACCATACAGTGGATACCATCCCACTGTGGAGTACCCGGGAACGACAGAGCTGATCAATTGGCTAAGGAAGGAGCCAAAGAAGAACAGCCTGATGTGCCTGTAACATACCACCAAAAGAAAAGAATGATCAAATCAGTCAGAAAGCCACCAAAACCTGCTCAAGATGACTATCACGTGCAGATAGACCAGAACAAGTCATTATTCTGCGCCTCAGAACAGGGCACAATAGATTACGCAACCACATGTATACAAAATTCAAGATTGGTGAAACAGCCATGTGTACATGTGGATTGGCGTCGCAGACAGCAGAGCACATACTCCAAGACTGCCCAAAATATAACATATCTAGGCAAACCTTCTGGCCTAGAGAGACGACAGTGGAAGATAAACTCTATGGACCACTGTGTGAACTGAAAAAGACAGTTCAATTCATACAAGAGACAGCACTGCAGTTATAGACATATTTCAAGCGAACGAAAGAAGAAGAAGAATCTACAGTCATGTAGAAGGGAAGAACAATCAATGGAAGGACCGAAATCACAGAACCTAGACGAGTATGAATTCGGAATGGCGAACTCCCTCCTCCTCTCTTCTCCTCCTCCCTCTACCTCCTCCCTCTACCTCCTCCCCCTCCTACTCCTCCTTCTCCCTCTTCCTCTCCCTTACTCCTCCATCCTCCTCCCTTCTATTCCTTCCTCCTTCTCCCTCCGCCTACTCCCTCCTCTTCCCTCCTCCTCCCTCTCCCTCCTCCTCCCTCCTCCTCCTGCCTCCTTCTCCCTCATCCTCCTCCTGCCTCCTTCTCCCTCATCCTCCTCCCTCCTCCTCCTCCTTTTCCCTCCTTCTCCCTCTTCCTCCTCCATCCTACTCCCTCCTCTTCCCTTCTCATCCTCCCTTCTCCTCCTCCCTCTACCTCCTCCTCCTCCCTCCTCCTCCCTTCTCATCCTCCTTCCCCCCTCCTTCTACCTCCTCACTCCACCCTAATCCCTTCTCCTCCTCTTCCTCCTCCCTTTCCTTTCTCCTCCTCCTCCTTCTACCTCCTCCTCCTCCCTCTACCTCCTTCCTCCACCCTCCTCCTCCTCCCTCCTCTTCCTCCCTCCTAATCCTCTTCCATCTCCCTTTCCTTCCTCCCCTCCTCATTCTCCCTCCTCCTCCCTCTCCCTCCTCCCTCCTCCTCCTCCCTCCTCTCCCCTCCTCCTCCCTTCTTCCCCTCCTCCCTCCTCCTCCCTTCTCCTCCTCCCTCCTTCTTCCTCCTCCTCCTCTCCCCTCCTCCAATTCCTACCCTCTTCCGCTTCCCCTCCCCCTCCTCCCTCTCCCTCCTCTTCCTCCTCCATCCTCCTCCTCCCTCTTCCTCCTCCTCGCCCTTCCTCCTCCTCCCTCTTCCTCAACCTCCTACCTCCTCCCTCCTCCTCCTCTCTCCTCCACCCTCCTGCCTTTTCCTCCCTCCTCCTCCCTCTACTAATCTCTCCTCCTCCCTCCTCCTCCTTCCTCCACATCCCTCCTCCTCCTCTCCCCTCCTCTTCCTCCTACCCTCCCCCTCTTCCCCTCCCCCTCCTCCCTCTCCCTCTCTTTCCTCCTCCATCCTCCTCTTCTTCCTTCTCCCTCCTCTCCTCTCCCCTCTCCACCGCCCCCTCTCCTCCTCTCCTCCTCCTCCCCTTATCCATTCCTCTCCTCCTCCTCCTCCTCTCTCCTCCCCCCTCTTCCTCCTCCTCCCTCCTCCTCCCTCCTCCTCCTTCTCCTCTTTCTCCCCTCCTCCTCCTAATCCCTCCTCCTCCCTTCCCCTCCCTCCTATTCCTCCCTACTTCTCCTCCTCCCTCCTCCTTCCTCCTCCTCCTCCCTCCGCCTATCTCTTCCTCCTCCCTCCTCCTCCATCTTCCTCCTCCCTCCTCCCTCTTCCTCCTCTCTCCTCCCTCCTCCTCCCTCTACCTCCTCCCTCCTCCTCCCTCCTCCTCCTTCCTCCACATCCCTCCTCCTCCCTCTTCCTCCTCCTCCCTCCTCACCATTCTTCATCCTCCTCCTTCTCCCTCTCCTCCCTCCTCCCTCCTCTTTCTCCCTCCTCCTTCTTACTCTTCCTCCCTACTCCTTCTCCTTCCTCCTCCTCCTCCCTCCTCCTCCTCTTTCCTCCTCCCTCCTCCTTCTCCCTCCTCCTCCTTCTCCCTCCTCCCCCTCCTCCTCCTGCGTTCTCCTTCTCCCTCCTCCTCCTTCTCCCTCCTTCTCCCTCTTCCTCCTCCCTCTTCCTCCTCCCTCGTCCCCTCCTCCCTCTTCCTCCTCCTTCCTCCTCCTCCTCCTTTTCCCTCCTCCTCCCTCTTCCTCCTCTCTACTCCTCCTCTCTTCTCCTTCCTCCTCCTTCCTCCTCCTCCCTCTTCCTCCTCCTCCCTCCTCCTCCATCCTCCACCTTCTCCTCTTCCCCCCCTCCTCCTCCTCCTAATCCCTCCTCCTCCCTCTTCCTCCCTCCTATTTCTCCGTACTCCTCCCTCCTCCTCCTCTCTCCGCCTATCTCTTCCTCCCTCCTCCTCCTCCCTCCTCCACCCTCTTCCTCCTCCTTCCTCCTACTCCTCCTTTTTCTTCTTCTTCTGCTGCTGCCGCTGTTCCATATACCCAAGTTAATTGTTGGGGGAATATGTAAAGATCTTTCAAGTGCTCTTTCTAATGCTTTTTGCAAGTCGGTCTTCGTTTATCTAAGGTTGTTCTAACCGCAACCAATAAATGATTAGACAGACAGACAGACAGACAGACAGACAGACAGACAGACAGACAGACAGACAGACAGACAGACAGACAGACAGGAACGGGAACGGGAGCTTATATGACTACTTATATGAATTAAATGAGATGCTCCCCACCAGGGACTGGGCGAAGCCGGGCCGGGTCTGCTAGTATATATATATATATATTAGGGCTGAGGAAGTTAACGATTAATTAATCAATTAATCGTAAATTTTTTAAACTATTATTTTTTATTTTATGATTAATCGTAAACGTTTTTCCCATCACTTATACAAATGAACTGTACTGAGTCACCATTGTGTAAGCTCAACGTACCAACAAGATGGAACATTATTTTTTATCATACTAGAGATAGAGAGAGTCTTCTACAGGCCAGATAAGCATTCATTAACTGTCTACATGTCAGATGAAAAGAAGCAATACAAAGGTCCAAAACTGTCATTCAGATTGGGAGAAGATTTCGAAATATGTCAAAGTTTTGAACTTATTCTGTCAGACCACGGTTCTGCTTGTCGGTCAAGATTATGTTTTATGTAGTCGTGTATTACCACTGCTATCATCGTTGACAAAGCATGCGACGGTACACGCCTAATGATCCGGGCTACACAGCTAAATTTAAGGCAGCATCAATTAATGGCTTCAGTGAACGTGTAGCTAATATGACAAGTATTTAAATACTACAGATTGCAACAGCACTTGATCCATGCTACAAATACCTGAAGTGTTTGTCAATAGATGCACAAAACGAACTTGGTCACGTATTGAACAACAAATAGCAGTTTATGTTCATGATGAGCAGATGAAGACCGCTGCAACGAATGATCCTGACATTAACAAAGAAACTCTATGTGATCAATATTAAAAGCGTATTAAGTTAATGGAGTCTGACTCAGACACTCAGGATCATGTCGACAGCTCTTCTGATGAATTTCTGCGTTGGAAAGTGGAGAAGAAAGTTGCTGAATCGGCTGACCCTCTGCAATGGTGGAAACGTATTGAACATCGATATCCAAAATTGGTTATCTTGCCAAGACTATTATGTACATACCGGCTACCTCAGTTCCATGTGAACGATTGTTCAGCTCTGCTGGTTATATTGTTAATAAGACGCGATAGTCACTTGAATCAAATAATGTCAACATGCTCGTCTGTTTGCATAGTTGGTTATTAGATGACATATGAACAAAACAATCCAATGTTATTTCGATTTTCGGCAAATACAACTATAATGGGAGTTATGTGACTATAAATGTTGTGCTTTAATCGAAATTAACTATTAATTAATCGTTACTTTTTCAAAAGATAACTATTAAATGTAAATATATATATATATATATATATATATATATATATATATATATATATATATATATATATATATATATATATATATATCTGAAAAACATCTGATGGCTGCTGAAATGTGGTTTCTGAGGAAAATGCAAAGAGTTCCATGGACAGACAGAAAAACCAATGACCAAGTACTACAGTAGACAAATGAAAATCGTAAATTGATTAGGAAATTAGACGTAGACAGTCAAAGTGTTTTGGACATGTTATGAGAATAAATGAATTGCAGAACTTAGTGACAACTGGCAAGATCGAAGGGAACAGGCCAAGAGGAAGACTGAGCGGAAAATACCTGGATGGCTTGGCCACATGTCATGGACGAGACAGGAACACTGAGCTGATTCACGACGCTGGTGATCGAGTGAAATGGCGAGTCAAAGACGAAGAAATGTCCCGCCATCTTGCTCCAAGGGAACTCACTCATCAATTTTTTATTTTTACACGAAAGTAAAAGGCATTATGATCTTCAGAAACAGACGAACAACGGGAACGGGAGCATCAGAAAAAAAAGAGCAACGGGAACAGGAACGGGAGCAGAGGCGAACGCGTACTCCGTGCAATTAGAGAAATGTATTTGAATGTATAATGACTACTTATATGAATTAAATGAGACACTCCCTGCCAGGTGCTAGGCGACGCTAGTATATCAATCAAGTATTGGAAAGATTGTGCGACGGTTTGTTCCATGCTCAGTCTTCGTAGACTTAGATGGATAGGACACATTAGGAGGATTATGACTGTAGCATACCTAAGGCCATCTGTTTTGGTGAATTACAGACGGGTAAGAGATCTCTGGGTCGGCCTCTAATACAAAACACAGATGTGTGTAAGAGGGATATGATTACTAGAGTGTCATCGTCTTGCTCGTATCTAGGTAACTAACCTTGGGTTCATACAGGCAACAATAAATCTGTTCGCTATGAGATCGAATATTTATTGTATTTACATATACAGTATGCGTTGGCGCAGTGGGTAAACAGACCCGCGCTATATTACATATCACAGATAGTGAACATCAAACACATAAGTATCATTCAACAGTCTAGCAAACTATCTAGCCTATGTCTATATATCTATTGATATCTATAGAGTCCCTCAAAGGCAGGCCCTGTTGCCTCTCTCAAGTCTGTCTGTCCTCTGCCGGTCTACACGTGTCCCAATCCGACACGGGTGGTAACTCTGTCCGAGTTCCTCGTGGACCCCGCAATAAGCGGGCCACATCAGTGTCCACGGAACCCTGGACTCAATGACCAGTCCTTCTAGAAGGCTCTAGATTACTCGGGCTCTGAGTGACTCTGTTCTATCCCTTGGGCTGGAGTTGTAGCCCTCTAAATAATATCTCTAAAGGTGAGACGGTGACATAGAGACATTGATATTGCACCTCAGGAGTAAGTCGCCGAAATACAGACTGACGTCGAACAGGTAGCCATACTTACACACATACTTGCACCGGAATCTAAGTCATATAGTTTGCAAGTATTATTGCTCTAGTGCAGTGCTTCTCACCATGTGATTTATGGTTTCCAGGGCGGGTGGGGAGGGGGGAATTAAGATTATTTCATGATCGCGTTAATACAAGAACCGATTACTTGATATTGTTTTTCCCACCATACTTCACGGTTCTGCACTTCATTGTATAACATAAGCAAACCGCAAATCACGTTTTATGTAGACGTCTAGATTTGTTCCAGTATGTGTTATTAACTTTAGCTTCCATTTGTATGTATACTATGTAGGGGCGTGGGGGGGGGGGAGGAATTTATAGGGAGGAAATACGAAAGGGGGAATGACGTTCTGAAAATATGGTGAAGGGGTGCACGGGCCAAAATAAGGTTGAGAACCAATGCTCTAGCTCCCAAATTGAACTCGTATAGTCCAAGTGGTTACGCTGTCAATGAGAACATACAGAGACCCTGCCAATAATGAAGGACATGCCGACTGACACAAATACCGGTCAAGTGTGACATGCAAGAGGAATCACTCACACCAGTACACTAAGCGGTCAGGCTGACTGTGGTCTGTCAACATTTCCTGTGCTCATCCACGTTATTACTAGTGCCAACTTAGCGGTTGTGTCCCCGGGTACTGGTTAACTCTATCTGTTGTAGACAGTTGTTGCTTTAACTCATTCCCAGAGAGTGGAGTGTAATGTAATACATGCTTGGGTTTGAATGAGCTCAAATAATAACATTATAGCCCACTAGAAGTTACTCATAAATTAAAAGAAACAATTACAATCAACGAAGAAGGAATCGACAATTGTATACTTTGGCTCCACAATTAATAATAATGAGAACTGTTTAAATGAATGAAGTATGATATTGGATAAGTAATGCAGACATATTAAAGAAGAAAACACAGACACATTATCATTCTGAGAACGTGTACCTTTCATATGGCAACATACGGTTGTCAATTATCCACAATATGAAAACTTATCAAAATTAGTAGAGCATTTTCAAGCTTAATTGTGACAGTAAATGTCCTGGAATACCGCCAATAAAGAAACATAAAAAACACGATGGAGAGACTGACCACTTAATCCTCCGTGTACTCAGCCCTACAACATGTGGTGGCCCCAGCTTTAGTTGAGCCACTACGTGACCACAGTGGCTGAGTTGAGTTTGGTGAGTTGAGTCTAACACCGACTTCACCGCAATATGAACATTCCCTTACGCCCACCTTGATCATCTTTAAAAATCAGCGATAAGTCGAAATGTTAATGGGTACAAGGTGTGATCTGATTACGTGTTCGTCTGGCAATACCTCGGTGTATTGAATGTCAGTCGGATCCTCTAGTCACGCCCTGCCGCACCATTCTCTTCAGACAATGATGGTGTATATGTTATTCCCAACTATACACATGATCGCAAAGGGCACAGATCTCATTCTGACTTATTGGGGATTGAGCTGTGACGACTGTTTAGACAGGCAAGCGCTCTAACCCCTGTACCATCCCTGCTGTACCGGAAACTCCTGGAAGGGAATTTTACATGTAGAGTAGTACGTAGATAATTCACTCCAACTGCTGATGATAAACTTCCGGGTTATACCATATCTGGGTCAGGACGGTCTAATCGGGCAGGGCAATTCTAACTCTTCGCATGTCGGGCTGGAACTTCATCACCCACTCACGCTTGAACTCTCTTGAAATCTCTTTCACAAGTGCCTTGCTGGCTGGTGGGGTCGATCATGTCCCTCCACAACTCTTGATCTCTAGCATTTTAAATGCGTGTTATTATATCCTTTCATGCCGCAATCTAGACCTGTGTATCATCTGTTTCCTCTATCTGTCTCAGGCACCCATTGTGCCAGGTCGTGTGGGCCCAAACTGTCCTCAAGTAGGTTTTGAACTTGGAACGGAGGCAATCGGTGCGCTACGCTAGAATAATCTGATACACGCCCAGTCGTTAAAAGGACGGGGTGGCTTAAAGTGCTGATGTCCGTTCCTTGCTCGTGAAATCTAGTTTCGGTCACCTTGTGGACTACTTTTATTATTACAAAATACTGATATATCTAAATGTTCGAGGTACTGATTTGTTTAAATGTTGGAGATACTGATCCATCTAAATGTTAGAGGTAATCACATAATGAGATGAGATTTACTGTCAAATTATTCATGGAGTCTTTCTTAACAAACGCACTGTCACAAAGTTTCAAGGTAGGCGTATCCATGTTAATCACGTGAAAGATAACTTACGGGCACATCTTGATCTCTCTCAGTACTGCACTTGTGTCCACACATACAGGCACATCCTAGAACTGGCCTGTCTGCTATATCTTCTCAACATGGTATTCTACAACAGTGAATGGGAACATGAGATGCCCATGGAAGTCACCTGCTGGTCTACGTGCAATAATCTGTTCTAGAAGCCAACCCTCCATGTTTTCCATAGCCAGCTGTAGTCGCCCTTCTGTGCATGATTATAGTATTGTGTAGGCATCAGGCATATTTACAGAAACCTCTTCCTTATCTAACGTCTCTGGGTTCTTGCATTGAATTGTGTGGACAGGTCCTCCATGTCTGCTTCTGACATATTGCTAGTATCATCCCGTTAAATGCCGTCATTGCTTGAATCGTGCTCTTAAATATTTGGACATTCGCCAAAATTACCCCCAGTCTAAGCCAGTGTCCGCAACCATCACAACTTCGTGCTTTTATCTATTGCGTCTCACCATTTTTGTGGGAACAGATTAATTACTTTGTTTTTATCTAAAACAACATTTGCATCAACATAAGTTAAAGGTCAACGAACTACAGTGGGGAGTTGTTGTGTTACACAGAAACGGAAATATGTCAAAAATTGACTACCGTACTGAAGGCTTTATGTGTGGTTGCATGAAATCACCAACTGTCAGCTTGGGGGAGGTGCTGGGATGATAGCATGCACACGGCTCGTGTCGGGGAGATCTGTTATAAACACAACAGCTCAAATAAGTCAACACATGCCAGCCACTGACTCTTGGGTGGCACCAGTTCAAACATCAGTAAGTTATAGTCTTGCATGGCACCAGTGCTAATTTAAGTAAGTTATGTTCTTTGATGAAACCAGTGCTAACTTCAGTAACGTATAGTCTTAGATGACATTAGTGCTAATATAAGTAAGGTATAGTCTTTCATTACTGTCGTAAGTAATCCTTTATTACATTAGTGTCGTCCCTGGAGTGAGGGGAATCAACACCCACAATTATATTAACCCAATATTATTGTCCTAGAGAAACCACCAGAATCCGTCCACAAAACTCCTTCAGTCTGTAGACACTTCTTTCTTACTCTCACTCACCCCTGGATCATGCCCCCTCTCAATCTTCCCCAACACACCATACTCAACAACTGTAGTTTTAACAAATAATTACAACAAATAATTTATTAAAACAAAGAGTATGTGTGTGAGAAGTGTGTGTGTGTGTAATGTGTAGAATGTGTGTCGAATATTCTAATGTGTATGTAGAATCAGACCAGTGAATCAGGAGCAAAGTCTGTTACATCACTGTGCTGACCACACAACAGCACCAGGTATTCCGGACAGAAAACCTCACCCAGAAGATGTTTCTCCGTCCACGTGGCGACTTTCTCCGATAACGCTCGAACAAACAGGATGCTGGTCATCAGATAGACACTGTTCGATATTGGTCTTCACTCTAACAAACACTGTGAAGTTACTCTGTTCAATAATGTTTGTTGATCAGAGAATCTTTCAATTAACTTAAATGTCACTTGGGAAAATCTACTGTTCATAAGTCACTGGTTATAAGATTTTCCCCATCTTAAAAAAAAACCTATTAATGTTTCTAGGTATATATATATATATATATATATATATATATATATATATATATATATATATATATGTGTGTGTGTGTGTGTGTGTGTGTGTGTGTCCTTGGTATATGAGTTATGAATCTTCGGTGATGAAGCCTATCACTCAAGAAAAACCAACACTTATGTTCATCAAGTCCGGCTCAGCAGAAGCCAGGTTTCTGCAGACCAACTAGGTTCTGAGCCCTGTGTAAAAGCCTCTCAGTAACCTCTGTCTTCAATCCGTGAGCCATCATTGTATATAACTTTGAAACTGCTTCTTGGTAATATATCGTCGCACACTCAAGTGGAACCTGTTGAGTAGAGAACACCATGGTGAGAGCAACTCAATCCTGACCGTAATTATGTGAGTGTAGGCCGATAGCAGCACTCAGATCTATAACAGATATCCGATCTCTGTCATACGGCCAAATAGCTCATCACATTGGTCTGGGACATGATAACACCAGGAAAGAATAAAGGAAACGGGTAGAAACCAAGCAGATGCCCTACGGAAGATCCTACCATTTCACATTCCCCTCATACATCCCAACCATCCTCAATCGCTCTAATTATTATCCCACTACATTGTCCTTAACTCCCTGAGTTAAATGATATATCACACAAGCTAGTTAAAGCCACACAATAGGATACTAGTGCCGACGCTCCTATAATACTTTCTATCACCGCACTTATATAACATTCTATCACCGCACCTATAATACATTATATCACCGCACCTATAATACATTATATCACCGCACAGTACTGTACTCTGTTCCTAATCATACTCTAAGTTAGATATGATTAATAGAATACCATATGCCTATTCCGGTTGAAGATTGAGACTATGCAATCACAGACTGGATCTATGTCCGCCGATAAATATCAACACTTTGACACTATAGTCTCTTTCTAGAAAATAACTGGGAATACTGCGCCGATCCTTAAAACTTCAGAAATCTTGGTCGACTAACTCAACTTGTTTACCTCAACTGGTTTTAATTCGGGGCTTGAGTGACGTCACCAAAAAGTCTAGACGCTAATCAGTCCAGAGTCTGTTTTTCTCCTCCTGTTTTAGACTGACTGGAATCAATCCGCCGTCTATTTTGATTTCATCTGGGACTTGTTTGTCTCGTACAACAAAAGTCCTGTCTGCCTGTGAACCTGGGAATCATTTCTCCTACATCACAAGACCGATCCGACGTCTGTCCAGACATTCCGTCTACAACATCAAAGGTGGACTACCGCCTTGCAGACGGATGTCGCTATTGTCCCGTCTCGAGCAACAACTTGTTAACAAAATGCCGACCGTGGGTAGACATTTGACGCGACTTATTTTGTTCAACAGTCCCCTACTCATCAAAGGATTGCCGGTGTTGGTGCAGACGAATGTCTCTTTTTTTCATCCATCGAAACTATCAAGTTTTTTTCGTGACAATTACACCAGTAACATATAGTCTTGGATGGCACCAGTGCTAACATCAGTGTCTTGTAGGCTTGGCTGGCACCAGTGCTAACTTAAGAAAGGTATAGTCTTTGATTACACCAGTGCTAACATCAGTATCTTATACCCTTGGATCGCACCATTGCTAACTTCAGCTACTTATAGTCTTGGATGGCACCAGTGCTAATTTAAGTAAGTTATTGTCTTGGGTGGCACCAGTGCTAATTTAAGTAAGTTATTGTCTTGGGTGGCACCAATACTAACGTCAGTAACATATAGTTTTGGATGACAGCAGTACTAACTTTAGCTACTTATATTCTTTGATGGCACCAGTGCTAATTTAAGTAAGTTATAGTCTTTAATGTCACCAGTACTAAGTTCAGTAACTGAAAGTCTTGAATGACACCAGTACTAAATTCAGTATATCATAGTCGTGGATGTCACCATTGCTAACTTCTGTGCCTTATAGTCTTGGTTGCCAACAGTGATATTTTAAGTAAGTTATAGTCTTTGATGACAACAGCGCTAACTTCAATATCTTATTGTCTTGTATGCTATATGCATGGGAAGAGAGTAAGAGGAAGGCCAAAGAGAAGATGGGTGCAGAATGCGGCGGATGATCTCCGGATGGGTGTATCAGACGCGGGACATCTTGCTTGTTATTGAGCAGTCTTCCGGAGGGTTGTTATGGCATCGAGGTTCTGCAAAGGACATGCTACTGAATGAATGAATGAAGGTATGAATAGTATTTGATGGTACCAGTGCTAATTTAAGTATGTTATAGTCCTTAATGGCACCGATCTTACCTTCCGTTACTTATAGTCTTGGATGGTACCAGTGCTACCTTTAGGTACTTATAGTCTTGGACGGCACCAGTGTTAACTTCAGTAACTTATAGTCTTGGATGGCACCAGTGTTAACTTCAGTAACTTATAGTCTTGGATGACACCAGTGCTACCTTTAGGTACTTATAGTCTTGGATGGCACCAGTGCTACCTTTAGGTACTTATAGTCTTGGATGGCACCAGTGCTACCTTCAGTAACTTATAGTCTTGGATGGCACCAGTCTTAATTTATGTAAGGTATTATCTTGCATATCATCATTGCTAACTTCAGTAACTTATAGTCTTGGATGACACCAGTGCTACCTTCCGTTACTTATAGTCTTGGATGGCACCAGTGAAACCTTTAGGTACTTATAGTCTTGGATGGCACCAGTGTTAACTTCAGTAACTTATAGTCTTGGATGGCACCAGTCTTAATTTATGTAAGGTATTATCTTGCATATAATCATTGCTACCTTCAGTAACTTATAGTCTTGGATGGCACCAGTCTTAATTTATGTAAGGTATTATCTTGCATATAATCATTGCTAACTTCAGTAACTTATAGTCTTGGATGGCACCAGTCTTAATTTATGTAAGGTATTATCTTGTATATCATCATTGCTAACTTCAGTAACTTATAGTCTTGGATGGCACCAGTGCTACCTTTAGGTACTTATAGTCTTGGATGGCACCAGTGTTAACTTCAGTAACTTATAGTCTTGGATGGCACCATTCTTAATTTATGTAAGGTATTATCTTGCATATCACCAGTGCTAACTTCACTAACTTATAGTCTTGGATGGCACCAGTGCTACCTTTAGGTACTTATAGTCTTGGATGGCACCAGTGCTACCTTCAGTAACTTATAGTCTTGGATGGCACCAGTCTTAATTTATGTAAGGTATTATCTTGCATATCATCATTGCTAACTTCAGTAACTTATAGTCTTGGATGGCACCAGTGCTACCTTTAGGTACTTATAGTCTTGGATGGCACCAGTGCTACCTTCAGTAACTTATAGTCTTGGATGGCACCAGTTTTAATTTATGTAAGGTATTGTCTTGCATATCACCAGTGCTAACTTCACTAACTTATAGTCTTGGATGGCATCAGTGCTAACTTAAGGACGTTATCATCTTGGATGGCACATGTGGCAACTTCAGTTGCTTATATTCTTGAATGGTACCAGTGCTAAGTTTTGTAACTTATAGACTTGGATGAAAATAGTGATACCTTCGCTTACTTATAATCGTAGGGGGCGCCTGTGCTTACTTCAGCAACTTATATTCTTGAGTGGCACCAGTGCTAACTCCAGTAAATTCTAGTCCTGGATGGCATCAGTGCTAAATTTCTGGCACATGCCTCTGGAACCCCGGTAAGCTACTTCCTTTTACTTTCCCTGTTCTTGTAAGTTGGGGGATTTTCTCTCTTTGTCCGTCTTTACTTCTTTGACCCGAACGCCGTCAGAGTTGCGCTTTCTACCACACACCACAGTAAAGAGTATAATAGTGGTTTACACTCTATTATTTATGTCTCTCGTTTCTCCATTCGGCTGGATAATCTACGTACGTTATAATCTTGTGTGACACCGGTGCTAACTGTTGTAACATTTAAATCTTGTGTAATAGCGGTGCTATCTTCAGTCACTTATAGTATTGGATGGCACAAATGCCAACTTCAGCCATTTAAAGTTTTGTATTAAAATAGTGCTAACTTCAGTAACTTATAATCTTGGTTAGCACAAATGTTGACTTCAGTAACTATAATAAGGCTTGGATCTAATTGAATTACGTTTGTGTCCATTTTCATATCACGTGTCCATAGTATCTTTGTGCTACAGGTCTCATCTCATCTCATCATGTTCCTCTTGTACCTTGCGGTGTCGAGGTGAAGTATAAACTTCGTGAGAGTGCCCGGTTATGGGCTTCGTATATCGACATTCCCATGGATTCTGTTATTCCCTCCGTCCAACGTTTACGTGGTCGGCCTCTTCCTCTATTTCCATCTGGTCTGTACATCATTGATTGTTGTGGCATGCTGTTGACTGGTAGTCTACTTGCATGGCCAAACCATTTGACCTGCTGCTTTCTAATAAAATCTAGAGCAGCTTTAACCCCCACTTTAGTCCTGATTTCTTCATTTCTGATCTTATCTCTTCTTGATACGTTGAGTATTCTTCTCAGGAACCTCATTTCTGTTGTTGTGATTTTTCTTTTCTCTTTTTCTGTCATTGTCCAGGTTTGGCACTGGTAGCACAGAGTTGGTAGGAAGATTGTGTTGTAAAGTGCTTTCTTAGTAGTTATTGATACATGTTTGTTCTTTAGTATTGGTGCCATTTGTCCAATGAGTTGATTTGCCTTATTGCACCTATTTTCGATCTCGTCTTCTGATCTGCCATTTGATGATATTATACTTCCTAGTTACTTGAAGCTCTTTACTTGTTTCAACGGATGTTCGTTTAGGTGAATTGTTGCTGTTTGTTCTTCTTTAGTTATAGTCATTACCTCTGTTTTGCTTGTGCTAATTTTCATGTTATGTTCCCTACACATTTCGTTTAGACTATTCATGTGGTCTTGTAATTCAGCTTCTGATTTTGCTATTAGTGCTTGGTCGTCCGCAAACAGGAGTTCTCTAATGGTTAGATTTGCAGATGGTTCTTCTTCTGTGTTCTCGTCATGCGGTATTCTTGCTGTCTCTGCTTGGCTGGTTTCTTTACATATGTTGTCTATATATGTTATGAACAAGAGAGGGGACAGGACACAACCTTGTCGTACTCCAGATCTTATGGTGAAGGGTTCTGAGTGTCTTCCAATTGCTCTCACTATGCATTCACTGTTGTTGTATAAACTTCTACATAGGTTTGTTAGATGTGTTCTCACTCCATATTGTTTAAGGATTTCCCACTGCTTGTTTCTATCTACCCTATCAAATGCCTTTTCTTGGTCGACAAAGGCTAAGTAGAGTGTTTCATTGAATTCAATTGATTTTTCTATAAGTTGTCTAAGAGCAAAAATGGCGTCTGTGCATCCTTTGTTTTTCCTAAATCCAAGCTGCGTTTCGCTTAGCTGGGGTTCTAAAGGAGTTCGTAATCTTTTTTCAAGAATTTTGCAAAATATGTTCCCAGTATGACTCAACAGTGAAATGCCTCTGTATTGTGTGCAATCTCTTTTGCTGCCTTTGTTTTTCCAAATTGGGATAATTATGGCGTTTCCCCAGTCTCGTGGTGTCTGTTGTTCTACCCAAACATGGTTGAATAGTCTATGTAGCCAAGCTGTTCCTACTTCCCTTGCTGCTTTAATTAGTTCATTTGGTATTTCATCCTGTCCTGGTGATTTGTTTAATGGGGCTAATCTGATGGCTTCTATAATTTCTTCTTTTAGTATATCTGGTTCTAGTTCCTCGGTGACATCTGTGTAGGTCTCTTGAATTCCTGTGACATCTGATGGGATGTTGAGAAGTTGTTCGAAATACTGCTTCCATCTTATTAGGATCTGTTTTTGTTCACTTATTGGTTCTCCATTTTCGCTGTTAATTAATTCAGTTGGGTCAAAGGGTTCTCCTCTGGTTCGCATTGCACTTATCTTTTTGTAGAAGTTTCTGGTTGCCTCCTTGTAGTTTTTATTTAGGGTTTCTCCATACTCTTCCCAGTCTTTTTGTTTTTCCCTCTTTACTATTCTACTCACATGTCTTCTCGCTATTCTGTATTCTCTGTAATCACATTCCTGTTTGCTCTTCAACCACTTTTTATATTTTTCCTTTTTTTCTTTTACCGCTTTCTTTACTTCTGCGTTCCACCAACTTGTTATTTTCTTTATCCGTGTTTTGCGTTTTTTCGTGGTTCCGCATGTTATTTTTGCAGTATTTAAAATGCTTGATTTGAACATCTCCCATTCTTCTTCCACTGTTTTTCTTTCCGTAGTTAATTTTACAAAAAGTTCAGTTAGTTCTTTCTCATAATTTTCCCTTACTGCCTCGTCTTTAAGGCTTTTTAAGTTTACTGATTCGCATGGCATGTATTTTCCTGCTCTTTGTTTTCTTCTTCTAATGGTTCTTATTGTGGCAACGACTGCTTTATGATCTGTGTTTATACTGAAATTGGGCACAGCTCTTGCATCTAATATATTTCTCTTTCTGTTATTTCTTGTTAATATAAAATCAATTTGGCTTTTAGTATCTAGATTGTTCCATTTATACCAGGTGTATACTTGCGAATCTTTGTGTTTATAGAATGTGTTTGTTATATAGAGGTCGTGTTGGCTGCAAAGCTCTATCAGTCTACTTCCGTTATCATTCCTTTCATTTTGCTGATCTCCAAATGCTCCCAGGTGTTTTTCTATGCCCACTCTGTTATGTCCTAGTCTTGCATTGAAGTCTCCCATAACTCTGATGTTGTCCTGCTTATCTATTTTATTTAGCACATCATGTATGTCTTCGTAGAAGTCCTCGCATTCTTGCTCATTATTGTTTGCATTACATGGTGCGTATGTCTGTACATATGTTGTGATTGTTTGTTCTTTTATTCTCACTGTTATGATTCTTTCTGATATATATTATATTTATAGTATTCCTCTTGCTAGCCGTGGTTCGATGACTATTCCCACATCGTGTCTTGCCCTTTCTTGCTGTTCTACTCCAGAGTAAACAAACGTGTAACTGCGGTGGAGCTCCTTGCATCCTTTCCCTTTTGTTCTGGTGTCCGCTATTCCCATCAGACCAATATTCCTCTTCTCCAATGTTTCTATAAGCTCTTCTTCTTTACTATTGAAACCACAGACGTTCATTGTGCCTATTTTTTGAATCGCTGATATATCTCGTAGTCCATTAACATTGCCGGGTCGATAGCCGTTTGGATCAGTCCGTTTATACTTCTTAGTTTTTCTACGAGCAGTATGAAGATCCCCTGCCGGCTTGCTAGGCCAGTCGCAGGTTTAGGACACTAATCTGACCACAGGGAGTCCATCCCCTATGGCGAGCCATAGCCCCGTTAGCCCATGACCTCGCGGTCATGGTTGCCCGGTCTGCACCACATGGAGGTGGGGGTTGACTTGTGTAGTCTGCGGGTCATCCGCAGGCTACTAATTTTCGCTCTTCACCCCTCCTGGGAGAGGCTAGCCGATCCTAACCCTGCTGGCTGCAGGGCCAGGCGCATTCCACCCCTTACAGGTAATCCGCTATTTTAGTTTGTTGATTTTTGTGTTCAAGGGTGGACAAATTGCTCTGTGTGAGTCTTGGTTGATGACTTTAATGCATACAGACTGATAAACAGACGGGCAACAGACAAATTACCCAAATGGCCAACTAACTAACGAAGTAACTAAGTAAGTAAGTAACTACCTAACCAACCAACCAACTAACTAAATAAGTATCCAAACTACGAACGAACGAACGAACAAACTTTATTTTCAAAGGGTTAAGAATTGGGCACGCAGGCCCGTCTAACATTCTGCCCTTCTATCACTCTCTTCCATACATTATTTCATTCACACGTCATTCAAGGCTAACAGAGAACAGCAACAATATAAAACTTATGCATTATAAAAGCATTGGCAAAATGCGAACATCAAAACTACACGATACAGTAACATTAGATAATGGTCAGACACTTATTAGCCATGTGGAATATACTGGCCTACCAAAAGGGGACTGGCTGTTATACTAGGGTTTTGTTATTATTATTATTATCTCTATTATTATGGGGGAAGGTAATCCGTACTGAGATAGTGTTCGAGTAATTTGCGATTATATGAATAAGGATTGGTGATGTCTTTTATTTCTTGTGGAAGATTGTTCCACAGCTGAGCTGCAGAGTACGTTAAGCTTGTTTTGTATAAGTCAATCCTAGGCTTCGGAATGTGTAATATATTTAAACGTTTACTGTGTCTAGCATTATATTTAAACAGTGGCCAAAGGTAATTTGGGGCATTCCGATGCAAGATTTTGTGAATTAGTTTAGCTTTATTGAAAAGCAGGCGTTTGCGGAGTGGTAGCAACTGAAGGCGTTTATACAGGATGGGATTGTCAGATAAATGTTTGCTATAAATTAGACTCATGGCCCGTTTCTGGAGTGAGTAAAGTCGCTTGGTGTTTGAATTAGAACAACCGTCCCAGATTGTAGAGCAGTAGTCAAAGTGTGTCTGAATATGAGAAGTATAGAATAGTTTCCTTGTGTCCTCATCAAGGAAGTTTTTAATTTTGGCGAGTTGGTAGACTTTTTTCGCTGTTTGTTTAATGAGCGCTTGAACGTGGGAATTAAAGGTTAGGTTTCTATCAATGATTAGGCCTAATGTTTTGTGCTCAATTACACTTTCTACTGGCATGTTATCGATGTGAAGTTGAAGTGATGTGTGTGAGCTTAGAGTTTGAAGTCTTTGTCTGGTTGTTAATAACATTGATTTTGTTTTAGTGATATTAATTTGCATACGGTTTGAATAGCTCCACCTAACTACATTATTTAATTCTTGTTGTAAAGACGACTCCAGTAAAATACAGTTTTCAGCGTTTGTGTACACTGTACAGTCGTCTGCAAATAGATCGCAGGACGATGAAAGATGCAAAGGTAGATCGTTAATATATATGGCAAATAATAGAGGGCCAAGAATAGAGCCTTGTGGTACTCCAATATTGAATGTAGTGGTTTGAGACAGCGATTTATTATGTGATACTACTTGCTTTCTGTCCGATAGAAAAGATGATATTAGAGTGACTACATTAGGACCAATTTTCATTGTCTCAAGTTTCTTAATTAAAATAACATGGTCTATCATATCAAATGCTTTCTTGAAATCAATAAACACAGTTCCACATAGACTGTTGTTGTTTATACTCTCGTGCCAATTTTCTATCATGTTTGTTAGGGCCGTATGGCAAGAATACTTTGGTCGAAATCCTGATTGGCTGTCAACAATAAGCTTGTTGCGAACTAAATACTGTAATGTTACTTTATGGATGTGTTTTTCTAGTGGCTTAGATAGTGATGATAGTAAAGAAATGGGTCTGTAATTGTTCGGGAGACCATTGTCCAATGAACCAGATTTAAGAAGAGGGTACACCTTAGCGATTTTGAGAGCTGATGGAAAGTGGCCTTTGGTGAGACACTGATTATATACATAGGTTAGTGGTATACTGATCACTGGCGCAGCACAACGGAGAATCCGGTTGCTGATTCCATCTAAGCTAGATGAGGTTGTGTTATTTAGGTTACTGAGGTAAGTGAATACTTCAGTGATTGTCATTAGCGGTATGTCGGAAAGAATATCGCGGGAGCATCTACTCTCGCAAAACGATGACAGCAAAGATAAGTTGCAAGGAGAATTAGGTATTGAAGCCTTCAACTGGTCTATGTCAGTTTGAAAAAACTTACTGAATTGGTCGCATGTAATATGATTTGATGGTAAGGAATTTCGGGAGTTATACTTGTTTGTCAAAGTGTTAATTGCCTTCCATATATCCTTACTATTTGTTTTATCTATTACTAAGTTCTTAAAGTAATTTTTCTTTTCCCGTCGTATGGTATATTGAACTTTGTTTCTAAGAGTACGGTATACGTTGTGATCCCGCTTTTTATGTGCTTTATCTCTGTCTCTCATAATTTCAAGTATTTCCTGTGTGATCCAAGGTGACTTGACGTGGTGTTTTACTCGAACTTCCTTGATTGGCACATGTCTATCAAAAACATCAATAAAGGTTTTCATCCAGAATTCCAAAGCATCATCCGGGTCAGGAAGCTGATATACATTGTCTAGAGGTGAACTGAGCAAGTCCTGTAAAAATGCGTTTTGGTTGAAATTTTTGTAACTTCTATATTTTACACTTATGTGTTTATGTTTAGGAGTTTTAATTCCTTTTTTAGACCACGTGCAGCATATTGGGTAGTGATCGCTCATTGCACAATTGGGTACGGTGCATTCTATGATGTTGTCTGAGCAAGTTACATAAATGTGATCTATGATTGTTGAAGATGACTTTGTTACTCTAGTAGCTTGTTGTACTATTTGTTGGAAATTGTATGATGCAATTATATTTCCCCATATTATGTTGGATTTGTTGGTGTCAATGTTAAAGTCTCCGAGTAGTATAATTTCTTTACCGGAAGCGAAAACCACATCCATCATGGTAGTGAAGTTTTCGTACCAGACGTGTCCAGCACTGGGATTTCGATAGAGGTAGCCAATTATCAGGGGTGTGCGGTTTTGAAGTTTTAGCTCTAACCAAATACATTCTATTTCGCAAGTTTCAAAGTCTAGCCTACGGTTAGCATTTAGTAAATTAGAAACATATGTTATTATGCCTGTCTCTTGTTTCCTACAGGGATCCCTTCTGAAAACTTTGTACCCTTTAATAGAGATGTCCTCATCTGAAATGTTATCGTTAAGCCTACTTTCACTAAGGCCGAATAAATGAAAATTTTGATTGAGAATAGAAGATAACTCTGATAGCTTGTTAAATAAGCTGCAAATGTTTAAGTGTCCAAGGCGTATTCCTGACTTATTGAGCCAGTGTTGCCACTTCTCAGACATTTCATCCATGAAGAAAGTGTAAATTAGTCAAAGTCAAGCAAAAATACAAGATCATAAAAAAACACAATTACATTAACTTACAAAATATCAGTAATCCAAATCGATATGTAAATGACAATATTATAACGATATAACTAATTAGACCAACGAATATAATGCAAACACGGAACAAAACGAATTAAAGAACATACAACAAATAATTAACCTGAAAAATCTACTTCACAAGCTAAGTAACCAACTGTTATCCAACAGAATTAATAAATGACTACACAAGTCAATGTCTCTGTTTAAAGCGGAGTATCCCACACGGGAAATAAAACGTTAAACAGTAAGCAATTAAAGTTCAAGGAGGAAGCTCTGTTGCTGGTATCAATGCATATAGGGTTCCGTTTTTAATACATATCCTATCTCACAGGTCTGTATTGTAGAGACATCATAAGGGCTTGATTCAATGCGGCAGGACTAAATTGCATCAAGTGTAGAAGTTCTGGACTCCAATGATGCGGAGCCTGTTGTCCACTTGGTCGATCATTACTGGCGTGAACTTGGTGATGCGGAACCTGTTGTTGCCCGCTTGTTCGCTCATAGCTAGCGTGAATTTGGTGATGCGGAACCTCTTGTTGTCTGCTATGGAGCCCACAGCTGTCTTGAGCTTGGTGTGTCAAGGTGGTATTACTACCGTGCGTGTGTACCGCTGCTTGCAACGAGGGTTCGTTGGAAGTGAGGTTAGGGAAATCTTCCTGGTAGTTATTTCCTTCACGTGTGAGGGTGGGGGTAGGAAGGAGAGGTTGATTTGTTCTTGGTAGCATGTGTGCACATTGAATGGCAGGCTTTCGGGGGTCAGACGTCAGCAGACGTTTATCTGGGGTGATAGGGGTATTTCGACTGGCTTCAATAGTCAATGTTCGTCGTGTTTGTGTGCTGGTCATGTTTTGTGCTCTCTCCGGATACTTGATATTTTTAGCAAGGAAGCTATTACCTAATGTGGATGTGTGGATCTGGTCACTGTACAGTCGTTTCTTTGGCGCGCCTCTTTGAGATGTAAAAAATGGTGTGTTGTTGATAAATTGTACATTATACTGATTACAGAATTTCTCTAGGGTGTTGTTGTTTATGTTGGCTAGTCGCCGTTCGGAGCCATAACTTGGTGGTATGATGGAAGAGAAAAACACTTTAGAATTGGGAAAATTATGGCATAATAAGTCTAATAGTTTTCGTAACTGAGAAATTGTGATATTTTGGTTTCTCATAGTGTCATTAATTCCTATATGTATTGTAATCCTCTTCACACTTTCGTTGATTTCAATTCTACGTATACTGTTTGTTAGACTGTCTATCCCTGCACCAGGAAGTGGAATTGTTGTAGCTTTATCGGCGTGTGATGACGACATACGATCACTGTATATGCCTTTCAACAAGGAGTCGCCAATTATCAAATGGGTGCAGTCAGCTGGTAGTCTCTGTATGTATTGGCTTCTGGTACGGCTTGCACGTTGTTTTTGCCATTGATAATTATCCGGCTGTGGACTGCCTTCTTGAAGGTTACCAGCCGATTCTTGAATAGGCGGATTGTCTGTCAGCAATGTCTCGTCGTACTGATTGTCGTTTACCAATTGCTCTTTTGGTAGTTCAAATCGATTGCTGACTTTTACTTCTATGGGAAATGTCGAGTCCTGTTGACTGGCTTTGTCTGTTTGTTGATGTGTGTTCGTTGGCTGTATAGTTGGCGCTCCCAGAGATGGTTGTGTTGTTTCGAAGCTGTAAGTCTGTGCTAACTGATCACTAGTGGGCGCAGGTTGTAAAGTCTCAATAGTGTGTTTCAGTATACCATTTTCCTCTCTCAGGAGAGCGACCTCTGACTTGAGTTTGATATAGTCATTAGTTATCCTGGCAATCTTGTCTGTGTTTTCAGAGGCGGCGTCTAGAAGTATCTTCAAACTTGCCTCTAACCTTTCAATGTGCTGTTGACAACCGCATGAGTGTTGATCTGTAGCTGGGCTTTCATCTAGTACAGATGGTGCAATCTCAATTTGGTTTGAATTGTTTTCATTTGGTTGTATACTGTCCCCTAGGGGCCTCATCGGGTATTCAATGGCTAGCAACACTGGTTGGTTAGAAGAAGCTGCGTTCGAGCTGCTGGTGTGTTGAGTCGTGGCATGTTGGAGTATGTTGTTACTATCGCCTGATGCTGTAACGACTGCCGCTGCAGGCTGTGTTGATTTTATGGTTCTGTCTGACAATAGCGTGGCCGCTGTAGGCTGTGTTGGTTTTATGGCAGACACTAGCGTGCTGAAATCGGCGGGTGTGATTAGCGAGTCACTTGTTAGTTTCAGAGCTGCCTGCTCAATTTCAACAAACTGTGTTGCGAGCCACTGAGACATGACGGCGTTTGCCCCTTGTATTAAAATTTTATTCTGGGTGTTGTACAAATGCAACGTGTGTAGGGGAGATGATATTTTTACTTCCACCTCCGCTCCTTGTCGGTCTTTTCTATAGTCAACTTTGGCTTCATGGTAATAATTGACCAGACATGTTCGAAATGCCTCGTAATGTATTGTATTGTTGAATGTGATAGAGATGCATTTACCGTCATCCATACATTTAACAGACAGCGATGGCGAGCTAAAACAGTTCTTAAGTTTGCTTTTCACTGCCCGCTCTTTGTTGAGTGTGTAGTTTCTTGTTACTGTAGATCGTAATCCACTTCGACCCTCAGATCTACTTCGCCCCCTTTCTCCCGCTAACTCCAGCACAGAAATTCCCTCCTCGACAGACATCATTACATTACAAAATATTAGTTTTCAACAAACACGGAAACATTGTAGCGCCGCCCACGGTTTAAATCCAAGTGATGTGATTGGCTAGTTCAAGCTATCACCGACGCGCCGCTGTTCCATGAATTAACTAACTAACTAACTAACTAACTAACTAACTAACTAACTAACTACCTAACTAACTAACTAACTAACCAACTAACTAACTAACTAACTAAGTAACCAACCAACTAACAAACTAACTATTTAACTAAGAAGTTAGCTAACTAGCTAACTAACTAACTAAGTAACCCACAAACTAACTATCTAACTAACTTACTAAGTAACCAAACAATCTATCTAACTAAGTAACCAATAAACTAACCAACTAAGCTCTTACGATATCTGTGGCAGATATGAACAATGACGCAGAACTATACTATAGGGGATCTCATCCCATTACATTTAGCGGGAACTGAAAGGGCCGACACATGTGACAGAAGAAGACACTGGGGTGCAACAACTATTTCTTCCAGTAACACATTACCAAACGAAAGTCAGATAGAAACACATGAAACTCCATGTGTCCAGTAACGGGAGTTAATATTATCTATATGACAGGGCTGGATACGTTGCTTTCTTTAGAAAGAACAATAAACAGGCTCAACATTCACAGATACACAACACTAAAGATAGCTTTCTACAGCAGCAGCAGCAGCAGCAGCAGCAGCAGCAGTTGTAGCAGCAGTAGTAGTAGGAGCAGGAGTAGTAGTAGTAGTAGTAGTAGTAGGAGTAGTAGGAGTAGTAGTAGTAAAAGTAGTAGTAGTAGTAGTAGTAGTAGTAGTAGTAGTAGTAGTAGTAGGAGCAGGAGTAGTAGTAGTAGTAGTAGTAGGAGTAGTAGGAGTAGTAGTAGTAAAAGTAGTAGTAGTAGTAGTAGTAGTAGTAGTAGTAGTAGTAGTAGTAGTAGTAGTAGTAGTAGTAGTAGTAGTAGTAGTAGTCGTAATAGTAGTAGTAGTAGTAGTAGTAGTAGTAGTAGTAGTAGTAGTAGTAGTAGTAGTAGTAGTAGTAGTAGTAGTAGTAGTAGTAGTAGTAGTAGTAGTAGTAGTAGTAGTAGTAGTAGTAGTAGTAGTAGTAGTAGTAGTAGTAGTAGTAGTAGTAGTAGGAGCAGCAGCAGCATCAGCAGAAGAAGAAGAAGAAGAAGAAGAAGAAGAAGAAGAAGAAGAAGAAGAAGAAGAAGAAGAAGAAGAAGAAGAAGAAGAAGAAGAAGAAGAAGAAGAAGAAGAAGAAGAAGAAGAGAAGAAGAAGTAGAAGAAGAAGAAGAAGAAGAAGAAGAAGAAGAAGAAGAAGAAGAAGAAGAAGAAGAAGAAGAAGAAGAAGAAGAAGAAGAAGAAGAAGAAGAAGAAGAAGAAGAAGAAGAAGAAGAAGAAGAAGAACTGAAGTAATGAACCATACATAGTGGTTAGTCCACTTGCCCCCCCCCCCCCCCCACCCTTCCCCTCAAGCCTCCACACCCACCCCACCCCAATTCCAAGCCAGTGGTGTGTGCCCAACGTCATAAAGTGACAACCTTTTTCCCGGTCAGGACCTTTCTAGGATCGAGCCCTTTTCACCAAATGAATAAATGTCAGAATTAATTGTATGGAGGAGAAAGGCTGCGAGAGAGAGAAACTGTTCACCCGTCAACAGTATATTATCACCTAGAATGTGTGAAGGCTAGAGCCTAGGCAGTATCTGCCACGAGATTATCCTTACCTCTAGCACAGCGACCAGTCCACAAGCAGCAGTGTTACAAACATCACTAAACAGAATCAGCAATGTGTCTGTAGCCAACACTTTTGCACATTTCACAAAATACAACAAACAACACGCGGCTGAAAGCAACACTGGTGTGTTGATAATCCATCGAGAGATACTGCCTCTGTGGTGTGAAATACTAGTTCTTTTAATAGTTTAGGCCACGACAAAATGATGTCAGGCCATCAGTTCCCTTTCTCGTCGTGTTTTCCTGTTTAGGCAATTCTCATAAATTCTACAATATACACACGATACCCTTTATGAGACTGAGTCCGTTTTACAGCAGTAATGTTCAGCAATAATAATTGGACCACAGCTGAGGTTTGAACCCGAACCCCAATCCTCACAAGCAGTTTCGTTGACTTCAGTAAACAGAACAAATAATGTATGTCTGAAACTTACATGGTTGACAGAACAAATAATGCATGTCTGAAACTTACATGGTTGACAGAACAAATAATGCATGTCTGAAACTTACATGGTTGACAGAACAAATAATGCATGTCTGAAACTTACATGGTTGACAGAAGAAATAATGTATGTCTGAAACTTACATGGTTGACAGAACAAATAATGCATATCTGAAACTTACATGGTTGACAGAACAAATAATGTATGTCTGAAACTTACATGGTTGAGAAAGCAATTAATGTATGTCTGAAACCTACATGGTTGAGAAAGCAATTAATGTATGTCTGAAACTTACATGGTTGAGAAAGCAATTAATGTATGTCTGAAACTTACATGGTTGAGAAAGCAATTAATGTATGTCTGAAACTTACATGGTTGAGAAAGCAATTAATGTATGTCTGAAACTTACATGGTTGAGAAAGCAATTAATGTATGTCTGAAACTTACATGGTTGAGAAATCAATTAATGTATGTCTGAAACTTACATGGTTGAGAAAGCAATTAATGTATGTCTGAAACTTACATGGTTGAGAAAGCAATTAATGTATGTCTGAAACTTACATGGTTGACAGAACAAATAATGTATGTCTGAAACTTACATGGTTGACAGAACAAATAATGTATGTCTGAAACTTACATGGTTGACAGATCAAATAATGTATGTCTGAAACTTACATGGTTGACAGAACAAATAATGTATGTCTGAAACTTACATGGTTGAGAAAGCAATTAATGTATGTCTGAAACTTATGTAACAGAGCAGGAACTCACAAGACGTGTTGGTTTTATGCAAATACTGTTTATTTCTTCATGATGAGTTAGCTCCCTCTCTAGTCAAAGGCTTGATGTTAACTGCCCTTGCCAACCCAATACGTCACGATTGAGCATCTCTCCCCGCTTTCAGTCTCAATGCTCAATCGTGCTGTATCTGTTTCCCACTAGATCCTAATAATACCCCAGTACTCTATTACTGTTACACCTCCCCATGTTTATTAAAGAATTTTCCTTATAAAGGAAAAATCTTTACTCCTAATCCCCTTACTCTATTCCCTCTTTTTCCTTACTTCTCCCAGTTCCTCTAATCTTCCCCAAACTAACTAACTTAAATGAATATTCAATTTCTTTACTTTTTCCCTTGCTATATAGTCAACCCCCTTCTTCTTCGTTTCCGGCCCTTCAACCAACCATAACATATTTACATATCTTTAATAACATTTCAAATTCAACTATATACAATACATCATAACATCATAACACGTCTTCTTAAATACTCCATTTAATCTTCATAAGTAAATTTCAAACTCTAACACCAACTCCTTATTTTTATCACCAACGCTACTAATCCCCCACTTTCAACTAACCTGAAATTACTTTCACACGATAGGAAGACAAAGAATCGGTGGCCACCGGAATTTTAAAGAAGAAGTATACTCTTTCACCCTAAGATCACACTCATCTAAATCACACACCCCTTTTACCAAACCATACTCCTTTACCCTCCTATGTCATTTGAGACTTTATGTAATAAAGTCTAAAACCACACTCACCTAAATCACACACCCCCTTTACCACTCATTATGGTAAACGTTTATGCTGCTATCTACAGCATCAAAAACATTATTCACATCCAATATATATTACAGACACTACTACTTTTATGTCTCTGAACCTTACTTCAACCTCTCATTGTAATGTCAATCACAAAACACGTCCCGAGGACACAATTAAAAATACAGATCACTTCACATAATATACCTCTCTTGCCCCCTTACTGTCCATTTATTATGGGCACAACTACTCAAATCTCTCTTCCTGCCGTTATCTACAGTAACTTCGAAATCTCCCCTTAAATGTCTATTTATTACAGACACCAGTAACTTCGGAATGTTAACCCCAACATCGTAATCTGACCATTATATACCCAACGCACTTATTATTCTATCTCTGAAGCTTAATACACCCAAAGGGATAAACATTTACATCCTGCCCAAGCCATGTAAGCCAATGCCTCTCTAACATCTTCTACCTCTCAATTCATAATTCGTGCCGTAACCCACAGCAGCAAAAATAACCACTCATATCTGTGACTGCTTGCAATCAACTTTATCTCAGTCCCTTTCTTACGGACCTACAAACACCCCAAGTCACTATGTCTCCCCTATGTTCATTTCTCATCAACACACTTACACCCCTTTATTATTGTACTGTTATCCACAGTGTCTAGTTAAACATGGATCCAATTCATGTTTACTCTCTGGGGTAATTTTCTTATTCTTCTATAACTCAGCATTCTTGTGTATATCATGACTCTTCTGACCTCTTGTAACCCATGTTTAAAACTTTCTACTCATTAACCCCACTGCTATATTAATCTTTTCTTCCCCCATATGGCTTCTAAATCAATGCTGACTTTATTGTATCTCTAAACTTTCCCATAACCACTTTACTTGTGTAGTAAGCTCGTCCCCTGTTTCCAACACTTCATAACCATATTAACCTCTCTACGCTGATTATCACAGCAACAAAATACCCATGAACTTATTCTACACAAAGAGAATGTGTCTCTTTATTAGCTCTCAGTAGTTTTATTAACTCTTTTCTGAACGAAGGATCCCAAATAAATGTCTCTCTTCTAGTCCCCAGTAGTTTATTACTATTTTCTAAACGAAGGATCCCAAATAAATGTCTCTCTTCTAGTCCCCAGTAGTTTATTACTATTTTCTAAACGAAGGACCAAAATAAAGCCCATGTATTTTCTTTATTCTAGACAAAACCCTGTAACTTAAACATAACTTAACTAACTACTATTTAACATTGTGACAAGACCGCCGGGGCTTGGACTGGTTTGCCACGATAGATACTATCCCCTGCCTTTGCTCCAACCACCTCAATAGCACTCTACTTCTACCAGGCCCCACACAAGCCGGGACAGCTTAACCTCCCCTCCCTCACCTAGGGTTCCAAACCCCAAGGGGGCTCGGACCAGATACCAGTCATATCAATGCACAAAGTCATAGCTAAGAGAACAAAAATTTAATTCTGAACTACGTCAACCACAACACAGAGAAGGATGGCTGAAAGCCAGACTAGAAGAACTATGTACAAGATCAAAGACGCAGATGAGTCTTCATCATGGAGGCGGACGATAGCTCGTGCGGTTGTCCAGTCGTGGTAGCGACTCACCCAGGCTCCTCCAGTGGACTGGAACTCCAAGGTCTGCTGCCTCTCCAACGTTCCCTCTTCACCCAGAGAACCAAGCAAGGGCTGATCAAGCGCCGTACCACTGCCTGACGGACACTGCACTGATGAACAAGGATCCTTCCTTGCTGTCGTACTATTTCACTCGTCACACTCCTGATGAAGTCTGGGCCGACCCTAGAACTTTAGCGGTCTCCCACTTGCAGAAAAAGTACATGTAGCACCGTCTCAAAATACACAAGAACCAGGTCACTCTTCTATCTCATCAGTGACCCACACACTGATATGTCACTTACACAATAAGCGGTTGCTCCACACAATCACACAATGTCACTGGTAAAGTCTATCAGGTGACTAAACACTTCACCTTAGTTCCATGTCCTTGGACAATAGATCTTCACACAGTATTATGTACCTACCCTGATCCATGGGTAGTAATCACAACCTAGCATACACTGTCAACAGTTCATCACGTTGGCCTGAGGTAGCTCCCTACCTTCACAAACATGTCACTCAGGTGTTTCCACCAATGTTGTAATCAATGTCCTAGTTCACTAGACCACATGTTGGCTTCATAAAGGTAACCAATGTAAAACCACTATGTAAGCATCAACTGATACATGGTGTCCCATAACCCAGCCGGGCCAGAAGCATATAACACAGGTCATGGCGACCGGTAACAATGATCACTCTGCACAACTTGAAAGGTCACTACCTTGCAATTACCAAGGTTTACACAGAGACTGAATGTCACCAGTGCTTCACTGGCCAGAATCACCAGACGTTTCAGTGTTGGATCCTCTCAGGATCGGATGACACTCGTCGGACTCTTGACGGAGGTCCTAACCTAGACCTACCGACTTATTCAGCACTCAGCTCCTTCCAACATCGATCTCGCAGAATCAGACAACCACTCCCAGTATGGCCTCAATCAACTTCTGGATAGGCACTGGAATGAGTGGGCCCATAGAGCTCATGGTGCAGCTCTTGAATCTTCTTCTGTATAGTAATAACAGATCCTGAAACACGGAGAGGTTGGTGTGAGTACTCAACTACAACAAAGACTACCAGCATCTCCACCCTGTCACCTGCCTCTCAGACATTCCTCAGGTCTACCAACATGAGTATGAAATCATCACATCATAGATCTACTTAGTCACTATAATATATAGGCATAATGATGGTAGAAAAAGCAATAGCACACCTGTTCAGTCAAGTAACACTTCTGGGCTACATATAACCCCTAGCACCAGAGTCGACTGTATGACTCTGTCAAGCATCCTTCGCCTGGTGCCAGTCCAATCCGGTTTCATCTTCCATCATCAATCAACATATACACTTACTTTCCTTTCAGTGTAGGGATTACTGTATCGAGAAGGTGTCCAGCCGGACATCTCCTTCCTGACAGACTCATCAATTCATCAATCCCTTAACCCATGGACTGATGAATTACACACATTAATAACTATATGTCCATAATGAATTATACTCCTGATAATTCCCTACTATAGCATTAACTAAGGAGAACTCATGACTTGTTACACTTAACTAACAAAATCATATCACAGCCATAGTGTCAGGTCTGGGATCCCTGCCCCAGATCCTGAGTTGCCCTTGTATTCACTGACTATCTTGCAGGTCAGTCATACCTGTGCCGGTCGAGCACAGCTGTGGTGGCCATCCACCACTACACTTTCCCACAGCTACTGTGGGTCTCGTGTACCTTGTCCCGTGACGACTTAAGTCACGTCATCCAATGTAGCAAACCTCCAGACTCCACTACCAAACTCTGGCTCCACCTTTTGGGGGGGGGGGGGGGGGGGTTATGCCCCTCCCAACTACTACCTCACGGCAGTACTCCAAGTACTCCATGAACCGAGTCAGGGTTCCAGAAGAGTAGAATATTAGAGACAGAAATGGTTAGGTTCAAACCTCGATCTATCTAGACACCTCGGCCTCGAATTACGGAGCGCCGCATCACCCTCGATCGGGTATGTTCATCCATCGCACATGCACGATTGCATTGGGTCGGACCTATTACTGATCGGGTTGGGGGTACCGGCCTACCTCCCGCTGCCTAGACAAACGTAAGATGGAACACGCACGGTCATCCTAGCGTACGGACATGACAACAAGCAGTAACAATAGTATCATGAATACTTCTTATCAATTGTTATCCTACCGATGCAACGCCATTCGGCTTACGCGGAATAACACTGCTATCTGCACACAGCAAATACACCACTGCTGATTTCACCTTGATTCCTCGAAAAATCACCATCACTGATAGAACAAGTACGTTACCATTCTAATGTCACGAAGCACATTACACATTTCTAATAATAAGCTATACCTTATCATTTACAGCGTCTAGCATGTTGATGTCATGACGGACAAACTGTCGCCTTGCCTGCGTAATGAATAAACCAAACCCTAACTGCTACACCCTGTAACGCACATCGTTCGGCCTATTTTATTTACACACCACTCGCTGTGGAATACGGCTTGTTCCGTCAGGTAACACATTACATTGCTGATCGATAAAGCCTACTTAAAAATGCAAACCGCCAACTGTAACGGATAACGCTACGCGACAACTCAATTTTGCGATGGCAATTAATTCATTCCGGGAATCATCACGGCATCACGACAACAATTAAATAATAGAATAAGTACTCAACTAACCTGTGATTGAAGAATCACAATCCTTGACTGTAGATGTCCGCACTGGCCGCGAATATTGACATCAAACTTACATCAGCCTCTTGGCTGCGATCTGTCTACGCTGAGGTTTGGTGGGCGACTGCTCACGACAAAGTCAGTGCGCCTTCCCCTCGCCTACACGGGCCGCGTGACTTTCATGATACATGAAGAAAACCAGAGTCACGATGGGTTCCTCCAACCCGTGCTGCACAACGCACTCGTGAACTTAGAGATCAAAACCACGTACGCACTTGGGGGAACATTCTAGATTCTTCTATAAATAACTAGAATAGCTCCGCCCCCGCACTACTTTTCTAGGGAACTCCCCTATTAATTGACATTAAATTAAAGGGAGACCAACGCATGGCACTCCCTTCAAAGGGCTATTATGCAGAGATCTTACGATATTTATCCGTTTCGTCACATAGGCCCCCACTTAAGATGGTCGACCCGGTCGAACTCACTAGACAAAGATCGGTCTGAACTCTGAACCTCTACTCTATCAAGATTGGATTTCCAGGAAAAGACGTTCCATAACGTTCACTTTCCCTGGGGAGATTTACCAGAATGGTATGGATGCTGGATCACCAACCACCGCCTCCAACATACGTTATCTCCAGCGATTAGGCCCGAAACGTAACGGCCTGGTGATTGGCTTACAGGATCGGTCTACACTGGACTGTTCCGCATCCACCTGTTGTAGGCCATCGGTTACTTTACTGAAGGTTCGTTCGTACCTTCTGACAATAGGATATTTCCTATCCCGACTAGGCATCACCTTCGTGGACTGTTCGCGGATGTCGACCGAAATGAATGGTCGCTTACTCCAGGTTCGTCTGGAGTACCCTTGCTCCTGCCTTCTCTCCCGCGAGTAAGGACAGTGAGCCTGTCGGCGTATCGAGTCACCCGACGATCCCGTCGTGCCAGTTGTGACTTCGCCTGTCCGACCTCGATTCCCAGTGTGCTTAACACCATGGGCCTCTACCCGACGGAGCCCGTTCGCCCTATCTACGGTTGAACGCTCAGGAGACCGCAGACCCTCCCCACAGGATGTACTGCGTAGGACTGAGTCTTCCTCGCCCTCGTCTGGACCCAGAACCGAATCTAGCGCGATGGTAGTCGCACTATCTTGTGGAGAAACTACCTCGGACCTCTCCAAATTCTGAAGGAGAGTACAATGGAACTTACGCAATTCCCCGCGGACCTTCACCTCATACGTGGATCGGGACATTATCCGCTCCACAGGAAAAGGGCCCTGCCATCCGAGTTCGAATTCCGCCCCCTCGATTGGGAGAAGCGCGAGAACCCTATCTCCAATCTGCAGAGATAAACCGTTTTTGGTTTTGTGCTTTGGTGCTGCCAGACAACACGTTGGGCACGACCGGATATATCTCCGCACGTCGCCTGTCATTCCAGGCCAGTGGTAGTGGCTGGAAAGACACTGGACTGTTGTCCCCACATCCTTATGTCCGGTTAAGGATAAGGTATGCACTCTATGTATCAAGCGGGATCTGTAGTCAGTAGGGACTACCATCTGACCGTACTGCCTATCCCCTTGCCCGGCTCTACGATAAAGCAACCGGTTTTCTACATAGAACTGACCCGGAGTTGGCGGGACAGAACTTTGGGACACCTCCAGTAAGTAAGGACGCAAAGTCGGGTCCCTACTTTGAGCACTGCTCACTAACCTCGCAAGAGAATGGTCTATTTCCTTACCACACTGCCTTTTTCCATCCTTAGCCCTGGCCTGCCTAGCGCTCACTAGACAATGTTCCCTGGGGTCCCCCAGGAATACATGCGGACGACCGAGGATCAAAGGGTAAATAGGATCAGGCAGCACAGCTGCCTGGATGCTACCCGTAACGTACTTGCACCGAATGTCAATCCGAGCAATCGGCAAGTCCATAGCTACGGAGCTCCTCATGGCCAGCTGAAATTCTCTTGTCTCGCCGGTGAGCTGCCCTGGGCTCACAAGGTGGGATGAGATTACAGCTTCAAACTGCAATCCTGTATCGTATAGACATTCCACCTGCTTCCCATTCACCTCTATCGTTTCGATCACAGGTGATTTCTCAGACTTTGGTTTCTCCCGACCCTTAGGTGTGGTCTCGCTAGGTCTACCTCTAGTAGAGGCGAGACACGCAAAGTGCAAGTCCTTTGGCTTCCTCAGACAATCTACAGTATTATGGGAAGGAGACTTACAGTGCTTACACCACCTCTTACTCCACTTCCGTTTTGGGGAGGCGGGAGGGCTTTGCTTATCGGGTTTCTTACCAGAGTCTTTTACCACAGGATCTGCTACATTGGATGATTCTTTGGGACCTTTGGTCTTGGGCTTCTGATCAAGCCCCTTCTGCCTTTTCTGTGAATCAGTCTGACTGGAATCCCCAGTCTCCCCATAGACTTCCACATACCTTTCAGCTAACTTATTTACTATGTCTAGCCTTTCCGCCCCATTTTCCCCTAAGAAATTCCTTAAAGGCTTGGACATCTGCATTTTCATTTGATCCACCAACATCAACTCTCTCAGACTCTCATACTCCTCTTTGAAATTGGCCAACGCCATCCACTTCAACAGGTATGAGTTCAACCTCACACTATAGGCCGAGAACATCTCACCTGGTTCTCTCTTGGAAGTTCTGAACCTCCGCCTGTAAGCATGGGCTGTCATTTCGAATCTTTTCAAAAGAGCCGATTTCAGGGTTGGATAATCATTTTCCATCCCTGGGGGAAGACGCGCATACACTTCGTACGCGGTGCCACGGAGTCCTTGTGAAAGCTTAAGATTCCAACGCTCTGGCTCTAAACCCATAGCTTTACACATTGCCTCGAACTTCTCTAAGAATTGATCTATCTTCTCTTGGTCCGGTTCAAATGGTGGAAACGGCCATTTCATAGCATGGTAAGCTGGTCTGCTGGCTACTGATGAGCTAGGTAAAACTACTCCACCTACTGCTCCCTCAGACTCACCAACCGATTTAGCCTCTACCTCAAGTTGTTTCATACGGAACTCATGTTCCATTTCCAACTTCCTAGCATCTAATTTCTTAGACTCTAGGTCAGCTGCCAGTTTTTGTGCTTGTTGGTCTGCCACCAACTTTTGCTCTTCAAGTGCTACCTTTCGAGCTTCAAGCTCAATTTCTGACTTTCTTCTCTCCCTCTCTTCTGCTCTGAAGTCTCTCTCTACTTCCAGTACATAGGCTTTAAACTCCTCACCTTCCAATCCCATCTCAGTTGCAGATGCCCGCACCTTAGCTAAATCTAAAGTACGAGTAGCCATGCTTAGTGTAACTTAGTATCAGTATAGATATGCAATACCCACTCACAATGCTAACTGTACTCCAACCAACACTGTAACTATGTATCTATACTAACTTAACTAAATGTCTGTCCACGTCGAAGAGAAAGGTTTCAGTAGCCCTACTCGTCAAGTAGATAATAGGTATAGGACAGATGACACTATAACCTATTCCTACGAGATGTCAGAACAAAGAGAAGATCCCGGACGGGCCCCCACTCTATCTTGTGACAAGACCGCCGGGGCTTGGACTGGTTTGCCACGATAGATACTATCCCCTGCCTTTGCTCCAACCACCTCAATAGCACTCTACATCTACCAGGCCCCACACAAGCCGGGACAGCTTAACCTCCCCTCCCTCACCTAGGGTTCCAAACCCCAAGGGGGCTCGGACCAGATACCAGTCATATCAATGCACAAAGTCATAGCTAAGAGAACAAAAATTTAATTCTGAACTACGTCAACCACAACACAGAGAAGGATGGCTGAAAGCCAGACTAGAAGAACTATGTACAAGATCAAAGACGCAGATGAGTCTTCATCATGGAGGCGGACGATAGCTCGTGCGGTTGTCCAGTCGTGGTAGCGACTCACCCAGGCTCCTCCAGTGGACTGGAACTCCAAGGTCTGCTGCCTCTCCAACGTTCCCTCTTCACCCAGAGAACCAAGCAAGGGCTGATCAAGCGCCGTACCACTGCCTGACGGACACTGCACTGATGAACAAGGATCCTTCCTTGCTGTCGTACTATTTCACTCGTCACACTCCTGATGAAGTCTGGGCCGACCCTAGAACTTTAGCGGTCTCCCACTTGCAGAAAAAGTACATGTAGCACCGTCTCAAAATACACAAGAACCAGGTCACTCTTCTATCTCATCAGTGACCCACACACTGATATGTCACTTACACAATAAGCGGTTGCTCCACACAATCACACAATGTCACTGGTAAAGTCTATCAGGTGACTAAACACTTCACCTTAGTTCCATGTCCTTGGACAATAGATCTTCACACAGTATTATGTACCTACCCTGATCCATGGGTAGTAATCACAACCTAGCATACACTGTCAACAGTTCATCACGTTGGCCTGAGGTAGCTCCCTACCTTCACAAACATGTCACTCAGGTGTTTCCACCAATGTTGTAATCAATGTCCTAGTTCACTAGACCACATGTTGGCTTCATAAAGGTAACCAATGTAAAACCACTATGTAAGCATCAACTGATACATGGTGTCCCATAACCCAGCCGGGCCAGAAGCATATAACACAGGTCATGGCGACCGGTAACAATGATCACTCTGCACAACTTGAAAGGTCACTACCTTGCAATTACCAAGGTTTACACAGAGACTGAATGTCACCAGTGCTTCACTGGCCAGAATCACCAGACGTTTCAGTGTTGGATCCTCTCAGGATCGGATGACACTCGTCGGACTCTTGACGGAGGTCCTAACCTAGACCTACCGACTTATTCAGCACTCAGCTCCTTCCAACATCGATCTCGCAGAATCAGACAACCACTCCCAGTATGGCCTCAATCAACTTCTGGATAGGCACTGGAATGAGTGGGCCCATAGAGCTCATGGTGCAGCTCTTGAATCTTCTTCTGTATAGTAATAACAGATCCTGAAACACGGAGAGGTTGGTGTGAGTACTCAACTACAACAAAGACTACCAGCATCTCCACCCTGTCACCTGCCTCTCAGACATTCCTCAGGTCTACCAACATGAGTATGAAATCATCACATCATAGATCTACTTAGTCACTATAATATATAGGCATAATGATGGTAGAAAAAGCAATAGCACACCTGTTCAGTCAAGTAACACTTCTGGGCTACATATAACCCCTAGCACCAGAGTCGACTGTATGACTCTGTCAAGCATCCTTCGCCTGGTGCCAGTCCAATCCGGTTTCATCTTCCATCATCAATCAACATATACACTTACTTTCCTTTCAGTGTAGGGATTACTGTATCGAGAAGGTGTCCAGCCGGACATCTCCTTCCTGACAGACTCATCAATTCATCAATCCCTTAACCCATGGACTGATGAATTACACACATTAATAACTATATGTCCATAATGAATTATACTCCTGATAATTCCCTACTATAGCATTAACTAAGGAGAACTCATGACTTGTTACACTTAACTAACAAAATCATATCACAGCCATAGTGTCAGGTCTGGGATCCCTGCCCCAGATCCTGAGTTGCCCTTGTATTCACTGACTATCTTGCAGGTCAGTCATACCTGTGCCGGTCGAGCACAGCTGTGGTGGCCATCCACCACTACACTTTCCCACAGCTACTGTGGGTCTCGTGTACCTTGTCCCGTGACGACTTAAGTCACGTCATCCAATGTAGCAAACCTCCAGACTCCACTACCAAACTCTGGCTCCACCTTTTGGGGGGGGGGGGGGGTTATGCCCCTCCCAACTACTACCTCACGGCAGTACTCCAAGTACTCCATGAACCGAGTCAGGGTTCCAGAAGAGTAGAATATTAGAGACAGAAATGGTTAGGTTCAAACCTCGATCTATCTAGACACCTCGGCCTCGAATTACGGAGCGCCGCATCACCCTCGATCGGGTATGTTCATCCATCGCACATGCACGATTGCATTGGGTCGGACCTATTACTGATCGGGTTGGGGGTACCGGCCTACCTCCCGCTGCCTAGACAAACGTAAGATGGAACACGCACGGTCATCCTAGCGTACGGACATGACAACAAGCAGTAACAATAGTATCATGAATACTTCTTATCAATTGTTATCCTACCGATGCAACGCCATTCGGCTTACGCGGAATAACACGGCTATCTGCACACAGCAAATACACCACTGCTGATTTCACCTTGATTCCTCGAAAAATCACCATCACTGATAGAACAAGTACGTTACCATTCTAATGTCACGAAGCACATTACACATTTCTAATAATAAGCTATACCTTATCATTTACAGCGTCTAGCATGTTGATGTCATGACGGACAAACTGTCGCCTTGCCTGCGTAATGAATAAACCAAACCCTAACTGCTACACCCTGTAACGCACATCGTTCGGCCTATTTTATTTACACACCACTCGCTGTGGAATACGGCTTGTTCCGTCAGGTAACACATTACATTGCTGATCGATAAAGCCTACTTAAAAATGCAAACCGCCAACTGTAACGGATAACGCTACGCGACAACTCAATTTTGCGATGGCAATTAATTCATTCCGGGAATCATCACGGCATCACGACAACAATTAAATAATAGAATAAGTACTCAACTAACCTGTGATTGAAGAATCACAACCCTTGACTGTAGATGTCCGCACTGGCCGCGAATATTGACATCAAACTTACATCAGCCTCTTGGCTGCGATCTGTCTACGCTGAGGTTTGGTGGGCGACTGCTCACGACAAAGTCAGTGCGCCTTCCCCTCGCCTACACGGGCCGCGTGACTTTCATGATACATGAAGAAAACCAGAGTCACGATGGGTTCCTCCAACCCGTGCTGCACAACGCACTCGTGAACTTAGAGATCAAAACCACGTACGCACTTGGGGGAACATTCTAGATTCTTCTATAAATAACTAGAATAGCTCCGCCCCCGCACTACTTTTCTAGGGAACTCCCCTATTAATTGACATTAAATTAAAGGGAGACCAACGCATGGCACTCCCTTCAAAGGGCTATTATGCAGAGATCTTACGATATTTATCCGTTTCGTCACAAACATACAAAACAGCGAAATAAAATCACAACTGGACATCAAACCCCCCCAAATTTTTGTAACAATCATTTATGTTTCCCCTCAACTCAACTAAAGGTATGATGATGATGGTGATGATGATGGTGATGATGATACAACATACATCCTATTCTATTATTACCTAATACTACTGGTCTCTTTTACGGACCAGTAGTTTACACACAAAAGTCTACAAACACAATAATCCTATTCTAAAATAATAAGCATCATTTTACAGGAGCAAATCAAGCAACAACAAAAAAAAACATATTATATATGAGGCATTAAAACTCACCATAAAACAAGATAAAACAATTGTCTTCTCTCTACAGAGAAGGTTTTCACAAAAATACAACTCCCTTCAAATTACTACTTATAGTGGCCCATCAACCTTGGCCTCCCATAACCGAGAAAACTAAACACCTCACTGCTACGTATGTATATCTGTTAACCACAGACTAACTTCTTTAATTTAGAACAATATTTGTTCTCCTCAACCACAATCACCACTCCACAACTGACCGTTCCATTTTCTGGAAGTCAACCATTGATTATCTCCCCTCACAATATTTTACAAAACTAACTCCTTACACTTGAATTATTTGGAATTCAATCACTGTAAACTACAGTATCTTCACCATGCTACTCCCATCAAAAGAACTTGTCTATTTATTATAGACCTCTCACCAAAACCACCAATTCCACTTCCACTTTCTCGTCTACCCGACGCAATTAATATTTCGTCCTCCTGCTTCAATACTTTCACGTCTCACCAACACTACTATAGCTATCCTCAAGTCTCTCTTAGCACTCTTACATCGTGACGACAATCAAACCGGTCACCTCCTCGGAACACGTTCTCCAACACTCATTTAACTAACCATGTTTACCTCCGCATCTTTCATTCTTCTTGTTACTTCTCGGAACTCTTTCAGAACTGCAACCTACGCCACTTATAACCAACAGCAGACCTCTCTTTCCTCGTTTCTCAGTCTTAGGCACTCTTGCTTCGCCATTTTCCTGTCAAGAATACTAAACATTCATAATGTTAATTCAGCATATAACTTCCATAATTTCCTTCCAAGTTCAGATATTCTACGAAAAGACATTACAATTTTCTTTCTATCTCTCGATTTTCGCATGTTCTATGTTCCACCACGATTTATCAACGTCACTTATCAACCGCTCTTCTCATATTCACACGGACAATGACACACAACCTCGCTCTCATCTCACGCCTACTCTCGCATCGCGACAACCTAACGTCTCCATACTATTATTACAACAAAATACTTTAGACGCCACCTCAACATTCCAGCAATCATTCACCACATATCTACACGTATTAATCTCCTCTACACACATTGACACAAGACATATTAATGCCACTCTTACATTCTATCTACGTATTTCACTTAGGCGACTTCATCACACCTCTCTCCTACTTCCTTCATCACGCCGAACACCTGTCTGACTACAGTTATATTCACTTATGAACAACGCATAACCAGAGGACTTTCTCAATCTACTGCTTTCTTATATCTCTACCCCTATACTCAATCATTCACTCCCATACGAAGGTCAGACACTGCCTCTCGCAAGTTATATCGCTTTCACAGCACTATCTATTATCTTTTCAAAACAAACTTCATTCCGCTTTCTATATTTCTCCACACAATAACTCTTCTTTCTCCACAAGTACGACGTAACTCGTATTCTTCAAGTATCAACATCTACAGTCTATTACTTTTATTCTCACGTTCAACTGGCTATTTTACACACAGGACGCTCAGTACCACCTCGGTCCATATCTCCTCACCAGACACTCTCGGTTCACCTGTCAACAATACTATTCTTTCTTCTCCAACCAACAAGCAAGACTATCTCGGACATCACGTCATAGCTCTGAGTCAAACCACTTCTAATACGAACATTCATACTTAATTTATCTCTCACCCTCTACTAATTCTCTCTACTAAGTGCTGAATCCACCCTATTTTATTTAATGTACTCTCCCTACATTTTAACCAAACAGAAGATATGATATCCTGTATTACGTAATCCACGTGGAATATCATTTGCCGTACTTCCTTAACCTCAACATCACTGTCACCTACCCTGTACCATGCTACCCCAAAAATTCATCTGTCTATTTTGGACAGCTCATATACCTATACTCTCAAACCGGAGTTCTTCTCATAAGCCCAAAACTATTTCATTTTTCTTCTTCACCCAAGGAATTTTAAGCGTTATATAGTGTGTCCAAATTAAACACTTCACTGTCTTTCAATACCCTAACCTGTCTTTCACTTATAATGTCATCCTCACTATCTGTTGTCAACCTGTTAAAGTACTCAGGTCTTAAGGTCATAAGGTCTTCTATTTTCCTTAAGTCACTTTCTGTCGTTGAATAAATTCCCGCTAACTGTCTACCACTATTCTTTTTCTTAAATGAGTTCCTTCCTTTATTTCTGTCGTCGGTCTGCTCACTGTTTCCTGTCAACCTTACGTAACGTTTGTACTTCCCCATCTCGTCTTCAGATGACACACTAATAATAGTTCCTTCATCAGACTCATTATAGTTTACTGCAAACACGTCGGCCCTATTTCCATAGTCATCTTTAAAACTTCTGACTTTCTTTCTCTTTCTCGGTCTTCGTCCCTTAGCCTTCCCTACTTTATTGTCATATAATCCAGTATCTACATAGTCACTAACCAAAGCTCTGTCCGTCTGTCCACCAGCAACTACTCCGTATGAGGGAACATCACGCCTCGATTCAGGATCTGCTCGTAGTGCAACACTCTCATTCTCCGAATTCTCAGTAATAATATCCGTTTCAGCATCACTATAATATTTGGCTGTAGGAATATCTTCTCCATAACTTGAACTCTGGCAGCTAATATTCCTACACCATTTGGGAATTAGTTTCCTGTCTATAGCTGAAGAACTTGACATGGCACTACCTCTATTTACAACCATACTGTTTCTTTCTTCAATACTTCTCCTCTTTATCTTTCTTTCGTTCTTGGTCCTCGTCTGTCCATCTTTCCTAAATTCACCCTTGTCTCTCTTAGTCAATTGATTTGGTTTTAACTGATTCTCTATTAAGTCAGTTTGAGTTCCCTTTGTTACTTTGCTGACTGGTTGTACCTGGACCTTTTTCTCTACTGTATCTACCTGAGTCTGTGTACTGTTTTCTATCGTATTACCTGCCTGCGTCTGTGTTTCTCGGTTTCTTTTCTTTACTACTACCGTCTTCTTCTTTTCCTGTTCCATACTAATGTTGGCAAGTACTTTAGGTGTCGTTGCATTCTTATCTTTGTGTTCCACTCTGTCTTTCGATCCTGACTTCAAATATTGTCTTTGTCTCTTTTCAAACCAGTCGTTACGTCTTTTTCTGGCGGTTGCACTGTGAGAGGGCCAGTCCCACGATTTCTTTGCAAGGTTTCTCTCACGCCCAATACTATACCAGTCTGACCTTTCACTATTATGTCTGTTCTTCTTGCCGTCTCTTATCCTATAAGCATTTGGACTTGGTTCGTCATAACCAGCCGCATACATAGAATCATATCGTCTTCTGTCTTCATTAAGCAGTGGCTGTCTCTTGTTATTCCCTCCTACTCTGTTGTTCCCTTTTATCTCATTACCTCTTACATTGCTCTGTAACCAGTGTACAAAACATTCTACCTCGCTGACTGCCACCTTTAATTCTCCTAACCATGCAGTCACGTGTCCTAAGTCTCTGTTCAAGTACATTTTTACTCTTTATGCTATCTCAGCCGAAATAATTCTCACTTGTGTCGTGATGAATCTGCTCTGCTAAAATATTCCTAAACAGAGCTAAACCTGTGCTAAGGTGTCCTGTTCCGCCATGCTGAAATAATACTGAAACAAGGCAAGCAAAGAAACACACAATTTCAACCTCTAAATTTAAAGAATACACTTACTTATTATAGACACAATTTTACCTTCTCAATTTAAGCAATGCACTCACTTATTATAGCAATGCGCAGTTATTTTCTGGGTCTAAGTATCACACAAATTTACTTCTAAATTTAAATAATGCAGTCACTTATTATATAGCAATGCGCAGTTATTTTCTGGGTCTAAGTATCACACATTTGCAATTTCTTAATTTTTAAAGAGCACAATTCACTTGTTTTGTAAAACTAAATACAGAAATTTACCCTCGCCGTCAAATTAAGTTCGAACACCAGGTGCCTGCATCAGCTGACCATCAGTCGCGGAATTTAGGTAGTGGAGTTTAGGTAGCCTATCTCTTCCCATCAGGTCACTTCTCATGGGATGCCTGGATAATCTTCAACCCCTGGTCGGGTCACATCTGATATTAGTCTTTGCGTTCACCCCGGGTGGGGTACATCTTCGACGATTTGGTAGGGTCTTAGTAATAACGAGGCCCAAAAAAATATCAGGATCAGCCGAGGCCCAGTGATATTTGAAATTAGCAAACTCAGGCTATGGTAAGCCCCTTGGAAACGCTAAAGTCAGACAACGGCTATGGCAAGCCCCTTGATAATGTTAAAGTTCAGACAACGGCTATGGTAAGCCCCTTGATAATTCTAAAGTTCAGACAACGGCTATGGCAAGCCCCTTGATAATTCTAAAGTTCAGACAACGGCTATGGCAAGCCCCTTGATAATTCTAAAGTTCAGACAACGGCTATGGCAACGAGCAGGCTGTGTGACAATGATTCAACTTTGAAGTCCCTGCAACAGTGGGAGGTACGATCAGAAGTAGGTATCCCCATGTCGTCCGCCGAAATCAATCCCGTTAGCAAACCGCTCGAACAACAATGCCACAGTGCCCGGCGAGGACTCGACAGTGATAGCAGCTTTCACACACCAGTAAAGCTCGAAAACGATTTGAGAGCGGACTGGACTTCACCACCAGTAAGGCTCGAAAACGATTTGAGAGCGGACTGGACTTCACCACCAGTAAGGCTCGAAAACGATTTGAGAGCGGACTGGACTTCACCACCAGTAAGGCTCGAAAACGACCGAGAGCTGACTCAGCGAAGCGGGCTTCACAACCGCATAAAGACAGTGGAACTGAACCTGCAAAGCGGGCTTCACATACAGATTCTTGTAGAAACTTCTTGAAATCTGTTCAGCAGAGGTTTGATAACGTGCCAGTGTCAAGGGCACCGCATTTTCCCAACAAGCGCAGTATGAAGTAGTGGCTGTATCAAATATAGTGGCCCAGTACCCCCGCTATGTGCCGCGACGATTGAAGTTGTTCATCCTGGTCACGGCACCATTTCGAGTCCTGTAACAGAGCAGGAACTCACAAGACGTGTTGGTTTTATGCAAATACTGTTTATTTCTTCATGATGACAAGTTAGCTTCCTCTCTAGTCAAAGGCTTGATGTTAACTGCCCTTGCCAACCCAATACGTCACGATTGAGCATCTCTCCCCGCTTTCAGTCTCAATGCTCAATCGTGCTGTATCTGTTTCCCACTAGATCCTAATAATACCCCAGTACTCTATTACTGTTACACTTACATGGTTGATGAATTGACAGAACACATAATAATATATGCGTGAAACTTACATGGTTGACAGAACAAATAATGTATGTCTGAAACTTACATGGTTGACAGAACAAATAATGTATGTCTGAAACTTACATGGTTGAGAAAGCAATTAATGTATGTCTGAAATTTACATGCTTGAGAAATCAATTAATGTATGTCTGAAACTTACATGGTTGAGAAAGCAATTAATGTATGTCTGAAACTTACATGGTTGAGAAAGCAATTAATGTATGTCTGAAACTTACATGGTTGACAGAACAAATAATGTATGTCTGAAACTTACATGGTTGACAGAACAAATAATGTATGTCTGAAACTTACATGGTTGACAGATCAAATAATGTATGTCTGAAACTTACATGGTTGACAGAACAAATAATGTATGTCTGAAACTTACATGGTTGAGAAAGCAATTAATGTATGTCTGAAACTTACATGGTTGAGAAAGCAATTAATGTATGTCTGAAACTTACATGGTTGAGAAAGCAATTAATGTATGTCTGAAACTTACATGGTTGAGAAAGCAATTAATGTATGTCTGAAACTTACATGGTTGAGAAAGCAATTAATGTATGTCTGAAACTTACATGGTTGAGAAAGCAATTAATGTATGTCTGAAACTTACATGGTTGAGAAAGCAATTAATGTATGTCTGAAACTTACATGGTTGAGAAAGCAATTAATGTATGTCTGAAACTTACATGGTTGAGAAAGCAATTAATGTATGTCTGAAACTTACATGGTTGAGAAAGCAATTAATGTATGTCTGAAACTTACATGGTTGAGAAAGCAATTAATGTATGTCTGAAACTTACATGGTTGAGAAAGCAATTAATGTATGTCTGAAACTTACATGGTTGAGAAAGCAATTAATGTATGTCTGAAACTTACATGGTTGATGAATTGACAGAACACATAATAATATATGCGTGAAACTTACATGGTTGACAGATCAAATAATGCATGTCTGAAACCTACATGTTTGCAAACATCACTAAATGTGGCTCCGTTTGTTTTGTTTTCCCATTATTAACAGCGTGATTCCGTGATCTAGTCTACAAAAACTGGATATCTGCTGCAACATGTCCCATTTTCTAACAGATCGGCCACATCTCTGGCATGGAAATCTAATGAAGCTGATACTGACTGTGGGATTGCTAAGTATTCTTGCTGTATCTGAGATTAAAGCACAGACTGACCACTCTATTACCACAGAGTTTGCAATGTCTGCTTCTACAGAGGCAAGCATAACCACCCCAGCTCAGGTCAAGAGGGTTTGCAAGCAGACACACATAAGCGTGTTCCATACAGAATGTGAACCCTGCATTTCTTCAAGATACCTATGTTACCCAGGAAGTGTCCTCGGTATAGTAGTGTTTTCATATTCTTGCTTTCACTCCTAAATCTAGTTTCTAAAGTGTTTGTTGTATGACACATATGGTCATTGGAGGCCACACAGATGTGGTTTCTATTATATGTAGGATACTAAAAATCCCATGAACAACTACGAATTCCAGGCTCCAATTCCAGCACAAGACAACCCACAGATACATGTGATTACCCACTACAAGACAATACAACTGTCGTTTTTGTAGCACGTTTTGATATAAGAAGGTCTAAAAAAAGGATGTAACAATCGGAACGATGAAGGCTGTTAGAGACGAGGCAGACGGAAGGAGTGCATACTAGATATGTTGACAGAATGACATCGAAGACAATCAGAAGCCAAACTTACAAGGAACACAACTGACACATGTCTTTGGAGCCACATCATTGCCTGCGGTGTCGGACATTTCATGTGATTGTTGATGATAACAATGATGCATATGTTGTATGGTATGTTGTTAAAATAATTTAATTGTATATCCTTTACAGGACGTGGCAGTCAACCCAAGAATTTTGTGTTTGTTTTATTTTATTTTTTTTCTTTGGCAGCTTTTGATTTCTTGGGAAGTTTACGTTCAGTAGTTTGCCATTGATTTCTGAACGGCAGACACTTATACTTCTTCAAGGGAACCAACGCAAGGCGGTCTGCTTCCAAATCGCCCGCAGCTGTGTTTCGAATGCTGTATGTGAGATTACGAATTTAATTCGTAACTTCTTTCCCACAGACCCTGCTTTGTTTTACACATATTTAACACAGCCACAATGCTCATTCCCAATGCCTGCGTTTATTTCTTTTACTTCTGATGCTTCTCATTATAATTCTCATCAGTATTTTAGTGACAATACTCATTAGTCTAGCTGTGTAATGTTCTCCACAATCCATTGCACAATATTTCTTTGGTACAGATATGAAAATATAATCAAGAGATTATGAGGATTGTGTCCACTATTATGAGTGCCAGTCAACAAGTTGGTTATTACTGCATACCAACTTCACAACAGCTTTAATATATAGGACCCTTATCTGGGCACGAAAATGTACCTTTCTTCATATGTTGTAACTCGTCTGCGACTTCTGCGTTCACAGTACAATAGTCGTTTCACAACTTGTACATTGTCAATACAAATTATCACATTCTTCTTCAGTGATGTTTGCAAGTGGTTCTTAGACTTGTATGATATTAATATGTACTACTTCTGTGTCCCTTAATCTGGCCAGTAAACCTCGATCTGATATGGGCATATATCCTGTTACTGTTTTAGCTCTTTCTTGGTCCAAGATTGTACTAACACCCAATTCACGTTGATGCCCTCGTGAGTAAATTATTCTATATTCGTCTGAGTACAGATCTTCTGCTCCTGTCTGTTTTGTCTCACATAATCCAATGATATTTACATTCATTGTTTTCATGTCCCTCTTGATATTTTTCTGTTTACCAACTTGCATTGGTGTTCTTGTATCTCATGATCCAATAACTAATGCGGTAGATGTCGATTTGCCCAAAATACCCCGGATGAAGAGTTATGTAACCTTTATAACATATTCATTCATATTTACGCGGGAGAGTCAATAACGAAGTCACACAGTTCTGTGGGATGGCAGGTAAATGTAGTTTGTGTTTTCTACAGGTGTCATTAGGTGACAGCAGCATGGAACTTTATATTCCAGTTCATCAGGTGGCGCTAGGTGTCTCATGCACATGCGCAGCGCATAAAGGAAATGGCGATTGTACTTACGGAGTGTACAACCAAAGAGCAACGTGATTGTCAGAGTCTTGATTTGCAATCAATAAAAGCTCGTGGTGACTAACAGATGTGATAACAATCACTCACACAGAATGAATGTACATAACACACGGTGACATCTCTCAACTACTTTAATCGCACTTCTCGCAAACAGCAATCATAAAAGGCCTCGCTCGACTCGGCGATAATGCCATTTCAATATACATCAGTTCATGAATGCAATATTACATACCATGCACTCAGTCTTTCTATACTGAAAAGGCTTTCTCTCATCTAGCGTCAAATCATACAATCAATACGTGTACTGCTCTCTTTCCACGTCTGTCCAGTCGTACGGTCCTCGGCTGTCTGACCACTAGCCGCAGTGAGCCCGCGTTGGTCCTGCTTTCTCTCCTCGTGGTCTCCGTGTACCACGCAGACCCTTTCCCTGTTACTGCGTCGTAAGTGTTAATGCAGTTCACGGGCGTACCTGGCCGTCGTTGCCAGGCGCTAGTGATGAAGACCCAGGGAAGAATCTGACAGTGATGTCGTGCGTTTTTGTAGGCAAAAGGACTGCCTGCAATGGACATTCATAATGAAATGATTCCTTTTTATGCTGACAATGTTTGTCCCGTAAAGCGGTGCATAGCTGGGTAGAAAAATATTCTCAATGACGCTCTAAAATTGTTGATGAAATCCGATCTGGTCGTCCTGTTGAGATTGCAACAGAAGAATCCGTGCAGCTGGTGGAGGAGATGATTAAAGGTGACAGGCTAGTAACGATAGACTCTGTAGCATCTGAAATAGGCTGCTCACATGGTTCAGCATACATCATAATGCATGATCGATTGAAATTTAAGAAAGTGTGCTCAATGTGGGTACCCGGACAATTGAAGGAGCCAGACAAAATGAACCGATTTGGCCTGCCTTGCTTTATATCTATCGATGCGAAGATGAAGGAGAAGATATGCTTAACAGGTTTGTTACTGGGGACAAATCATGGGTGCATCACTACCAGCTCGAATCAAAGTGTGCTTCAATGCAATGGAAACATCCGTCTTCGCCTTGTGTCCAAAAATTCAAGGTTACGCCATCAGCAAGGAAGGTTATGCTGAATGTGTTCTGGAATTGTCATGAAGTGCTTTTAACCAATTTCCAGGAGAACAGTGACAATGTGAATTCTGAATCGGACTGCTGACTAGAGGAGTGTTGCTTCTTCATGACAATGCCAGACCACATACGGCTCGATTAACTCAAGAGAAAATTAACCAACTAAGGTGGGACGTTCTGGAACATCCACCTTACAACCCAGACTTAGCCCCTAGCGATTTCCACCTTTTTGGACCACTGAAAACCCACCTTGGAGGGAGACATTTCGCGAATGACGCCGAATTTAAATGTGAAGTGAAAACGTGGTTTAGAAAACAGAGCACGCAGTCATATGCAGCCTGTTTGGGAGGACTGATAAAACGATGGGATAAATGCATCAATGTTGGTGGAAATTATGTTAAGAAATAAAGAGACAGTGTGTATAAAAATAAACTGGTTTCAAGCTTTAATCATATTTAGTTATTTTTCTACAGACATTTGTAACTTACTTATTGACGTCCCATCGTAATTATGCCTAGTGTTATGTAAAATATGTTTCTTTATTGTATATTTTCTCTTAAAGTAGTCATATTTCGGTTAAATATTGCCTTACATATGTAAATAATATATTATCGGTGACATATGCCTGGGTCATTGACATTGAGGTGAGTGAACTGTAGCCGTACTACGAGAAAAACAACCAGCCCTGAGAAATAATGGTGAGGGTGGATGCAGATCCCCAGGGTGGATGGGGTGAGAGACAGTTTAGTTTTGTGTGAAGTCAGGAGACTGAAAAAGGTCAGTTGAGGCGGAGACCGACTGAGGGTCGGTTCGTTTGTTTTAGACAGTTGATGTTTTGACTCCGAACTGGTCGGGAGTCTAAGGAGAGGAGCGGAGTTAGATAGAGATCTCCGTCTTGTGTTGTTCTCCTAGTTTGTGAATGGAGGCCTAGACCCAGTGTGTGGGTTGTATTGTGTGAGGTCCAGTCGTGGATAGTAGCTGGATAACTTTAGGCCTAGACCCAGTGTGTGGGTTGTATTGTGTGAACTCCTGCCGTGGATAGGAGCTGGATAACTGTCTTGTGAATTTGAGATTACGCAGGCCTTGAGAAGACAGTGATGTGTGCGTATTAAGTTGTGAGGAGGTTATATATATTCTGTGGATTATATTGTTTTCTGGATATATAAATATGTTTCGTGTGTCCGTGTTCGTCTGCATTAAAGGATTATGTGCGCCAACTCAATCTTGTTTCCTGACTGGTGGATGTGTACTGTTGGGGTAAGTTGTATTGTGAGACAGGTGGCTAGCTCAACTTACACTCCGTAGTGACATACAAGGAGCATTGTAACCTAGACAACGACCATCTCACTCGGTTCTCATTAAGAACATCGTGAGAATCGGCAATAGCATAAACAAAGATGAATGTTTAAAGGGGAAAATACGATTAAAGATATATATTTGTTGAGAATATTATACAGAATGAAACATATTTTATTGACCATTAAACAACACTACGTGTATTTTAGATTCCACATATACTAATATAAACACACACACACACACACACAGTCACACACACAGCTATATATATATATATATATATATATATATATATATATACATTGGCACCTTGCCGTCTTGACAGACGATAGTTTGTGCTTTAAAAAGGCATAATAACTTTTAACTATGGCGGTAGCGAGTGTGACTGATAAGGCCAATTTGCGCTGTAAATGTCCGTTCACAGTGGGTGCATGTGAACACGTGGTCATTTCCACCATCATGCACCATCTTACGTCTCAAACGCTTGGTGTGTGACTTTTCTGCAATAATTTTCTCCTTTGACTTTATTCCATTTCTGATATTTGCCCTCCATGCAACACGTTCAGCGGCGACTTGCTCCCAATGTGCATTATCAATGCCTGTATCAATCATGTCCCGCTTACACACATCTTTGTATCGTAGTAGAGGCCGACCCTGAGATCTCTTACCCATCTGTAATTCACCAAAAAAGATATCCTTTGGTATTCTACCATCATCCATCCGCCTAAGATGTCCTATCCATCTAAGTCTACGAAGACTGAGCATGGAATAAACTGTCACACAACCTGATCTTTCCAATACTTCAGTATTTGTGATTTTGTCTTGCCACTTAATACCAAGAATTCTTCGCAGACACCGCATATGAAAGCTGTTTAAATTGTTCTCTTGGTGTGAGTAAGTTGTCCAGGTTTCACTGCCATAGAGAAGAGTACTAAGGACACAGGCTTGATAGACAAGGACTTTTGTTTTGGCATTAAGCTTCCTGTTCTCCCAGACTCTTTTTCTTAACCTGTTCATTGTTGTTGCTGCCTTTCCAATCCGGATGTTGATTTCCTGATCTAGGGATAATTTGCTATTTACCACCGATCCCAGATATGTAAAATGGTCTACTATCTCTAGTTCGGCGTCGTCAATAAAGATTGATGGTACCCCATGTGCACCTTGTGACATAATCTGTGTCTTTTTTTTGCTAATTGTTAAACCAAATTCAGAACAAGCATTGGAGAATACAGATAGTAGACATTGCAATTCTTCCTCAGAGTGGGTCGTAACTGCAGCATCATCTGCAAAAAGCAACTCTCTGATCAGTACCCTCCTAATTTTGGTCTTAGCCTTCAATCTCTGAGCATTGTAGAGGCCGCCATCTGAGCGTGAGTGAATGTTCAGTCAGGTCTTAGTCAGATATGACTGAGCTACCGTATAACAGTAGACGGTACTACCTGGTTTCTGTTAGCGCCGAACGTTGGGCGGCGCTTACTAAACCCGACACCCCACATTGTGCCAACGGCTTCGGGCGGAAGAGCGCAATTGGGAGGGTACAAGCCTTACCCTGGTGCGAGGAAATGCAAGCTAAAGACAAAATTGTCATGGCAGGGCAGACCAGGCCCTAAGCCTTGGTTGGCGACTGGTCTAGGATCGAAGCTCCGACAGGCGGACAGTTAGAGCATTGCTTTGCTGATCCGGCAGCTTCTGCAGCTTGTCTTGTTCCAGATGTAGGGGTGTTACCTTTCCTCTGGAGTGAACTAGGCAGGCCGAGAGAGGGATCATGCTGCATGGGCAACACATGATCTCTATATTTTAGCCCAGGCTTTGTGCTATGGAGAGGCAATAACTCCATCCCTGGTCTTAACTGGTCTCGGAATCAAAGCGAGAGGCAACTGTTACGGGTTATAAGTCCTTGTCAGTTGGCGTAGACATGGGGCGCCACGCGTTGCCTCTGACGGTGGGAGACACCTATAGGTGTCACTGATCAGCTACCGCCCGCCTCAAGCTGGGCAGCCCCCAGCCAATTGGGTGCTGATCCGCCACAGCCTGCCTGCTTCAATGGGTGCTTGGGGCTAGGACAAAATCTAAATCGCAGGCTGTAAAACCAATGCACCAGGTACAAACAAAAATATAAATAGAAACCTCAAGCTACGGCTTGCAACCTGGAACGTGAGAACCATGTGTCCAGGATTTTCCACTGACTTGACCAATATTGACGATGTGAGAAAAACGGCTGTGATTGATGCCGAACTCAATCGTCTTAACATTGATATTGCTGGCCTGCAGGAGACTCGCCTCGCTGAGGAAGGGTCACTCAGGGAAAACAACTACACCTTTTTCTGGAAGGGTAAAGGGCAGGCAGAAAAAAGGCAACACGGTGTGGGCTTTGCAGTGAAGAATTCGCTACTGGGAATGATTGAAATTCCAGCAGGAGGAAATGAAAGACTATTATCCCTGCGCTTGGCAACCTCTTGTGGGTTTGCCACCATTATTACTGCATATGCACCGACACTCGATTCCTCTGATGATGTGAAGGATTTGTTCTATGAGGAGTTAGACTCTGTGATCAAGGCAGTTCCAAAATCCGACTACATTTATATGCTCGGTGATTTCAATGCTCGTGTGGGCAAGGACTCAAGTTCATGGCCAGTGTGCCTTGGAAAATACAACATCGGTCGCATGAATGAAAATGGGCAAAGGCTGCTGGAGCATTGCACCAGTAATGACCTATGTATTACAAACTCTTTTTTTTAAAACAAAAGAGATGCATAAGGTCACATGGAAACATCCAAGATCCGGCCATTGGCACCAGCTGGACTTCATCATCACACGGAGACAACATTTGAACCATATATCATTGACTCGTAGTTACCACAGTGCTGACTGTGATACGGATCATTCTTTGGTTGTTGCAAGGGTTAGACTGAGACCAAAGAGAATCTACACAGCTAAACACAAATCTAGCCCCAGGATTAATATTATTAACACTCATGATCCTGAAAAGTGCTTTCAGTTTCAACAGCAACTTGAAGACGCTTTCACTGATACACCAGAAAATTGTACAGTAAATGATAAATGGAATAAACTTAAGGAAACTCTTTGTAAAACTGCCGTAAAGGTTTACGGCACTGTGGATCATAAGAGGCAGGACTGGTTTGCGGCCAACAGCGAGACTCTGCAGCCCTTGATTGATAAGAAGAAGAAAGCTCTCTTAAGAAACAAGGAAAGACCAACGCGTAACACTCTGAGTGAGCTAAGGCAAGCTAGGAAGGATGTGCAAAAGGCTGCCAGGCAGTGTGCAAATGATTATTGGATCAAGTTATGTGAGTCCATTCAAATCGCAAGTGATAAGGGAGACATAAGAAGTATGTATGAAGGAATAAAGAAAGCCTGTGGTCCAGTGATCAAACGAAGTGCACCATTGAAAACCTTGACTGGAGAAGTCATCACTGATAAGAAACAGCAGATGGACAGATGGGTAGAGCACTATTTGGAGCTTTACTCAAGTGAGACCAAACTAGCGGATAATGCCCTCAACGCCATAGAGGCTCTACCAACTCTTGACCACCTGGACACACTTCCCACCATAACAGAAGTTAAGTGTGCTATAAATGAACTTGCATCTGGCAAGGCTCCAGGTAAGGATGGGATTCCAATAGAGGTTATCAGGAGTGGGCAAGACACACTCACTATACAGATCCACCAGCTAATAGAGCTATGCTGGCGTGAAGGACAAGTCCCACAGGATTTCAAAGATTCAAGCATCATAACACTGTACAAGAACAAGGGTGATCGGAGCGACTGCAACAACTATAGGGGTATCTCACTTCTGTGTATTGTTGGAAAAGTATTTGCCAGAATTGTTCTGCGCAGACTTCAAGTCCTAGGAGATCAAGTCTACCCCGAATCACAGTGTGGCTTTCGACAGAACCGGTCTACCACTGATATGATATTCTCATTGCGACAAATGCAAGAAAAATGCCGTGAACAGAATCAACCACTGTTTATTGCCTTCATCGACCTCACAAAGGCATTTGATTTGGTCAGTCGTGAGGGTCTGTTCAAGGCACTAAAGAAGATTGGCTGTCCACCAACTCTTCTGTCCATTGTGGAATCGTTCCACACAGGCATGAAGGGTATAATCAAGTTTGATGGTGCAACTTCTGAAGAATTTGAAATCAAGAGTGGAGTTAAGCAAGGTTGTGTACTAGCTCCCACCCTCTTTGGAATATACTTTTCACTTCTACTGAAATATGCATTTCGTGATCAGGATGGTGGTATATACATATATATATATATATATATATATATATATATATATATATATATATATATATATATATATATATATACTATCTGACCCGGCCCGGCTTCGCCCAGTCCCTGGAGGGGATCTATCTATCTATCAGTCTGTCTGTCTGTCTGCTTGTTTGTCTGTCTGTCTGTCTGGCTGACCCAGTCCTTGGTGGGGAGCATCTCATTTAATTCATATAAGTAGTCATATAAGCTCCCGTTCTCGACTATCTGTCTGTCTGTCTGTCTATCTGTCTGTCTGTCTGACCCGGCCAGGCTTCACCCAGTCCTTGGTGGTGAGCATCTCATTTAATTCATATACGTAGTCATATAAGCTCCCGTTCCCGACTATCCGTCTGTCTGTCTGTCTGTCTGTCTATCTGTCTGTCTGTCTGACCCGGCCCGGCTTCACCCAGTCCCTGGTGGGGAGCATCTCATTTAATTCATATAAGCTCCCGTTTCCGACTATATGTCTGTCTGTCTGTCTATCTGTCCGTCTGTCTGTCTGAGCCGGCCCGGCTTCACCCAGTCCCTGGTAGGAAGCATCTCATTTAATTCATATAAGTAGTCATATAAGCTCCCGTTCCCAACTATATGTCTGTCTATCTGTCTGTCTATCTATCAATCTGACCCGGCGTGGCTTCGCCCAGCTTCTGCGGGGAGCGTCTCATTAAATTCACACAGTAACTTAAAAGAATGTCCTTCCACATACCATCCATTATTTTTAATGAAAACTGTTATTAATCACCTACATAACTGTAGATAACTTCTTTAAGCATAAAAAGATGAGTTACAATGTTATGCATTATGCATTATTTTTATGAAAACTTTGAAAATGCCTTAAAGATTATATCATTATTTATTATAACTCATATGCCTGTAAATAACTATAGACAAGGAGTTTATAAATCTTTGAAAACGATGCAACAATATGACTATATAGTATATAGAAATGTTATTAAAAGTTATGCCCCTTGAAATAACTTTTCTAGAGTTAAGTCCCCTTGCTATATATAAATTATAATGAAAAATGAAATATTAAATGTTATTAAGTAAGTAGCCGATTTTACACTAAGAAACTATTACAGTCGGTTGCACAGGAATGAAAGGAAGACGTGTAGAAAATTTCATCTCAATCGGATGTACCGTTATCGAACGCATCCAATACATTGCCAACCACACACAGTCTCTTTATATATATATATATATATATATATATATATATATATATATATATATATATATATATATATATATATATATATATATATATATATATAGGTAAAACGAGTAACGATGTGGTGGACAAACAATCACACGCTACCACACTTACACCCGGGTTGGGGCAGGGGATTGGGGGCGGGTCAGGTTACATCATTATTCATCAACATGAAAAAGAAAGGTTACATGAAATGTATGGGGGTTTCTTGGCAAAAGGGCAGAGGGGACAGAGAGAGTTAAACGTGGATGGTAAAGCCGATGGGCATCAACTAATAATCTATTCGCCATCAGTTTCATTACAATAAAAGAAGACATATTTGATGACAGAGTCGTGACAGACAATGATTACTCTAGACAAGACAACTAAAGATGAATATGTGTCATGCCCTATCAAATATGTTTATGTTTCTCCTTTTGACCCTCGTATATACATATGTATGTCTATTGTAATGTCTATCTAAACACTATTAAATATGCCTTAAAACATGCATCTATCTTTCGTTATAATGATATCTAAACGGTAAATCTTTCTGTCAAATGTTCCTGAAACTATTGCATGGTTCTGTAATTCGCGACCTGACATTTACAATGTCTAATGTCCACTACAATATATGAAGGGCGTTCATTTGAAATCCATTCGTGCCGCACCTCGCATAATTGCGTACGTTGAACATAATCATGTCATAGTCATGTGATAAGTACTGACCAATGAATAAATTAGCACGTGCTCCCATGATGCATAGGTTATGTTCTGACCGTTGAGAAAATGGCCGGGTTGATCCAAAATCCGTCCACAGAAGCTATAAGAGCGATGATTCAGTTTCTGTCATTTTAAGGATGTCGACCAGTGGACATTCATCGAAGAATGCAGGCAGCATATGGTAACAAATTTTTGTCGAAGACAACAGTGACAGACTGGGCACAAATGTTTCGGAAAGGACGTCAGTTCACGACAGATCTTAGACAGCTGGGTCATGCACATATTGTTGCAACAGAAAAAAAACATCGTCAATATTGATGCAGCAGTACAGATGAACCGTTGTAGAAGGATTCGTTCGCTAGCGAAAGAATTTGATATGTCAATTGGGTAATTCAAAGGGTCGTTCGTAAGAAACTGCAATATCGGAAGGTGTGTTCACAGTGGGTACCACGGATGTTGATCGACCACCAAAAAGAGGAACGCATGGAATGGTGTTTGAACCACTTGCTGCGTTACAGAGCGGAGGGTTATGCATTTCTCTTCCGCATAGTGGCAGGCGATGAATCATGGTGTCACCACTTTGAGCCGATCAGGAAAATAGAGAGTATGCAATGTAAGCATGCTGGATCAGCAAAAACCAAACAACATTCAAGTTATAGGTTTCCGCTCGTAGGGTTATGCTGAGCGCTATTTATTTTTTTTTACCATGAAGGGCTATTGTTGGCCGACTTTAAAGAACTTTGTGTTTAATATCAACTCTACCCACTACTTGCAAACACTAGACAAGCTGCGAAAAGCCATCAAGAATAAACGACCTGGCATGCTTTCTCGCGGTGTGATTTTGTTGCACGATAATGCTCGTCCACATGTCGCAAAAATTGTATAGGAAGCATTAGCAAGGAAGAGGTGGGAAATTCTGCAACACCCAGCCTATAGTCCTGATTTGTCACCATGTGATTTTCATTTGTTCGGACCTCTAAAAAAAGCTCTCAAGGGGCAACGATTGTAGACGTAATGAACGCGGTAAACACTTGGTTCAATGAGCAACCACAATCCTTTTGTTTTTTTTTAGGACGGCATTTGCCGCTTACCTAATCAATGGGATGCTTGCCTGAATGGCTACCGCGACTTCTTCTGACCAACATAATTCATTAAAACTGAATGTTTTGTTTAATTCTACCATACCTGTAAATGTTTCTTTCATACTTCTGTAATAACGCCATTAGGACGGGTTTCAAAAGAACGTCCCTAATACATGTACACCTACAAATCTGTTCCAGTGAACATAGAACATTGTTCAGATATCGAGATTTGCCGGGCCATGTGTATTGACACGTATACAACAGAATCCTGCTGTCACGGATTTTGGGGAGTTGGTTGCGTTCTAGGTCAGTGACACTTTTTGTACACATTAACACGGTACTATTGCTAGAATGCATTTTTTTTTTGTGTGCATATCCTTTACAGGACATAGCCGTCAACACCAGCATCTTTCAGCTGTATGTTGATCTCTTGGCAAGATTACGCTCAGTAGTTTGCCATTGCTTTCTGAGCGGCCGGCTCACATACCCCGTAAGTTATCGATGCGATTCGAACCACCGCTGATTCTTACCGTCATCACGTTAACCCAGGAGAGTATACGAGATTACGGAGAAAAGTCATAACCTCTGGGCCACGAAGCCGGCTAGAATGCATTACATCTTGAAAAATACACATTTCAAACCGCTATACTCTGAGTTGAGCACAGACCGGGAGAAAATTACTATTCGTTTTACCATTTGTGAAATGGATCAGATTAATTGCAAACAACTGTTGTAGACATTTATATAGCCCATGTTGACTCGGAAGTGCAGGGATTGGTTAGCAGGCTAAGCTGAAAGGGAGGTGCAATAACTAATACACACAAGTAGCAACCAGGTGATGTCGACATCTACTCATATGGCCTGTGCTAAGAGACATAAGAAGTACCCGCAAAAGGTTAATGGGCGGTGTTTCGTGAAACAGAACCTGGCACATTCTGAGAATGGTTGTAAAAGGCAGCCTCTGCAGCGTTCAGATGGCTATAGGACAAGTACGACAATCGTAATACAAACAATTCGCGAATGTAACTGTAATGTCATATGTAACTGTAATGTCCACTGTAATTGCAACACAGAGCATGTTAAGAGAAGTGAATATATGCATGTTTGTACAGAATGGCATGCGTTCACAAATCAAAGATAGGGAGTATTCGTTGAATCCTTTGTCCAGGAAAGTCTCATGTGGTGGGAAATGAGCAGGCGGACAGATCGGTTGGTTTGGCAAGCTAGCTTTGGTATTTTTTCACGATAATGTGTGGTAAGGGCCGTTTGATGATATCTGAGTAGTGAGGAAGAATGTAAATAATCAGAGCCTGGCGAGAATGGTGCGGCAGGGAGTGGGCAGAAGCTCTGATCGACACTCAATACTCCAAGGAAAGGTCAGACGGAAACACAATCATCATTACTATCATTACTACTGAGGCCTTTTGCTGGCTGTTGATGTCGGGGACAGAGCGCGTATGCTTTGAGCAAATGTCGCAGGTGCTATGATGTCTGTTTGTAATTCAACTCAACTCAAAAACTAACAACGATTGTCTGGAAAAGGCTAGTTATGTTTGTTTCATCCCAAAATACTGGACAAACGAAGATGACGATGACATCATGAGATATTATTTCTCATGATCTAACATGTAACGCCCTATGTCAGATCCGATATGAGATGATCTTAACCATGTGATCTGTCTTATGTACCAGAATGTCCAGGTGGCAAAGGGAATCCCTGCAATGGCCACGGCAAATGTTCCAGCACACTTGGGGGATGTGTTTGTGACGTGAGTATTTGAATTCAAAACTCATGTACGTTAAAAATAACGGGGCGCTAGGCTTGCTTGCTTGCTTGTGTTTGCTGACTGTGAACTTCAGCGTGAAGTCCTGTATGTCAGATGAAGACATCCTGTTGTCCAACATAAGTGTGATGTCATACCGGACTGGGGTTTGCGTGAGTATCTGTTGTCCCATGTCTGGCTTATTGGTGTTAAGACTTGTGGTTCCTCGCCGTGCAGGCAGACACTCTCCGACTTCCGAAGAAGGCACTAGGCGTGTGTGGTGTTGCGATGTTCCAGCCAGGACTTGGGGTTTATATTAGTTCAGCTTGATTACTGCTTGGTATTGAGGGCCACCAATGGTGGGATAGGTGTCTTCTTTATCACGAGAGGGGTAAGGTTCCCCGTTCCCTCCGCTAGTCTACGGGACACACTTGGGTAAGGCGGATTGCCCGTTTATTCAAGATATTTGTGAAAATAGACAGCTTACTATCATTATTGTTCCCCCAGCAGTATCGTGTTCAATACATATGGATGCATTATATATATATATATATATATATATATATATATATATATATATATATATATATATATATATGCCGGCTCCCTGGCCGAGGGGTTAGCAGCTTTCTCCGCTAACCCCGAATACTCTCGTCACGTGTCGCGACGAGAATTAGCAGTGGTTCGAAACGCAAAAGTGACTTATGAGGGTATGGAGCCGGTCGCTCAGAAAGTCGTGGCGTGCTGATGAGCGTAATCTAGCCTAGGAATCAACATACAGCTGAAAGATGCTGGTGTTGACCGCAATATCCTGATACAGGATGGAAACGCGGGGGAAAAAAAAAAAATATATATATATATATATATATATATATATATATATATATATATATATATATATATATATATATATATATATATATATATATATATATATATATATATATATATATATATATATATATATATATATATGTCTTTATTGTTGTATATAACTGTACACCAAATCGTCTTTCAAAGTATCTTTTGTTAATTTAAAATATACCTATAATGTAGTTGTGCACTGATTACAAGCCTCTATGAAATGAGTGAAAGTTTAATCTTTGGTTAAATAATTATAAAATATCGTATTACACTTCACCCATACAGCTCCTATAAATGGAATTTAGTTCTACTTAAATACCGCTCATCGGAAAATGTAGCTGGAGGCTAGTAAACGCAGTTTCACACATCTGATATATTGAGCTCTAAGTCTGTCCCTGGCGATATGGAAGGGTGTCGGACAAGCTTGTGTAATGTCCTCTGATTTTTTATCATTGTACAGTGAACATATCATGAGATATTCAGAAAATATGACAAGTATCCTAGTTGGTGGACATTACATAAATAACTTACGTTGCTCTGATGACACTCTCTTGGTAGCAACATGCCAGAAGAAAGTACAGGAAGTGATAGATAAAATGGTTGCATAAAAGTGAACAAAGAGATATAGAGGAAGACATCGAGAGAACATTCTGGACAGTCTGGTGTCATGGCACAGAATGGAGTCAACACATGAACTGATCCATGTCGTCGGAGATCGTAATGTGTGGAGAAGCATGATCGTCCACGCCTGTCGACAAGGCACTTGATGGTGATGATAGTGTTGTTTGTGTTTAATGGTTTTGTAACATTTAAAATGCACTTTGCTTATCCACAGTTTTAATGATGAGAGATTTGTAAATGCGAATTAATGTATTCCATACAGCCTGGATTTAAAGGGGCAGCTTGTGAACTGTGCACGGACGTGACCAAATATGGGCCAAACTGTTCACTGGGTGAGTGACATAAGACATTTTTGTGTCAATGGGAAATACACCTGCATGCTTGGTTTAAGCAATCTTAGTTTGCACATCATAACCATCGACTCGTGCCCTGCCAACTGGCATAGGCGATCATGTATCTCTACAGATCTGGAACGTTGGTGTTCTGGATACATTCTATTGAATGATATTACCCATGCCACCGACTGAAATCACACAACATTCTATTGAATGATATTACCCATGCCACCGACTGAAATCATACAACATTCTATTGATGATATTCCAAACCACGCACCATTCTATTATATGCTACCGGACCTTTGTCAACACATCCCCCGTTCCGTCTTATTTTCACCAGCTCTCTCTCTCTCTCTCTCTCTCTCTCTCTCTCTCTCTCTCTCTCTCTCTCTCTCTCTCTCTCTTATCCCAAGACATTACCCCTCTTCATATTCCTCCAGAACGTACTCACAAAACACTGTCCTTCACAAATAATAAAATTATTTAATGAAGAAAATATGTCAGGTGTGTGTATAGTGTATGGGTATCGAAATCTGTGGTGTAGTCTATCGTGTGTGTGTGAGACAGGACTATTTAGTCTATGATCAGCATCACAGTTCTCATCATGCTACAGCCATACGACTTCAACACAGCACAAAACTGGAATGCGCTCACCCGATGATGTGTCTCTCCGACCGAATTTTGACTTATTCCAAAATATCCTGGAACGTTTGAAAAGTTTAATCACCACTGCGTAATTTATGTAAGTCGTTTCCTGTATTTTCTACACTGTCTATAACTCGGTATTTTCTATAGTTCATGTATGAACGAACACAACCACTGTCTGTTACTCAAACGAACTGTTGAGGTAAGCAGTGAAAATGTTAGTGATTTATAATTGTCTTTCACTTTATAAAATTCTTTGAGAGAACATTATGATTATCACTTCTTTGTTTGCTTGTAATTCTTTAGTTTCTGGGTCTCTCTTATATTGACTCCTTCTTTTATATTCAACTAGCTCATAAATTGTCTGCCCTTCTTTATGAGACAGGGTTCAAAGCTTGATGTCAGTTAGCACTGCACCAGAGTATGATCATTTTCTTCTTCTCAGTGTTGTAGGCCATTGCACTTTCAAGTGGAACCTGTCGAAGAGATAACACCAGGTGATATCAACCTGACTCAGACTCATTATATGTGAGTGTAGGCCTAAGGCCGTATTCAGAATGTATCATCTATATTTTAATAGAACTAAACTCTGGCATAAACATAGGCGTTCATCACATTACCTTAGCCTAGGTAAAAGAAATAAAAGCCAAAGGAAAAGCACAGAAATCCCAGTAGACACCCGTACCAGAATTTCCTAGCATAGACCTATCCTTTATCTCCCCACTTGCTGACTATCTTCTCATGTCATTGTTCTCATCCTACCGAGGGCAATGACACATCACTCTACACAGCCTATGTCCCGCCTCAGCCTATTGCTGCTGACACTCTTATACTACGGTCACACACGCGAGTCCACTATGTTCGAGTTCTAATCTACATCCATATAGAATCATCTTATTTATAATCTATTTCAGTCCTAGAATTAAACCACCAAGTCCCATCAAGGATAAATGCCTGTTGTCTTCAAACAACACTAGACATCGTGATTTGTATTTCTATTTCGGCACTGAAATAAATCCACACTCCAGCCGGTGGTAATTCCAACTGTATACTGATTTTAAAACGTTAATTTCAGCCAACATATAGTTTTCCTGTAAGACGTCACTTGTTTTTCTCTCAAACAAGCAGCCCCTGCACTTTTCTTGTATTTTGATCCCCGTACAAAAACATGCAGACAATCTTCTTTGATGTAGACAATTCTAGTTGAGATCGTTTCTTCCGTTGCTCCCGAGAACTCCGTTCACCGTATTTTAAAGAGATTCGAGCGTGTTTGATCGGGCCTCCGCCTCCGTATTCAATCGTTCCGATCTTGTCTGATCGGGCCCCCGCTCTCACAACAAACAAAATCGTAGCGGTATAGACCGCCGATCTCTGGCCTTTGATCCATTAGGTCGATGACTCTCACAACAACGGTCTCTGTCCTAGATCATTAGGTCGATGTCCTCCATTAATTTCGTGACAGCTGCCCATGTGCACTTATTTTCAAATCTTAATCCCGTTGTTTATTTTTGGATAGTCAAGGATGAAACTCATTACTGCACAGCAGGTAGTTCTCGTACACCCTAGAATAATTCTCACGGCTTCAGTGTATATCTGTTCAAGTCTTCAAATCTTTTAGGGCTGTCAACGAGGATGTCCAGGGCATTCTAAATGGGTGAAGTACCAGTCCCCGGAACAGACGTCTTAGCAGTCTTTCCTCGACATTTGTAGTTTCCAAAACTGTCATTTCTGACAGACCGTATCAAGTTTTTGTTATTACGTGATCAATGTGTTCTTTGAAGTACAGACTACTATTAAAACTCATGCCCACTTATCTCATTAACTCGGTTCTAGTCATAATGTTCCCGTCTACTTTAACTTCTGGCAGATCTGTATTAAAATATATGATTGTTTAAGGAGAACCATGTTATGGGTGCTTTTGTGAGCTTGACAAGGGGAAGAAGAAGAAGAAGAAGAAGAAGAAGAAGAAGAAGAAGAAGAAGAAGAAGAAGAAGAAGAAGAAGAAGAAGAAGAAGAAGAAGAAGAAGAAGAAGAACAAGAAGAACAAGAAGAACAAGAAGAACAACGAGAACAAGAACAAGAACAAGAAGAACGAAATGACGATTAACAAAAATAAGAAGAAACTTCATATATAGAAGACATACTTCATGATCAAATATATTATAAGCAAGTACTTGTATATTGTAAGCAAAGCGCGTGTAAGCAAATATATTGTAAGCAGATGAATTATAGGCAATTACATTGTAAACACCTATATTAAAATCAAATTACACTGTAAGCAACTATATTGTAAGCAAATTATATTGTAGCAATGAAGAAGTTTCCTTAAATATTCACTGGCACTTATGCTAAGTAGAGAATCCATTTGTCTCCTCCAACCTCTAGATTGCAATTGTGAGTTTGGTGCATGGGGAATCCATGGTGATGGCTTGTGCACACGTGATTCTTTATCTTGATTGATGCAACATGGAACCTATGCCTGCATAATAGTCGTTGTTTTACTGCCTTCTTTAATCTGCATGACTATTGTTCTTTTTGGTATACATTCAGTGTTAATAATGCCTTGCAATTGTTTTTCATGATGTAATATAAATCCTACTCCATAGCTAGAATTTGCTCACTGATCGACACAACTCCATATGAGAACGTAAATCTCATTAATTCATTTTGTGTTTTGCCACTGTTTCCTCGTATCCGCAAGTTCTAATATTTGGATGTTTGAATTCTTTCACTAACATTACTAGTGCTGCTTCTTTATCTCCTAGTCCACTAACACTCCAAGTTCCAAATATTCCGTTTGTTTCCTACTTTAGCTATTGCTGTTCCCTTGATCGGCGTGTTTCCGTTGAGAGTGCAGATAGAGTCACGCTTTTCTTTTATTTGCTTCAACAATTATTGTGCAATAATATATAAACAAATACATTCTCGTTTGGTTTGCTGGACCTGTAGTAGGTTCATCCTCATTTGAACATTCTGGTGTTAATATCATATGAAGCACATATTTATTTAATCCTCAAAATCACAACAGAACCTTGGGAGGAGAGACAGGGGTAAACAGAGACAGCAAGTGCCCTATACTGTTGCATTACATGAAAGGGGTCCAACTAACTAGTTCTCGGTACAGTGACATGTATGTGAACAAACAGTTCTCGGTACAGTGACATGTATGTGAACAAACAGTTCTCGGTACAGTGACATGTATGTGAACAAACAGTTCTCGGTACAGTGACATGTATGTGAACAAACAGTTCTCGGTACAGTGACATGTATGTGAACAAACACTTCTCGGTACAGTGACATGTATGTGAACAAACAGTTCTCGGTACAGTGACATGTATGTAAACAAACAGTTCTCGGTACAGTGACATGAATGTGAACAAACAGAAACCCAAGATATCATCGAAACGCCGGGGACTTCTCTCGAAAGGAGTATTGTTGCTGCACCACAAAGTAGATGTACAATGTGCTCTGAAATTAGAGGTGCTCTGAAATTAGAGGTCTTGAAACAGTCCAGACTTGATGCCATCGCACTTTGCACTTTCACTTTTTTGGACACTTGTCAGAAGATGTGCGGGTTAATCTGACAACGAGGTAATGGAGGTGGTCCAACACTGGTCTAAGGACACACATACAAACTTGTTCCTGGAAGACATCGACCAGATAGTGGAGAGTTGGACCAAGTGTGTTGCCAGGTAAGAGGACAATGCTGAGAAATAACACACACAATTTCACTAGTGGGTATGACCATTGGCACCTTGCCGTCTTGACAGACGATAGTTTGTGCTTTAAAAAGGCATAATAACTTTCATCCATGGCGGTAGCGAATGTGACTGATAAGGCAAATTCACGCTGTAAATGTTCGTTCACATTGGGTGAATGTGAACACGTGGTCATTTCCGCCATCATGCACCATCTTACGTCTCACACGCTCAGTGTGTGACTTATCTGCAATAATTTTCTCCTTTGTCTTTATTCCATTTCTGATGTTTGCCCTCCATGCAACACGTTCAGCGGCGACTTGCTCCCAATGTGCATTATCAATGCCTGTATCAATCATGTCCCGCTTACAGACATCTTAGTATCGTAGTAGAGGCCGACCCTGAGGTCTCTTACCCATCTGTAATTCACCAAAAAAGATGTCCTTTGGTATTCTACCATCATCCATCCTCCTAAGATGACCTATCCATCTAAGTCTACGAAGACTGAGCATGAAATAAACTGTCACACAACCTGATCTTTCCAATACTTCGGTATTTGTGCTTTTGTCTTGCCCCTTAATACCAAGAATTCTTCGCACAAAGAAAGCTGTTTAAACGTTTCTCTTGGTGTGAGTAAGTTGTCCAGGTTTCACTGCCATAAAGAAGAGTACTAAGAACACAGGCTTGATAGACAAGGACTTTTGTTTTAAACTAGTGGGTATAAACATCGGGTATATGGCAGGGACGATGTGCAATGGCCTATTAACGTTCGATATTCATTCATTTTGTTTTGTACATTCTTATGCTTATCTTATTTTGCAGGTTTTTTTCCCTATAGATCGAAACGCCGGATTTGTTGTGTTGTGGTTTAGTTTATATTTACATGTTTCACTTTACGTTAATTTAGTATTATTATAATTGTTATTTTTCTCACTATGATTTCTGTTAACTGGGTTTAACTTAGCTGTAAGGTATATACAAGGTATGCATGTTTGTGTTTGTTAGTTCTATATTGTTCGTAGGAGTCGCACTTACCAAATTTGTTTCCATTGTATACCATAATATGCATCCCTGTACCGTGAGGTAGTTTTATGTTAGCAATTTGTAATTGTCGGAAAGAAGTTAATCTACGTACAAAACGGGTTACTGGCACCAGACGAAGACAGCTCATATACTAAGGACATGTCACTAGAAAGGGAATGACGGAATACCTTGTAACAACGGGAAAGTTAGAGGGGAAGAGAGACAGGAGTAATCATGGGACGCAGAGGTGTTTTCAAGGGCCGGGTTATATTCTGGCCAAGACCTATTGACGCGTCCTCGTCGAGCGTCCTGGGCAACAGGTCCTTTCGGGGTCCTGGCTAAAGTCAGTAGGATCGCCGATTTATCCGAAGTCGGAGAGTGTCTGCATGTACGGCGAGGAACCACCAGTCTCCACACCAATAAGCCAGACATGGGACAACAGATACTCACGCAAAACTCAGGTCCTGTATGACATCACACTGATGTTGGACAACAGGATGCCTTCATCCGACATACAGGACTTCGCCTTGGAGCTCAAGCCAACGAACACAAGCAAGCAGGAGTAAGCATCAAGAGAAGACTCTGGACATTTTGACATCATGGCGTGTGGGGACCTCAGTAGCAGAAATAATAGGCGGTACACGAGGTAGTAGGCGTGGACAAACACGATCCCCAACGCCATACGACAAGGACTGTAAGAAGCAGACCTTGCAATAACAATAATAAAAATGATACGGTTTATTATTGTTAAATGAAATGTGTAACAACTGGCAAACATGAAATAGAGTCACCACCCAGTTTGTAATGCTATCAGATGTGAAACATGTGTCTTGTGTATGCAGGAGACAACCCGTGCCAGAGTTCCGTGTCCCCGTGTGGAAACAACAGTCAGTGCATTCACACAGGTCCAGGCAGACACAGGTGTGTCTGTCATGACGGTTACACTGGAGATGGGACAGAGTGTGCTCCCATAAACCCTTGCCAGAATAACAGGGGTGGTTGTGATGTCACAACAGATTGTATATACACCGGACCAAATCAGGTATTCATGAATTTCACTAAGCCATGTATACAATAGTTAGACCAAATCAGGTATGCATTAGTTAAACTAAATCGGGTATCAATAAGGTAAGCAAATCGGGATGTCCATAAATTGCCAAGCAACAAATAATCCAACCAACCAATCAAACAACCAATTAACAAAACAAAAAAAACAAAAAACAAAACTGATCAACCAAACAACAATTCAATCGACTAACCAACAAATCAACCAACCACTAAACCAACCAACAACCAAACCAACTGCCCAACCAACCAACCAATCAACCAACCAACGGATCACCCAGCTGACCAGCCAACAACTAATACATCAACCAACCAATCAATCACCCAGCTGACCAGCCAACAACTAATACATCAACCAACCAATCAATCACCCAGCTGACCAGCCAACAACAAATACATCAACCAACCAATCAATCAACCAACCACACAACCAAGCAACCAACCAATTACCCAGCTGATCAGCCAACAACAAATACATCAACCAACCAACTAACGAATCAACCAATAAACCCATCAATCCAAACGACACATTGCGTGCATCTACAGTCGTCGTACAAATGTTTACCTGACACCTCTGTCTGGTTTTGCTAGCCATCACTTCTGCAGGAAGCCTCCTGACTACTATATATGTAATGAGTGATTTGATTGAGTCATGTATTATTAATTATTGCACATTTCTGTGCGTTTATAATGCATATATTACTCTTAATGTGATAGCTGTTGTAAAGATTTAGCTTCATGTGTGATGTATGAATGAAAGAATGTATGAGAGCAGAGAGATAATGTTAAACAGGCCTGCGTACCCAATTCTTGACCCTTTGAAAACAAAAAGTTTCTTCTTTCATTCGTTTGTTCATTCTTGTGACTACGGGGAAGTGGGTTCATTCAACACCTAGTCTAACATAAGCTGCGGTAACGTAGTGTGTCGTTGCATTAAATACACACCTAGTCTAGCAGCATTTTACACAAAATTCACAGCTAACAGTGTCGCGCAATGCACTCAACTCAGTAGCAGGGCGGCGGAACCATACACTTCCAGTTCAGCATGAGAAAAATGCGAATGCAAACGGTAGCCACGAGTATAACCACACCAGAGGCTTTAACCGTTTAAATGCCTATCCTCCACGTTTTGCATCTGTTCTTGGTTGTTTAGAGCGTGAATTGCATGTTCGGAGTAATGGCGGCCAGTTGTGTTGCAGAACTTTCTGGTTTTGCATAATGCAGAAATGTGTGGCTGCTGGTGTTCTAGTGACTGCGGCTTCCATCGAAGACGGAGGACTTTTGTGTTGACATTCAGGCGATGGCATTATGTATAGTGAAATGCTTTTACATCTGTCCATAGTTGTTTGTAGCGTGAAAGCGTGTTCGGATAAAAATGACGGCTGGCTTTGTCGCAACACGAACTGGTTTGACTTATGCAGTAATATGTGACTGCGGGTTTTCTGGGGACCTCCGCTTCCATCAAGATGAACAGTATTTTTTGTGGAGGACTTTTGTATTGACATTCCGGCGGCGGTATTATGCACAGTGTACCCGTGCGGGCTGTTGGTACTCCTGTCTGTTCCACATTTCACATGAGGCATAGAGGAGCATTTTGTGTGATATTCACTAGCACAGGAACGTAGCATAATTTGGGAGGGCCAGTTTCTGTGACGTTGAAACCTCGACAAGCTAACTTACTACTTAGTCTAGCAGGAGCCGCGGTAACGTAGTGTGTGGTTACACTATACACACACCTAGTCTAGCAGGAGCTGTGGTAACGTAGTGTGTAAATAAATAAATAAATCTTTGCATATCCTTTACAGGACATCGCTGTCAACATCAGAATCTTTCAGCTGATTGTTGATCCCTTTGGCAAGATTAGCTCAATAGATTGCAATTGCTTTCTGAGCGGCCGGCTCATTATCCCGCAAGCCACGAGCGCGGGTAGAACCGCAAACAATTCTCGCGCGCTGCGAGAGCCTGCGTGGATAAATGGGATTACGGAGAAAGTATTGTAACTCCTCGGCCAGAGAGACCGGCAAAGTAGTGTGTAGTTTCACTATATACACACCTAATCCAGCCATGTGTCATTTCGTGTGTCTTGTATCGTGCTGGACAGCTCCTGTCTCGTCTTCAGCAAGCCTTTCATTACTGTCATGTCTAAAACAATGGGATGTTTGATGTGCTCCTAATATTTCAGTTTCTGAAGCTTAATCATTTTTATGGGACTGTCTTCTTCAATATTTACATCATTTATAATGTTTGTTTTTTTGCCTTCTTGAACCACTGTATTGTAATATGTGTGTTATTAACAACATTTATATTTAAAATATATCATAGTATATATATATATATATATATATATATATATATATATATAATATATATATATATATATATATATATCCTGATGCAGCACAAATGCCAGTGCAAGGCGGGTTTTGAAGGAGACAACCCTGACAAAGGTTGTACAATCAAGGACATGTGCAGGCCAGGTATTTGTGGCCCCAATGCTGTCTGTGAGACCAGAGAACCTCTTAAACACAGGTACACTCACGTACAGTGTCCTACATGTTTGTCTAAGTATTTAGGTTTGTATATGTTCACTTTCATTGCACACTTCCTTAAGTCGTTTTCTTCCTAAATAACATAATGACCATCTCAGAACAGTGCACGATATCCATGGAGGATCCCAGTACGTGCACCCCAGCACGTAGGGCGGTTTAACTGAATGGTTTAACGCAGTTACACGTTCTGTGAATCTGCCTTTAGTTATTTATATTTGTCATGTCAAATGTTAGTTTGAGTTGGTCATGTATTATTGATTATTGCACATTTCCATGCGTTTATAATGCGTATATTACTTTCACTGTTATCGTTCTTGTCGAATATTAGCTTCATACGTAATGTATGAATGAAATAATGTATGAGATAAGAGACATTAGAAGGGAAAGATGTCAGAAGGACCTGCGTGCCCAATTCTTAATCCTAAAAAAAAAACAACAACAACAACATTGTTTTCATTTCCGTCGCTCGTTCTTCTGACCACTGGGTATTGGGTTCATTCTATTCACCGAACAGTTGGACTTAAAATGTTGATTTCTTGACTTGCGGACAAAGATGTGTCAAAGATGGCAAAATCATAATACAAAAAGATGAGATTTTATATGCGTGGTCAGATTATGTGAAAGACCTTTATAATGATATAAGAGAAGAACAATATCATCATCGGAATAATAATGAAGGACCATTAATTTTGAAGATGGACGTTCAGAATGCTCTTAACCATATGAAAACTGGCAAGACCCCAGGTACAGATAACATCACAATAGAAATGATAAATGCCTTGCAAGAATATGGAATAGACCAAGTCACCAGATTGCTGACCGCAACTTACGATCTGGAGATATACCTCATGAATTATGTAATTCTATATTTATTGCTTTCCCATTGCAACATACGCCTGTGAGACATGGACACTTACTAAACAAGCTGAACAGCGCATACATGCCTTTGAATATAAATGTTATAGACGAGCTCTAAGAATATCTTTGGTAAAGAAAAGAACAAATGCATCCATACTTCAAGAGTTGAATATTGAGGAGGGATGGCTATTAAAGACGATAAAACAAAGAAAATTGAAGTATTTTGGTCACTTGAAACGTCACGACAGTTTGGAGAGAACAGTAATGGAAGGGTATATGCCTGGGAAGAGAGGAAGAGGAAGGCCAAAGAGAAGATGGGTGCAGGATGTGGCGGATGATCTCCAGATGGGTGTATCAGACGCGGGACATCTTGCTTGTGATCGAGAAGTTTTCCGGAAGGTTGTTATGGGAGCGAGGTTCTGCAAAGGACATGCTACTGAATGAATGAATGAATATTTATTGTAATCACGAAGAAATCAGGAGCTTTGGAATGTGATCAACATCGAACAATTAGTATAATGATTCACATTACGAAGATTCTGCTGATAACAGAGAATAACAGAGTCCATGGCAATCTCGATTTATGACTCCTATAAAGGGCCTCTCTTCCGCTGTTTATGCTTCACTCCGACACCGCGAGTTACAAGAGGAACAAGATGAGATGGGGCGAGATGAGTACCTAATATTATTTCACACACAGTTTTACTTAAAACATTATATTTGAACTGATGTGTCTATTATTATACCATCTACAGCTGTGTTTGAAACATTACATTTGAATTGCTCTGTCTACTATTATTTCATCTACAGTTGTGTTTGCAATAAAGGCTACTTAAGAGATGGAGCATTGTGTGCGGGAAATATAATTAAGGTTGGCTGTTATACTTTCCATAAAGACTCTTCAAGATTATCACATACATTAAAGTAATAAGACACATGTTACTATACTATACCTGTCACAAAGAAGAAGCATATAGTATTACATTAACAATGCGATGTAGAGATGACCGTTGTGTTGGGTACAAACAGACACCCTGCGTTTGACTTGGGCTATTAGCGTTGTCTCTGATGATTGTACGGAACCCCATGCAAGACTTCTGCCGTACGCCCTTGACCGTCATGGTTCCGTCGCTCTGCTACTGAGTGAGTGCGTAGCGACACCGTAAGCTGTGAAATTCGCGTGGAATGCTTTTATATCTATCCTGAACAGTGAACTGCATGTTCTGAACAATGGCTACCGGCGGTTGCTGAATTGACTGTTTTGCCATTTCGGTTCACGAGTGCAATTTTTGGAGACTCCTTGGAGTCGGCGCTGAAGCTGCGGAGTTCGTGCTTTATGCGACACTTTCGGCGGGTCGCCCAGCGGTAAGAGACCGAGCCATATGAGAAAACCCGGGTCAATGAGGTCTTTCTGGTGACTGCCGAGTCCATACACGATGAACTGTGGTATTCGTGGATGAATTTTGTGTTGACATTCTGACGGCGGCATTATGCACAGTGTACCTGTGCGGGCTGTTGGATTACCGAGACTCCTGTCTATTCCACTTTTCACATTGGACAGTGAGGAGCATTTTGTGTGATATTCGCTGGTACGGGAATGGAGCATAATGGGGACGACCCGTTGCTGTGAAATTGGAACCTCGACTAACTAGCTAACTAGCCCCTGACCGTCACCACGGACACATGGTTATCACAGACCCTGAACCGACTTGATAGGGAAGCTTCGAATTTGCGACCACATCGATGCAACGGCCAGACACCATGTCTCTGACACTCATCAGCCCAGCACACAACTTTGGTCAATGATGTCAACGAAGGTCTACTCCACCCATCTGACAAATGGGTTCTGATGTCTAACGAGTGGGATTGTTGCTAAATGATAATTAGGTTCAAATATAACTAGACTGTAACTAGATTGTAAACACAAAAGCCACAAACAGTATGTTGCACGAGTTATTGCCTGACATAGTTTGCTGTATCTCGTCTGGTGCACATTGCAGGGTTGTATAGATGAAGTGAAAAAGTGAATAATACATTGGCAGAGACACTTAAAACATAAAGTCACAGATACTGTTGAAATATGGATCATGTCTTAATCCCCACGGTAATTTCAGATTTAAAGCGAACTCTGTTTGCATACAAGATAAACAAGTGCATACTCTCAAAATAACAATTTAAATAGAAAATAAACATCCTGACAGGGAATCAAACTCAAGATTACATGATCGACAGGCAAACTCGCCAGCCATTTCACCACTGCGTCCCAATAATTATTAGTTTCAATTGAATGTGTTTACTAGACATCCTGGTACTTGGAGTCTCAAAGTTTGTGATACCATTTCAATCCCATATTTTCTTGGCCAAATGAGATGCAATGGCAACAAATGTAGCTATGTTTGGGGTGCCAGCCAGAGTTTCTAAAGAAGTATATTGGTTTCTGATGCTGTGAGACAAGCTGTAAGAGAGACTAGGACAAAGAGTTTGATTAGAGTCTGTTCTGATCTGTCTGATTTCACGTATCGCGTGTAGACCTATTCTAGGGCATCCTTCCCCAACCTCTTTACTCTGAAGGACTATTCACATAGTTACCACGGCTGCACAGATAGTTATATAAGACGGGGGTTCGTCGTCCGCTAACAGAGGGTAAGACAGGCCACCAGTGTCTCCGTGCAGGGGAGGGGGGGGGGCGATGGGGGGTGCTTGCGTGCTAGTATGTGACAACGCACATATGCGTGTGGGAATTTTTTGTGTGCACACGTGCATACTGGACGTGTGTGTGCATGCGTGTGTGTGTGTGTGTGTGTGTGTGTGTGTGTGAATGCGTGCGTGCGTGTGTGTGTGTGTGTGTGTGTGTTTTCTTTCTGCTACAGAATTATGTGTTTTTCGTATTATGTACCACCTAACCACTGTTTGGTGATGTGTGCGGTATAAAGAGAATGGAGCGGTAAGTCTACATATTTTTTTATCTGTATGAGAAAAACGTATTTGCACCTTCCATATATTTAATGTCCCCAGAAACTGAAAGAGCTCAACACCCAAGACACCAGGTTCAAGGACAAGCTCCAGTACATGGTAAACATAACTACCAGGTTTTATAGTGAAGTTCTCAAAAGACCTGGACCATTCACCATGTTTGTGCCCACTGATCAAGCTTTCAGGTGATCTAGTTTTCTGTTGTTGTGTTAATGATATCCCGTGCACTCATAAACCTGCTTATTTCCATGTTTTCAACATTAATTGGTGAGTATAATGAGTAGCCAAAGTGGCAGAGTCATTAGTGTGCTTTCCTGCCAGAACCGTGATTAGGGTACAAATCTCAGACAACATTATGTTATTATTCTGGTCAGTACAGTTCTTAAGTTGATCTAGTCTCATAAATTGAGTGCCAGGTATTTTCAGAATTGACTGGAAGATTAGGGCGGTGAGAAGGAAAATGACCTCCCCACCTCATTATGCAATGACTTGGAATATGTGAACCTATCATTACGCCACGTTTACCTGTCATTACACCACGTTTACCTGTCACTACATCACGTTACCTTTCATTAAATGACGTTTACCTGTCATTACACCACGTTTCCCTGTCATTACACCACGTTTACCTGTCGTTACACCATGTTTACCTGTCGTTACACCAGGTTGACCTCAATGACGAGGTCAGTAGACATGGTGATACATTCACATTTCCGGTTACGTATGATTTATGACAGCTGGGTCATAACTGTGCTAGCACCATGGTCTGGGTTTGGGTGTGTGAAAGAACTCTGAAAGACTGAGCTCTAACTCTTGTGTCTGATGTGTTGAAGTCCAGATCACCCGAGTTGTGGGTAGGGCTTGCATCTGTCGGGGTGAGATTAGTGTAGTGACCTTCTTCTTGACACAGCCTTAAACTATCAACTACGCTAGGGGTCTTACTTTTTACTTGTTCTTGGTACAAATGTCTTTTGTGAATTGCTAGAAATGTGATGAACGACACTCAACTGGTCAACATTCTGGGAGATGACAACAAGCTGCAACAGATCCTTCGTCAGCACATCGTGGCTGGCCAGTTCATGACTTCTTCATCCAGTTCATTTTACAACCTGCAAGGAAATCTGGCCAATTTGAAGGCAAAGACGTCCTTGACATCTGCAGTGAGTATGTTATATTTTGTTATTGGCATTAGGATATATTTATTAACGCACGGACAGTCCTAGAAATACACATCCGCAAAATCACATCATGTGAGATGAGATGTATAAGAAACTCAACTGGAAAAACAAAAAGAGATAGAAACAAACGGATAAAACAAAACAAAGAGCAAATGGAGGGGCAACACCAATTGCCGACTTTATAGAACATCAAGGAATTACATATTTGGTATATTTGGTTAGAATAGAACAATATCAACCAGTAACTAGTGCGTTCTACATGACAGCATCGGGATACAATGCGAGAGGACAACACAGAAAGAGTTGGCTATAATGAGTAAAAGTGACATTGAAGAAATCAAATCTGACGGTAGCAAAAAAAAAAAAAAAAAAGCGAAACACGGGACATTACATCTGCCTCCTGTCTGTGATTCTTCGCTGCAAAAAGCAGTAGGAGGACAAAAGAAGATGAAGAAATAGTATATTTAGTGCATGGTAGTGAAACCGCGGTGAGAACATCTTGTCAGGCTTTCGTCATAGCATGAACAGATAACATGGCATACATTGACGGAGTGGCCATGGGGAGTCCTCTTGGCCCTATTCTAGCGGACATCTTCATGGCAAATTTAGAAGAAAAGAGATCCTCAGACATTAAATATTAGATCTTCTACCATCGTTACGTGGACGATCTAGTACCTATCACCACAGACTAGCTACAAGCAACATCGTTTCAGGACACAATGAACCTGACGCCTTAGAACATGTTTCTGTCTAAGGAACACGAACACGGCGAAGCGTTGCCGTGTCTGGATATTCTAATGAGACGTATAGCAGACGGCACAATTCAAAGATCGGTGTACCGCAAAGAAACATGAACTGGCCAATATGTAAATGTCCACATCTTCTCCCCCGTCCAGTACAAACGTGGCTTAATAGGGTCCTGTTTGATAGAGCCAGGAAGATGTGCACACAGAACAGACTCACATGGAAATTTGAAACCATGAAGAATGCTTTACACCTGAGTGCTTAAATCACAGGATTTATAAAGCACCACTGCCAACAGTCGAATCCAAAACCCGACAAAACATTAGTACCTAAACGCATAGTATTTACCCAGATAACCGCTGGAGGTGATGACGTAATGTACCTTCTACATATCCGGTTTATTACAGCAGTTAGCCGACCATTCTGCGCTGCAACTCTAGTTATTAGGTACAGAACCACAGCTATTCCAATCCCAGCAGAAAAGGCACATGTCCCTCTATAGGTCAAATCCAATTGTATTTGTCAACTTACATTCAGGTGCCAGTCTACCTTCAAAGGCAGAACAGAGCGGCGGGTAAACATCAGGTTGGTCAAACATATACCCAATAGGATTGGAAGAATAATACACAAAGGCGACAGGAATTTTGCTAAGCAGACACACCACAAACCTCCTGGGTCATCGATTGAACGTCAATTTTGAAAATCCGACAGATGGTTGATATGGAGAATGAATTTTGCGTGTTGTTTAACACACAAAATGGTCGCCTGTTTAAGATGGCAGAAGCAATCGTCTTTAATCGGAAGAAGACATTTTTGTGGAAACAGAAAGACATAATAGTGAGTTTAAATTTACTGTAGCAGACAATTGAAATTACTGTTTGAATGTGTATATATTTCTGCTTGAAGGATTTATCTAATTACTTTAATCAATGTCGTGTGATTTTCAGCAGTACTCGACAAGAGTTAGCGAAATATTTTTTTTCCCCGCGTTTCCATCCTGTTTCAGGAAATTGCGGTCAACATCAGCATCTTTCAGCTGTATGTTGATTCCAAGGCTAGATTACGCTCATCAGCACGCCACGAATTTCTGAGCGACCGGCTCCATACTCTCATAAGTCACTGGCGCGACTCGAACCACTTCTAATTCTCGTGCGATCACGTCAACCACGAGAGTATTCGGGGTTAACGGTGAAAGCTGCTAACCCCTCGGCCAGGGAGCCGGTTTGTGTCTTAATTTTTCAAAATAATAATAATAATAATAATAATAATAATAATAAGAAGAAGAAGAAGAAGAAGAAGAAGAAGAAGAAGAAGAAGAAGAAGAAGAAGAAGAAGAAGAAGAAGAAGAAGAAGAAGAAGAAGAAGAAGAAGAAGAATGACAATAATATAACATTACACTAATAATATAATAAATAAGTTAAAATTCAAAACAGTCATCTGACGTTACGATCTCAGATACCCTATTTAGGAGCAGTACAGGGATTGAGAAGAAAATGTTGAAACTATAAAGAAAAAGGCAAAACATGTATAAAAAAGGAATACTAATTGATAAGCTGTGCATAGGAAGGTTATGTACAGGTTTAAGTGTGTTAGTGGCAAGGAAGGAAATGTGACAATATTGTCAGCACACTCTAACCGAGAACGTTAGCGTTAGTGATGGTTATACGATAAGCTTGAGATAGAAGGGAGAACAATGGGTTTAACGGTGTTATCTATAACAGTATTCATTACAGCTGGATAGACAAATCCCATCGTGTTGATTAAGTGAATCTCCATTCTGAGTCTAGTCAAGCTGTTCAAATAGCATGACCTTATGACAGTAACACATACATCATCGACACCCATGTGATCAGGAGAATTGCAATCTGCATCCATAGTTTTGTTTTTATCTAATATCTTGCTCATTTGTAGTCACTAATTATAGCTTCCATGAAATGTACTGGCAACCACATACTATAATTGTATCAGGCCTTGGGATCGTCATATAGCCTCCTCCAGTATAGAGAGTGCTAGCATCAAGGAGGAGTGGTTACACAGCTATCCCTTACACAGATTCCCTTGCCGATGCCTGACAAAGATAACAAAACAATTCAGGGATATCGAATTATAACCATGCAGAATACAATAGGCAAGCTGCTGGAGAAGGTAATTGCCAGGAAAATATCGAGCCAACTAGAGAGGCAAGGTGTTTTCCCACCTACCCTGGGTGGGTACCGTTCGAAAAGAGAAACCTGGACCAATGCAGCAGTCTTTGCCCATGATGTCTATGAAGGTTTCCACTCAGGCATTGAAACCTTCGCTGCAGCGATTGATCTTGAGGACGCATACAACAGAGTACCATTGGATTTTTTTAATGCTTCAGCTTCTTGAACTAAAAGTAAGTCCATTCCTCCTTAGTTGGATCGCTGCAGCCCTCTTCCAACGGAAAGTAAATTTAGATGTGGCAGTTGGACATCGGAACCAACAACAATATATCCTGGCCTACCACGGGGATCACCATTATCTCCGGTACTGTTCAACGCCTATACAGTTAGAATCACCAGTGAGCAGATCATTGGACCTGGCAGGACATTGTCATATGCCGATGATGTTTTAGTGTATCGTCAGGGTAAGGATATAGAGCAGGTTGCTGTGGAACTGCAAACCGAACTCAATCGCATAAGTACTTGGTGTGATGAAGCTGGGCAATGGTCAACCCAACAAAGGCAACAGTGACTTGGTTCTCGTTGAATAATCATATTGCCATCCCGACTTCCGGTTTCAAGATGGCGACGGACGGTCGAGTTGTTTTGTGATCGTTAACTTTTTCGCGTAGGAGATGGATTTTTTCATCTCTTGCATGTAATTTGTGTGCCAGGATGTAAAACCAGGAGTTTCTACTCAAGATCTGCGCGGATGCTACGGAGTTCGTGCATCGAGCGAAGCAATCCTTGGGTGAATTTTGGCAGCGTGTGTGGTTTTTGTGTATTTCTGTGGATTCGGTTTTTCAACATGGCGGAACAACGTGGGTTCTCCGAGCGGTCAGTAGTCAACCTAACTAGGCGGCGTGGATGCCGCGCAGGCATAAAGAAGCAAGATAAGCTTGGTGCTTTGAGACGTTTTAGACTCAAGTGTCACCGTCTAGGACTCAGGAATATCCGTATTCTGTACTGGAACTGCGCCAGCGTAAAACAACGGGGCCCTATTCTAGAAACCCTGGTTTACAGGAACGATATTGTAGCACTCCAAGAGACGAGACTGGGCGATCAGCTACTCCGAATTGCCGGCTTTAAATGTTTCTTCAACAGACGACATCTGGGAATGGCGATTCTCGTTCGCGACAGCATGGTGGCGTCAGAGCTAGACATGTCCAGTTGGGACAGTGACGATATACAAATACAGGCGTTCAGAGTTCATTCCAGTATATCATTCGTGTTGGTTAATGTTTATGCCCGCAATGCGAGTATGGACGCCCAGAAGTGGCAGTGCTTAAGTGACATATTAGGTCACGAGAGAAATGTTATTTTCTGTGGCGACTTCAACGCTAAAGGCAGATCATGGGGAAACATTTCCTCCAATACGCAGGGGGAGGAGCTCGAGACTGCACTTAAAACCATTGACCTGGTTTGTATCAACAGTGGCTGTGTCACCAGGACAGCAAGCCGTCCAGGCGATGAGGACAGTGCTATTGATCTGGCGCTAGTTTCACCTTCACTCACTACAGTGTGTAGATGGGGTATCCTAGGACACCAAGGCAGCGACCACCACCCTTGCAGCATATTGGTGGAGAAAGGCAGAACCAGGCAGCACAAGCTATAGGTAAAGACTTGCCAGTATGACAGTACAGGGCAAGATGTGGTGAGTAAAATAAGACGTGACAAGCGCAGAAAGCTTCAGGGCAGGGAAAAAAGCTGGGAGCAGCCACCTTGGTGGAATTTCGAGGTGGAGAAGGCTTGGGTGGATAAGCGTAGTGCTGTAAGGAGATGGCAAAATGCCAAGAAGAACAGAGCTGGTCATCCTAGTCCCTGCATGCACTTAGAAAGAGAGATGCACACAAAAGTAAGCCATTTCAAAAAACTGGTCAAGGTGGTTAAAAGCGAAAAATGGGCAGAGATGTGTTGAAGAGTAAGCACAGACAAGTCACTGAAATTGTTCTGGCGACTACATAAAAGCATGAGTGGTGTAGTCAAGAATAAGAGCATTTCTGACTTCCAAGGTGCTGACCTCATCTGGCAGAGGACTGACGAGGACAAGGACAAAGCCCTCTTTGAACGCTATCTAGAGCAGAGCAACCAGACAGACATGGGAGGCAGAAATCTGGCCAAAAGGTCACCTCAGACAGGTGCAAGACCCAGAACACTTCGGATGAAGACACAGTGACAGTGAAAGAAATCAAGGCTGTACTTCGACGATCAAAAAACAGCGCTCCAGGGCCTGATGGCATAAGATACGACGACATCAATAGGTGTACCGACAATGAGTTAGAGAAACTAGCAGACATGTACAACAACAGTATAGAGAGTGTTAGCATCAAGGAGAAGTGGTTACAAAGCTATCTGATTCCCTTACCGAAGCCTGACAAAGACCACAAAAAAATTCAGGGATATCGAATTATAACCATGCAGAATACAATAGGCAAGCTGCTGGAGAAGGTAATTGCCAGGAAAATATAAAGCCAGCTACAGAGGCAAGGTGTTTTCCCACCTACCCTGGGTGGGTACCGTCCAAAAAGAGAAACCTGGAACAATGCAGCAGTCTTTGCCCATGATGTCTATGAAGGTTTCCACTCAGGCATTGTAACCTTTGCCGCAGTGATTGATCTTGAGGACGCATACAACAGAGTACCATTGGATTTTTTAATGCTTTAGCTTCTTTAACTAAAAGTAAGTCCTTTCCTCCTTAGTTGGATCGCTGCAGCCCTCTCCCAACGGAAAGTAGTTTCTAGATGTGGCAGTTGGACTTCGGAACCAACAACAATATATCCTGGCCTACCATAGGGATCACCATTATCTCCGGTACTGTTCAACTCCTACACAGTGAGAATCACCAGTGAGCACATCACTGGACCTGGCAGGATATTATCATATGCCGATGATGTTTTAGTGTATCGTCAGTGTAAGGATAGAGAGCAGGTTGCTGTGGAACTACAAACCGAACTCAAACGCATAAGTACTTGGTGTGATGAGGCTGGGGCAATGGTCAACTCAAAAAAGGCAACAGAGACTTGGTTCTCGTTGAATAATCATATTGTCAACACTCCAACACCAACTGTAATGCTGTGGTCAGAGACGGTGGAAAGAACGCTGGAAATGAATTACCTGGGGATACTATTTGACAGAAGCCTTGCTTTTAATGAGCACATAGACCAGGTGATAACAAAGGCCAAGCGGAGTTTGGCTGCGATGCGGGTGATGGCGGCAGCAAACTGTGAGCAGCGCCATATATGTCTTCTGTACGAGGGGGCTGGTCATGTCTGTTTTGGAGTATGCAATGATAATCCTGACTCTCAGCCGTAAGCAGATAGAAAGGATGGAAAGGATACAGAATGAAGCTATGCGCATTATTCTTGGATGTACAAGAGATACAGCATGCAGGGCGATGCGCTACCTTCTTTATTTTCCAACCATTGAAGAGAGAATACAAGTTTGCAGGGCACGCGCCTACCTCAGAGTTAACGCAAACACACAACATCCACTGCATAGTGAAATTATGAATGTGAAGGGCAGCAGGTTAATAAGAGGACGGTCGTAGATGGGTCAAGCCGAAGACATTCTTCAACAGGTGTGTTCACTTGAGGACTTAAAACCTGGCGAGGAGTGGGTGCAAGTGCGCACAGATGTCTGCACGTCCTTTTCAGTTTGCATCCAACTAGATAGAAAATGCAGACAAGAAAATCCGGCTGCTGTGGAGGTTGAAGTACAAGCGTTGATTTTCGAGAATTCGCTAAACGGTGATGTGGTCATCTACACAGATGGGTCGGTCGTCCGACATGTGAGAAGCTCATGGGCCTTTACAGCTCTAGCCGGAGGGAGAATTTTGAAGGCGAACTCTGGTGCTTCCACTGAAACCACAAGTAGCCTGACTATGGAAGTCATGGCAGTAAGTAAAGCAATAACATGGCTCGAGACACATACATTCACTAGGGCATGTTTCCTTAGCGACTCAATGAACATGATGAAGAGGATAGAGGAGAGGGTGATCCGAAGAGAAGAGAATGGTTGCTGCCTCTGGAGCGGTCTCGGCTGGCAAAGATGAAACTAATCGTTGCCAGCCGAGACCGCTCCAGAGGCAGCAACTATTCTCTTCGGATCGACCCCTCCTCTATCCTCTTGATCATGTTCATTGAGTCGCTAAGGAAACATGCCCTAGTGATTGTCTGTGTCTCGAGCCATTAGTTTCATCTTCGTGCCGTTGCATGCGGGAGTACGGGGAAATGAGCGGGCTGACAAGCTCGCAGGTGAGGCTACTGTGGAGGGCGGACGCGCTATGGACCAGGCTGACATTCTGAATGCTCTACGAGAAGTAAGACTTTTGCGTGAACCAAGTGATGATTGTGAATCTACAACAATGGCCAGACTGCGAGAGCAGCAAATTAAAAGAGGTGTGGCCAAATAAGAACACAAAGCAGATAGCCAAAGAAGATTGATAAACCAACACAGAACTGGCGTCGTTAGCCGCTACACGCTGTGGGATTTTCTGAGGAGGGGATCCGACCACTTATGGACTGAATTGTTCGATGTGCAATGAGGATGATCTGTCGACTAACTAACAGACTAACTATATAGTCTCCTAGCCATATTGTTCCATAGTTGCTTGTCTTATGCTGCTCTCTCTAATTTCATGGATGTCTAAATTGATCGATGAGTGCATGATTGTTTTATACATGTTTTTCCTTGTCTACCACTTCCTCTTTCCATTACTAATTTGACTCCAAGCTTTCCCTTTAGTTGATTATTTGGTTGTTTCAGGATTTGAAATTTAAATATTGAGCACAACCCACTACTGGCAACGTTGATCGTATTCTGGTATGAACCTAAGGCCTATCCACGTCAATATGGAAGCACTATACTCGAGTTTCGCTCTCGTTTGAGCTCGTCAGTAGTGCATATCCCTGACCGGATCCGGAAACAAGCCCCGGATCACTGGCGTGTGAAGCGGGTATGTAACCACGCGGCACACGCTGGACACGCGAAACTATCATAACAGAATATTACAACGTTACCCATCGTAGGCCATGCTCAAGATTGCACAATCGCCGCGACTGACGTCCGTCAGTCGATGTGGACCCGAACAATCAGGACTTCTCACTCACAAGGAACACCAGTCCACCAAAAACTGGAGGGGTGGTCCCTTTAGTGTTTCTTCATGCCATAAGGTGTGATTCTAATCTTAATAGCCTTTGGATTAATGTTATATTTAATTTATTTCCTTTGATTTCATATTGAACAGACTATAACCTACTACGTGCTGAGCTATAACAACTCCACACGCAAGGATACATCTCATGTAGTAGAAGGCAACTTTGAGGCATGGAATGGAATCATCCACGTCATAAATGATGTGCTGGGAATGGAGGATGTCATGTTTGGAGACACGCAGGTAAGATTTACATTGTTGCAATCAGGACGTTGCAGTCAACACCAATTTCGTTTGCTGTTGTGATCGCTTCGCAAGTTTACATTCAGTAGTTTGCCATTGCTTTCTTAACATCCGTCAGCCATACCAATTCGTAAAAAAAAAACAACGCGACGCGGTCTGCTGATTGTAAGATTACTTATTCTGCGGTAGAAGATCGACAATGAGGTGTAGCCGTTATATTGGATCGGTAACATCACATTATGTTAAAGGATATTGGGTAGTGTCAGACAGGATCTATTAGTAAAATTAATTGGCAGACCTTTTAACATAAACCTCATTCAAATGCATGCTCCAACAAGTGAATGCAGTGAAGAAAGTATAGAGGAATTTTAAAGTGACTTGAATTCTGCTTTGAAGAAATGTAGTAAAATCATAAATAGATATCGTAATGGATGACTTCAATGCAAAAGTAGGAAATCAAGGCGATGGATGCAGTGTAGGTAACCATGGTGTGGGAGAGCGAAACGAAAGAGGATACATACTTGTAGAATGGGCAAAAGAGCTGGACATGATTGTAAGGAACACCCGAATTGAACAACATCCTAGAAGATTATGGACATGGAGGAATCCAGACAGCACGATTACAAACCGGACAGATTCCTCGCCCCTTATTAGCAGGTTTCGATATAAGTTATCACTCGCAAAAGCATTTCCACCTGCAGACGGTTACAGTGATCTCATATTAATTACAGGCACATTGAGGGTAAAGTTACAGTAAATCAAATATACAACAGGAAACCCTAAATATGATTTGGGCACATTGAAAAATGACAAAGAAATACAAGACAATTCTAACATGGAAGTAAAGAACACTTATGCTATATTGTTTAATCTAGTGATCATATTTCAAGATGTGGATGATCAAGGGAAAATGTTGAAGAATTCAATCAGATTGACTGCAGAGAAAACTGTTCTAAAAATTAAAGAAAGTGGGTCGTAAGACATGGATGACTGAACAAATTTTCAAAATAATTGAAACAAGAAGACAGAACAAACATAAGCCTGCAAAATATGAAGAAATTCACAGAAAAGTCAGAATATTATATAAGGATTCAAAAGAGGCATGGATAGAGAATATTTACTTAGAAATTGAAAAACAACACAACAGTAACAAATAACAATGTAATGCACAAAAGAATGCGGGAGCTTATTATCAAAGAATTCATACTTCAACATGTGCGTAAAAACAAAAGATGGAAAAATCATAATAGAAAAAGATCAGATTTTACAATTGAGGTCAGATTATATGAATAATCTGTATGATGATAACAGAGACGAACATTATGCTATGATTGATTGATTGATTGATTGATTGATTGACTGATTGATTGATTGATTGATTGATGATTGGTTGATTTAGGAACCAACATCACAGCATTCGGGGTAGTCCCATATGCGCTCCGTCCCCATCCTCAGAAGCCAGCGAAGAGTTCAACCACGAATAGTACCAGTAGCAATATTATTATATGTCCGTTACAGTAGTATACCATGTTGTATTTACCGCGAAAATTAGGATCTGACTCCTTCTGATGACGTCATTTTTTACTATATAAAAAGCCATGATTCTTTGCTCTGACGTCAAAAAGCGGATCCTTCGGGGACCGCATTTTTTAAAAATTTTGGCGGGTATTTTCTTGGTTCTGGGTGACTACTTCCGGTTGTCGTGGTGACTACTTCCGGTCTAGGGGTTGCGGCGAGGCAAGCCCCGGGTATGTGGAATACGTATACAGATAAGTAGACCAAATAGTTGTCGGGTTCGAGTCCCAATGTGTTGGTGTGTGTGTGTGTGTGTGTGTGTGTGTGTGTGTGTGTGTGTGTGTGTGTGTGTGTGTGTGTGTGGTGCGGTGTGTGGTGTGATCGAACCCCAGCTATATTGATCCCATCCTTCGATGAGGAGATAGAAGTCAGTATGACAGAAAAAATGATTTATTTCATCTCTCGAGATAACTCGAGGATCCATAGTTGGATTGCATGAATAAACTTTCCACCATGATAGTTAATTCGGCAGGTTTCCTTACCCATGTATCATCATTAAGCGTTTGGTGAAAATCGGGTTTAAAAATATACTAGCCACGCAAAGATTATTATTAAAAATTAACCCTAAAACTTAATTAAACACCAAAATTGCTTGTATGTTTAGCGATGAGTAGCTACGTCAATAAAAAAACTACGATTCTCAATTAATTTAAGCCATAACTTCCCGAGATAATCATAAAATTATGTAATATTATTAAACCCCGCAGTTATACCCCTTAATTATGAAAGTATACCAAGGGAGACTATTCGTGGCTCTTGACTGAACCAGAATTGTTTCCCCTTTTACATACTAACATCCCCTTGAGTGAAAGTTTACCTGCGCGTACAGGTAAAAGGTCACGTGCTGATCCCACCACCAGCCAGCTCTGATCATTACTGGAGATAAACAAGCACACTAAAGCGGGCTGACAACAGCGCTGGCCAGCTCGAGTTGATCTTACCTGAGATAAACACACCCATTGAGCTGTTCTGGTTGACCGTTAACATAATTAACACAGAGACACAGCCTAATATGTATTGATTGTGAAAGGGTCTCTTTACTTCCTAGAAAAGTGCAGATACTAATTTTAGGGAACTTGGGTCGTGAAAATAATTCCTGCCTCCAATGGGATTCGAAAACATGATTATCGGGCCGACAGGCAATCGTGCTAGCGACTGCACGCACCACAGGAGCTCCCTGTTTGGCCACAAGTAGATGATATGACACTACCTGGCTCAAACCAATGATGAGTGTGTCTTTTGTTCAGCTCACTGTGTAGCCACGAGTAAATGACATAACACTGCCTGATTCAAACCAATGCTGAGTGTGTCTTCTTATGGTATTTGTCTGTTAATTCACCCCTAACAAAAGGAATCCCAGTGTATGACGTCACATCCAGGGTGTCCCTGTGTTGCACCGTAGCTCGGTGAGCAATTCTATCGGTGTGCAATGTTCTATGCGGTGCGCTATTCTTGCGGTGGTGGCCAGTATCGAACAATGTCCGCAAGAATGGTGTTAAACACATCGAGACCAGCGCATTTAGTCTGTCGACGCCACATGAATTCGCACATGTAGGACTCTAGTAAATGCCTGTGTATTCCATTCTGCCCCTTGTTTCTCTTCTTGGCCGTTCTCCAAATGCGCTCGATGCATTGAGTATGTGCAGCGGTGGTAAAGTCCACAAAGAAAATTCGGGAATACTTCTAATTCCGTCGTACGCACGCCAGAGGTCGGAGACTACAGTTGTGCCAGGCCGAATGTGTGTCCTGATCAGCGGCAGAAGCGTTGCTGCTGTTCTGTCTGGAACACAGAACATGAAGCAGTCGGCTGTCTCACGACAGATGCCACCAAATACCCACTGTTGTGGCAACACTCGTCCCACATGATGTGTGCGCCTTGTAAATAGGCTCTCATATATCTCGACAGTGGTATTTGGTCCTGCGATTACTACCGGATTGACTAACAGTTTGTTGGCACAAACCTCTAGTATGTTATTACTCCAGTCAACAGTTGCTGTAGGCGACATCCCCAACTGTAACTGGCAAAATGAAATGCCTGTCAACTCTTGAGACCAGCATTATATGAAAAGAATGATAATCTGTCTGTAGGGGAGACGCAAGGCCTTGCAGCCATGTGCCTGGTCTCATCGGGAGGATGTCCTGCCTACATGGTGAATGTCGTCAGCATCTCCATCTATCCTGACGCACAGTCAGCGATAGCACCATGATAACATGATTATGAGAACAGCGTCTAGCAGAATGTCAGTTGCCATGATGCTGCAGAAAAGCAACGCTACTCTGCTTGTCGTGGACAGCTGCTGCTGCTGCTGCCAGTTCCAGAAAACTCATGATGTTGATACACACACACACACACACACACACACACACACACAAGCAGTCACACAGAAACGGTTGCCAAAGCCAAAGAAACACTGTGGGGCAATTGAAACGCACTAACACGCACTGTACCCGAACACAGAGGAGATCACCGTCAGTGCTAAATATAGCTGGTGACGTTTGTTTGGGGATAATTATCAGAAAAGTACCCTTCTTATTTAGCTGCCTGGCTCTCTTGCCTGTCTGTGTGTCTGCCTGTGATTAGTTTAGTCGATGAATCAACATCACGGCACACGGGTGTAACCCATAAGTGCTCGTTCTCCTCTTAACTCAAGCCTGAGTCAGTTTAGTGCACGAACTCCGTAGCACCGGCAAGGATCCTGAAATACTTTGGGTAGATTTTTAACTCGAAATTTTGCTCGGGCAGCGCTGTTAGGCTACTCTTTTTTGATTTCCAACTGCCAAGGGATTTTTGTACGTGCTCAACAATACACACGGGCGTCCGATCTCACTACCCAGAGACCAGGGGAAATTTTTATTACTAGAAGTCCAAGAGAAAAAATCCCGGTTCTCACCGAGGCTTGAATCCGGAACCTCACTCGAGGCGGACACCATACCTCGAGACCACGCAGCCCCCATCTGCCTGTGTGTATGTAATCACATATTCATCCTTATGTCCGCTAAACAACGTTTCTGCTTACCTGGCCTAATAAACACGTCTGTACATGCCAGCATGTTTCTCCATGATTGTTTGCCTGTTTGTAAATAGGTACACTTCAATCACCATCTTCTATCTTCTAACAGCAGGAAACTGCCATGGAAATAATTAAAAATCAGGCAGATTACAGCACAATGTACTCAATGATTATGGTAAGTATGCTGCAATTTACACAGGGATTATGATTCATAAATGACTGTTCACAGTGTTTACTTTAAGTTACATATGTTCTGTCAATGATTATTGTAACCACATAATATTGTTTCAATGTTTATCGTAAGTTTGCTGTAATTTATTCAGGAATTATTATTAGCAATACAATTTCACAATGTTGACTTTACGTACATTGGACTCTATCCGTGATAACATTAGCCAGAAAATACTTACTGTAAATGTTTACCATAAATACAGCAGACAATGCAACTGATTATATTAATTACAGAATGTTATATCAATGTTCATGGTAAGCAATTGACTCAATATGCATGGCGAGTATCTGGTGGGTGGGTGATGGCGTGCGTGCATTAATCAGTGGAATATAAAGTGCAGACATTAATCAGTGGAACATTCTAGACAGACACTAATCAGTGGAACACCCTGGCCAAGCACTAACCAGTGGAACATCCTGGGCAGACTCTAATCATGGGAAAACCCTTGGCGGACACTAATAATTGGAACATGCTGGGCAGACACTAATCTGTGGAACATTCTAGACAGACACTTATCAGTGGAACATTCTAGACAGACACTAATATGTGGAACATTCTAGACAGACACTAATCAGTGGAACATTCTAGACAGACACTAATCTGTGGAACATTCTAGACAGACACTAATCTGTGGAACATTCTAGACAGACACTAATCAGTGGAACACCCTGGGCAAGCACTAATCATTGGAACATCCTGGGCAGACACTAATTTGTGGAACATCCTGAGCAGACACTAATCTGTGGAACACCCTGGCCAAGCACTAATCAGTGGAACATCCTGGGCAGACTCTAATCGTGGGAAAACCCTTGGCGGAAACTAATCTGTGGATTGTCCTGGGCAGACACTAATAATTGGAACATCCTGGACAGATACTAATCTGTAGAACATCCTTGGCAGACACTTAATCAGTGGAACATTCTGGGCAGACACTAATCAGTGGATGATCTAGGGCAGTGGTTCTCAACCGGTGGTAAATCCCCCCCCTTCGCCCCATCCAGGGGGAATTTTAGGGTTTCCAGGAGGGGAATGAAGATTATTTCAAGATCGCGTTAATACAAGAACTGATTACTTGATATTGTTCTTCCCTTCATACTTTACGATTCTGTACGTCTCACTCTTCTAAAATTCATTTTATAAAGTAAGTAGACCCACAAATCACATTTTATGTGGACGTCTAGATTTGTTTTAGTATGTGCTTCCATTATTACGTATACTGTGTAGGAGCTTGGGGGTGGGGGAAATTTTTAGGTAGGAAATACGAAGGGGGGGGGAGGGGGGTGACGTTCTGAAAATATGGTTAAGGGGAGCACGAACCAAATTTTTAGGTAGGAAATACGAAAAGGGGGGGGGGGGTGACGTTCTGAAAATATGGTGAAGGGGGGCAAGGGCCAAGAAAGTTGAGAACCACTGATCTAGGGCATACACTAGTTGTTTATCGAAGTAAACTAATTCCCAGTTCTTCAAGGTGTTTACCTGACGTGAACTAACTCATCAATATTACCATATTGATACTACGTCATTACCAGTTGTTAATTCTTCATCTTCATCTTCCACAAGACGTCTTGAATCAACAGAGTTCGACATCAATATCAACAACACCTATCACCATCATCATCATCATCATCATCATCACCATCATCATCGTGTGCCGATAAGCGTGGGCAGTCATGTTTCGCCATCTCACACGATCACCAGAGTCGTGGATCAGCTCAATGTTCTTGTCTCGACCATGCCACGTGGCCAAGCCATACCGGTATTTACTTCTCTGCCTTTCCCTTGTTCGTTTGTTCTCAATCTTGCCATTTGTCACCAAATTATCCAATTTATTTCTTCTCATAACGTGTCCAAAAAATTGTGACTGTCTACGTCTAATTTCTCTAATCAGTTGACTATTTTCATTTGTTTCTTGGAGGACTTGGTCAATAGGTTTTATGTCTGTCCATTGGACTATTTGCATTTTCCTCAGAAAGCATATTTCTACAGCCACCATATGTTTTCAGCTTGTCTGCACATTGTTCACGCTTCACATCCATACAAAAGTAGTGGATCTGTGTAGCAATTCAAAACTCCATCTTGCAAAAGGCTATCGTCGCCAAGGCGATTCTTGTTGCGGGCATCTCCCATCAGATGTTATGACTGTTCCGAGATAACTGTATTAGTTTACTTGTTTAAGAATATGCCCATTTACCTGAGTATTACATTGTGGTATTTCTTACTTCCTAGTGACAACCATAATATATGTGTTCTGATAATGTAATTCTAAACCAAGTTGTTCACTGTGTGCAACAACCGCATCTACTAAATGTTGCAGATCCTGCTCATTGTCTGCAATTAATACTGTACCATCGTCATCATTACTGCATCATTATTTGTCTATCCATCCATGCATCTATCCATCTATGACCCGTCCTTTCATCCCTCAATCCATCCATCCCATCTTTCTCTCTCTCTCTCTCTCTCTCTCTCTCTCTCTCTCTCTCTCTCTCTCTCTCTCTCTTGCTGCACGTTTGTATTTGTTATCACCCAGACATACATATCATTTCGTCTACACTACATACTTCTTCACATGTGATGGTTTATTCTTCTCTGTTAATGGAACTAAATCGCTTCACTTTCATTGCTTTCAATGTTGAAGGCTGCCGGACTTTCTGAGCTGTTCTCTCGACCAAAAACAACCGTACTCATCGCCAACAATAAAGCTTGGGATTTCCCGAGTCTGCTAGAAAAGTACTACTTGAAGAACGAGGCAGTAAGTATGTGAACTGGTCTCAAGGCGACGTAGACATATATAACTCATAGCTTGATTCATTCTTACTGGTTCATTTAAGATGGAAGTCTTGTCTATGAATAGTTTAGTGTACAAGCTGTTATTTATGCGATTATATGAAGGTATACTTTTGCTCTAAACTACCTATCCCGAGGAGCCGAACGGCTTAGAGGTGCAGCATCTGGCTCTAACTAAAGTCCAGTTGTGGCATATTTTTACAATGTAATGAACTCTTAGAAAGTATACTCCGCATGGGGACTGGATCAGACTCTTATCTGTCTTGGATACGACAACACAGATAGGTCGTCCAGCATGTTAGACACAATCACCTGTACTGATTGGTTAGACATAGTCACATGTACTGATTAGTTAGACATAGTCACATGTACTGATTGGTTAGAAACAGACAAGTGTACTGATTGGTTAGACACAATCAACTGTACTGATTGGTTAGACAAAGTCACCTGTATTGATTGGTTAGACAAAGACGATTGTACTGATTGATTTAAAAACTTCAGGTGTACTGATTGGTTAGACCATGGGTCACCAAACTACGACCCGCGGACCTGATCCGGCCCACGATGTCATTTCATCCGGCCAGCCGTCGGTACTCGAACTTGCTTGATTTAACGTATGGAACACCTGACTTTGTGGTACAATCTAAATGTAAATATTATGTTTATAATAATAGGAGATCTTCAACCGTGCAGTGTTCTAGGCTGCTATGTGTCTTAAATTTAGCATTGTCAATTATAAA
>OY992887.1:105290417-105335417 GCA_963921405.1 Cepaea hortensis
CAAATGACTTGTGTCCTGAGAATGCTGATTTGTTTGGAATTTTCAGCCTTTCGGCAAGTTCAGTTGTGCGAAGAACAGAAGAACTTGGAGAGAACATTGTGCTACAGATACGTGAAAAAACGAGGAACTTGTGGTATTTTCTGGCACTGGATGAGTCTACTGATCTCTCCAGTACGACACAACTTCTCGTGTTCGTTCGTGGTGTCAATTAGGACTTTCAAATAACGGCAGAGTTGGCATCCATTTGCAGCATGCATGGAACAACAACTGGAAAAGACATTTTCATGGAAGTGCAAAAGGTTTTGCAAGACTATAACCTTCAATGGAATCAGCTTCGAGGTGTTACAGCTGATGGGGGGAAGGGGGGTGGAACATGGCTAGAGTGAGGAAGGGTCTGATAGGGCAAATCAGGACACAATTGGAAGATTTGCACATTCCGGGTGCTCTGTTCATCGGTATGACATCAGTGGTTGGAACAACTTATGTCTGTGAGCAAACATTTTCAAAAATGAAGTATGTGAAATCAACACATCGAACGAGATTGACTGATGAAGATTTGAAAGCCATTCTCTTGATTGGATGCAGCCATTCCAAACCAAACATTGAAGATATCTTGAAAGCCAAATATCAGTTTCACAAATCTCACCAACCTTTTCTGCTGCTTACTTTGTGAGATTCGAATATGATATGTGCACACTAGGTCTGATGTATCAATCTTTTTTGCTAACGTCGCCTTCTTTGATAACATTTGTTAGTAAATAAATATGTTGGATTTCTTTGTTTTTTGTGCATTGCACGCCGCTCACCCGTGATTAACTTAGGTTTTCGTCATTTCCTCCCAAAGCTTTCGTTCTGTCTTGCAAGTACTATTAAAGGTAGTTGCTTATCCTTTACAGGACGTTTGCCGTCAACAACAGCATATTTTGCTGTTGTTGATGTCCTGTCCAGTTTACGTTCAGTAGTTTGCCATTGTTTCTGAACGACCACGTACAAAAAAACCAGCGCAACGTGGTCTGCTGTAAAATCGCTCGCAGCTGTGCTTCGAACGCGGGAATACGGGATTACGAACCGCGCCCATAAGATCTTTACCTCGGAGTCCGGCGCAAGTATTGTGCAGAATGAGTATGCGGCCCACGCTCGTCATTTTGTCAATTATCCGGCCCGTCGTGAAAAATGTTTGGTGACCCCTGGTTTAGACAAAGACAGATGTACTGATTGGTTAGACAAAGACAGGTGCACTGCTTGATTAGCGAAATGCAGGTGTACTGATTGGTTAGACAATGACAACTTTACTGATTGGTTAGAGAAAGACAAGTTTACCGATTGGTTAGAGAAAAACATGTGCACTGAGTCGTTATAGAATATATAACAATATTCAGAACATATGGCACAGCACCGGCATGCAAGTTACATAGATAAAATATATTAGGACATGCATGTTTCTTGTGGCAATATATAGATATGAGTCGTGAACAATTTTGCAATCATTAAAGAAGAAAGAGTCCGATCCCAACATAGAGGATAGGCATTTAAACGGTTAATTCCTCTGTAGTGTTTATGCTTGTTGCTACCGTTTGCATCCGCATTTTCCTCATGTTGGACTGGAAGTGTATGGTCCCATTGTCCTGCTACTGGGTTGAGTGCGTTGCGCGACACTGTCTGCTGTGAATTTCGTATTAAATGCTTTTAAATCTGTTTGCAGTTGTCTGTAACGTCAACTAGGTATTTGGAATAATGGTGGCCTGCTTTGTCGCAGAACTGACTGGTTTGCCTTATGCAGAAATGTGTGGCTGCTGGTTTTCTAGTGACTGCCGTTTGCATAGACAAAGAAATGTAGTTTTCGCGGAGGGCTTTTGTGTTGGTATTCGTTCTGGCGGTGGCATTATGCGTAGCGTACCTGTGCGGGCTTTTGTTTTTTCGAGACTCCTGTCTGTTCCACATTTCACAGGGACACTGAGGAGCAATCTGCGTGATATTCACTGGCACAGGAACGGAGCAACTTGGCGACGATCCGTTGCGTGAACTTGGAACAGCGACTGTGACTAAATAAGGAAACTGCGGCTTTTGAGCACACATATTACAAAAAAAGTTTTTACAATATTGTGCATCTAGAAACATAAAAATACCGAAATTTGACAAGATCTGGCGGTGGAAGACATCTGACTCATAAACAGTTTCGTGTCGCGGAAACATTAATAGTTTGGCCCTATTACACGTCACAGTGGCTGGGGTAACACAGTGGTGGAAGGCCTGGTGTCTGGTGGAAGTGGTTGTGGTAGAACAGTGGTGGAAGGCCTGGTGTCTGGTGGAAGTGGTTGGGGTAGAACAGTGGTGGAAGGCCTTGTGTCTGGTGGAAGTGGTTGGGGTAGAACAGTGGTGGAAGGCCTGGTGTCTGGTAGAAGTGGTTGAGGTAGCACAGTGGTGGAAGGCCTGGTGTCTGGTAGAAGAGGCAAGGGTTTACGGGTACGAAGATGGACACAGAACTTTGCAGACACCTTTGGAATAAGCGTGCACAAGGCGGAGGGATTGACCAGTGGTGGAAGGCCTGGTGTCTGGTAGAAGAGGCAAGGGTTTACGGGTACGAAGATGGACACAGAACTTTGCAGACACCTTTGGAATAAGCGTGCACAAGGCGGAGGGATTGACCAGAGATCGAGAGACTTTTCTTCGCGCCGTGATGAGGGCGTCATTCTTCAGAAGACTTGTAACATGATTATTGTAATGAAATGATCCATATTCTACATATCTGATTGTGTATTGGTGCAATAATCTATACAATCTCTCCACTTCTCTATTATAAATATTCTACATATCTGTTTGTGTATTGGTGTAATAATCTCTACAATCTCTCCACTTCTCTATTATAAATAATCTACATATCTGATTGTGTATTGGTGGAATAATCTATATAGTCTCTCCACTTCTCTATTATACATAATCTACATATCTGATTGTGTATTGGTGTAATAATCTCTACAGTCTCTCCACTTCTCTATTATAAATAATCTACATATCTAATTGTGTATTGGTGTAATAATCTCTACAATCTCTCCACTTCTCTATTATAAATAATCTACATATCTGATTGTGTATTGGTGGAATAATCTATACAGTCTCTCCACTTCTCTATTATACATAATCTACATATCTGATTGTGTATTGGTGTAATAATCTCTACAATCTCTCCACTTCTCTATTATACATAATCTACATATCTGATTGTGTATTGGTGTAATAATCTCTACAGTCTCTCCACTTCTCTATTATACATTTACCAGGAAGGACGTAGAAAACTTGAGGTGATTTTGAAACATCACGTGTTCCCTGGAATCATTGACGTCACTGACTTGATTACTACACGCAACAGGAAATCATATGCAAATATTGATGTGAAGGTCCACCTATCAGGTCTGGTGAGTATATTTGAGCAACTGATGTTGTTGTTGATATTTCTGATGTTGTTGTGTAAACTTCGTCGTTTGAATTGTTCACTCTTATACGACATGAAGAAATTGGACATATGCAAATGTTCATGTCAGGGTTCAACCATCGGGTCTAAAAATATATTCGAGGAATTGTTGTTGTTGTGGTATTTGTTGTTGTGCCTGCTGGTGTGAAACTCCTATTTCAGGATGTTCACTCTTATCGGTTATCGGTTCAAGTAAGTATACTAAAGGAATTACTGTTGTTTTGGTTGTTTCTGTGGTTATTTTTGTGGTTGTTGGTGTGGTTGTTGTTGTGATTGTTATGGTTGTTGTTAAGGTTGTGGTTGATCATCCGATCAATATGGTCACTGCATGGAAGGAAGAATGGTAGACTTCCTTCCTTATTTATTCCCGGGCAACGAGGGAGAGGACGGGCAGGCTTCGTGCGGAGTGGCTCGCTTCGCTTCGGAGGTCACGGGTGATATCATCGCCTGGATCTTTTCTCCGGGGCATGCCGGTGTGCTGGGAAATGAAGTCGGACAGATTGGCTGGCTCTGCAGAACTTGGTGGAGTATTGATACATGACAAGGCAGACGTGGTTGCGGCCTTGTGGGCGCACGTGCACACCTCGGAGGAGCAAATGGATTACCATGGTCTGGCAAGAATGAGGCAGCGAGGAGTGACGAGGGGATCTGGCCGACGCTCAACGCTCAGGGGAAAGGCGAGACGGACATATAATCAGATTGCTACTGGTACTATTAGTGTTGGAACTCTTCGCTGGCTGCTGAGGATGGGGACGGAGCACTTATGGGAATGCCCCGAATGCTGTGATGTCGATTCTTGAATCAATCAATCAATCAATCAATCAATCAATCAATCATGATTCTTGTGGTTCGTTTTGTTGTTGTTCTTGTTGTTGTTGTTGTTGTATGAACCCCGTAATTGCAATGTTTCACTTTTATACGACACTAGCTGACGACCCGGCCCAGCGTCGCCTAGCGCCTGGAGGGGAGCGTCTCATCTACTGTTCCACTCAGGCAGCACATTCAACAGATGAATGTGCTTGAGCATCCCGTACTCGAACTGTTTCCAGTCGTGCTTGCCGTTGCTCGCCTGTTTCAGATGAACGTAATTGAGCAGTGCTTACTCGTTTGGTTTCCAGTCTTGCTTCCCGTTGCTCGTCTGTTTCCTAAGCACGTAATGCCTTTTTCTTTCGTGCTTGAGGAAACATTGTTGATGTTAAACTAACAAACTATTTCAGTTGGATCCGCGGGAGTGAGAAAAACATCTGTACACAATTTCATCTCAATCGGATTCGAGAACGCATAAAGGATACACAAACAAACATTCTCTTATATATATAAAATATATGAACAATGTGGAGTGGCGATACCCGCGTTTCCACACTCATTTTCGTCATAAAGATGAGGTCTTCAAATTTGAGTGCAAGGTTTGGTTTCTAAACGTCTACCATCATGGTGGAGATTTGCTGTGATTCCCTTCCAATCTTAAGGCGTGTAAGTTGTATGGTCCTGGACAGTCTTCATCACAGCGATCAAAAACCGAGTCACCAGCGTAACGCAGGTTGTTTACATTATGCCCGACAACTGATGTTCCTGGGTCAGAGCCATAGGGGCCAGACCTGTGCAGCCACAGTCACACTGGACCGAGGGTGAAGGGATCGGCCAGCAGGCAGGGATGAATTGGAGGAGCAACAATTGATTCACGACAATCCTCACCCATGTCATGTAATCATCTATACGGATGTCGCTGTGATAAGAGGGAAAAAAGAGTGTATCAGGGGTACATGGTGAAGTTTAATGAGAAGTGTTTAGTGCAGGAGTCTAGCATATGATACTACACATCAATTCTGAGAATGGAGGTGGAGGCAGTCACTACGGCATTTCGCTTGCTGGAGGACAAACAGCACTCAACACAACGTGTAGTGTTTGTAATGGCTCAGAGCATGCTGAGAAGAATGAAAATAGACATGGTTCATTCAGATTATCATGCTGCAATTTAAAAAAAAAAACAGAGAGCATTTGTTGGATCTATATCCTTAACATGCTGGTGGGTTGGGGAACAAGCAGGCGGACAAACTGGCTGGGTCTGCAGCGCTGGGTGAGGTTCTGGTGCACTATACGGCATATGTGGTCGGGGTCCCGTGGGGTCATGTGTGCTGTGATGTCGGTTCTTGTCTCAACACAACTCATTAAAGAAAAGTTTAGAATCTTTGTTCACTTCAGTCATTCTTTCTGTTTTTATTCTCATGGTGTCTATAGTTGTGTCTGTGCTTGTGCAGTGGGCGACTCGTCTCCAATAATGAGGCATTCTGGTTACATGGTGCTGTCCCCATATTTGTATGGACCAATCAGCACGCGATGAGTCACGTGGTTAATACCACACCGGCCGCCTTGACTTCCCAGAACATTTCCTAGATTACATTTTAGGCTTGGTCAACTTGGGAGCCGGGATCTATTACAACTGTACCAGTACCCCTAAGGTTTTTATAGGTAGAGGTACACTTTGACCTTCCCACCCTATACTGACCACCACACAAGGATATTACGTCTACCACACACCACACAGCCTTTGGACTCCACCTGTCCCCCCCCCCCCTACAACCTATGAAAAATTACCCACAGGGGGTTCAGCCCAGAAGACACACAAATACCCAGTCAACGACATGGTAACACAAAAAGCAACTTGTATTATATACAATAGCGTCAAGAGAAGAAGGTTGAAGAGTAGGGTAGAAGATAGGTATATCTACAATTTAGACCACACGGTATTGGAAAGTCACAGAGGATCTAAGTGTCTTCATCTGGCAGGAGAGAATCTGTTCAGTGCGTATGTCTGGTCGGTTCCAAGAACTCATCGGGCTCCCTCCAAACAGATTTGACTTGAAAGATGTGGACCCTTCCTGAATCATGCAAGTCCCCGGCGAATCCTAGACTGGGATGGCCATACTCAAATACACTACACAACTGTCTGCACCTACCGTGTTCATCAAGGACGTATGACCTTTTGACTTGTCCAGCACAGAGTTCACACATAAGTATGACTGGGGTGACCCTAATGACTCAGAGGTCCCCCAATGTAGATCTCGAAATCACACACACACGTTGGAGCTTGGCCACTCAACTCAAGTTTCAAATGTCTGACTAATACGTCCTAGGTCGGATAAGTTCGAAGACCTCCCGTCCTCATTAGAAGGCAAGCGTCTCTCGTATAAGTGACTAATATCTAGACCATGCTGATTCCAACTTGGTCTGGTCACAGGAATTGTTTGACATATTCGTTTATCAAACTACTTCAATGGTTGACATATGTTTGGTCCATAAAACCACTCTAACAGTTGACATATTGAAGGTTCATCAACTGCACTGAAGGTTGACATGTGGTTGGTTAAACAACACAAACAGTTGACCTATTATTGATGCATCAAACAACACCAACAGCTGACATGTTGAGGGTTCATTAAACAACATTAAAGTCCCCTCAGACGATCAATTGTCTAGAACATATCATGATCGCTCTCTTTGTTATCTTCGGACTTCAATTTCTTCTAGTGGTATAAAGAGTACCTCTGATGATACTTACGGTTGAATACTCATACTTTACCACGTGATACGCTTTTCCTGGCGAATATTAGGTGGCGGGCTCCCAGAGTATCTACCGCCCACTCGGGTGGCCAAATCATTTCATCGCCGGACAAACTACTGGGATACCACCGTTAAAGGGAGCCATGTAAGGAGAGTGGTAGGTGAGAGCATTCGGTACCAACTTGGACATATATAGAACTCATAAATGATACGAATGCCATCAGCTAAATTTATAACCCAGTATGTCAGGTTATTAGGTCTTCTCTCTCATCAAAAGTAGGATCAGGCCTGCGTGCGCGTCCGTTGTCTGATAGCAGATAGAATTGCTCGTCTGAGAGGCACGGTTTTAGTAAGTATCAGTCTAGTCATATTGTGCCCCTGTCTCCTGATCCTGCTACCTCCCGCTATCCCTTTCTCTTTCTCTTCTACCACCACCATGGCAATATATGAAAATATTACTCCAGTGTATAGGTTTTCTCTCATGTAGAAGTGTCCGTTCGGACAATTCCTTTTCATCTACATCCCTAACATCATCATCATCATTAACATTCAATCAATCAATCAATTAATAAATAATCAACCAATTAATAAATCAATCAATCCATCAGTGATTAATTAATGAATAAATAAATCAACCCCTCTGTAGTTTCGCCTCTGTAAACTCCATTCCAGACCATAGAGAACCCCTCCTTGATATCCCCAAAGGCAAGAAGGCTTATCACGATACATGTGTTTTCCACCCCATGTAGATGGTGTACGTCTGTCCCTGTTCCCTTACCCCGTGACGTAGCTGCGGTCAAAGTATGAACGGTTCCCCTAACCTGCCAGGGCCAATCATCTATTATTTAGCATGCTGCAAGCATCCCATCCTATTGTATAGAGGTATAGAAGACCCCTCTTCCTCATCACCCTAACCCTAGTATATGTGTCACCAGACAATGAGGGTAGACGCAAATATACACGCTATTCTGCTCGGACTAGTGTCGTATCACCACACGCCTTTCCTTTCCGAATTGCAAGGAATAATCTATTATAACACACCTCGACTTCACAATATAGAAATCACCACCACCACAATTTCCCTGCACAACTCATCAGCACATTTCCCTGGAATGACAGCACTTCTATTTCATTGGAAATACAGTAGCACAACATTCATAAAAAATCAACAGCATCTCCTTCCCGTGGAAACACACAGCAATACATTCACCAGCAATAAACAGCACCATTTCAACTCAGCTGGTTAATAATCTGTAGCACACAATGCACGTCCTGCTTAAACTTGCCCTGTCTGCTAGCATACCACGAAACTAGCTTTAACTAATATTACAACAATTATTATGCTCTCGCAATTACCCGCCAGTTATTAAAACACACACAACTATTATGTCGATCTATTACCTCATGCCTGTATAAAGGACTTAGATTAATTCCTTGTTCTACACCATATTCAACGAAATCCTGTGAGAATAAAAAAATAAACACACACGCATTGTCCCAGTTTGGGCTCGGTATTGATCGATAATTATATTAGGTTGATTATTTATTAATTGATTGATTGATTGAATGTTAATGATGATGATGATCGAGTCTTATATTCATAATTTGTCGCACTAATGCCGCATTTTTTTTTTTTTTTTTGCATATCCTTTACAGGACATCGCTGTCAACATCAGCATCTTTCAGCTGTATGTTGATTTCTTGGCAAGATTACGCTCAGTAGTTTGCCATTGCTTTCTGAGCGGCCGGCTCAGTTATCCCGCAAGTCACCAGCGGGGGTCGAACCGCTCCCAGTTCTCGCCCGCTACGAGACTCTGCGAGATAAACGAGATTACGGAGAAAGTGTTGTAACCCCTCGGCCAGAGAGACCGACAATGCCGCAATTAAAGCCACAAATAATCAAATTGTTTAATTAATCAAGACAAGTAAAGACATATTTATGTGGTTACCTTAGAGCAGGGGTCACCAAATTTTTTTCACGGCGGGCCGGATAGCTGACAAAATGACGAGCGCGGGCCGTATACTCATACTGTACAATAATTGCGCCAGTCTCTGTGGCGAAGATATTACGGACGCGGTTCATAATCCCGATCGAAACACAGCTGCAGACTGGCAGCAGACCGCGTTGCGCTAGTTTTTTAGCTATAGTATGGATGCCGTTCGTTCAGAAAGCAATGGCAAGCTACGGAAAATAAACTTGCCAAGACATCATCAACAGCAAAAATTCTAGTGTTGACTGTAAACATCCTGTAAAGGATCTGCAGCTAACTTTAACAATACTTTACAGTCTGTACAAAAGCTCTGGGGAAAAAAGACGAAACACTAAGTTAATCATGGGTGAGTGGCGTGCAATGCACACACACAAAAAAAAAAAAAAAAAAAAAAAAAAAAACAAAGACAACAAACATATTTATTTACTAAAAACAAGTTATCAAAGAAAGCGACGTTAGCAAAAATATAGTTACATCAGACCTAGTGTGCACATATCCGAATCCAACAAACTAAGCAGCAAAAAAGTTTAGTGAGATTTGTGAAACTGATATTTGGCTTTCAAGATATCATCAATGTTTGATTTGGGATTGCTGCATCAGTCAATCTCGTTCGATGTGTTGACCTCACGTACTTTATTTTTGAAAATATTTGTTTGTAGACATAAGTTATTCCAAACACTGATACCATAACAGCGGCAAAATTTCTTCAGTTTTGAAAACTCATCATCAGGTAAGTAGCGGTAAAATTCAACAAGTTTTCCTTCTCTTTGCTTCTCTCTCAACAAGTCATGTGCTTGCAAACCAATGGACTCCAACTATAGTTCAACTAGCAAATCATCAAGGTTACAATCAAATAGATTCTGGAACAGAAGAATGTCGATCTCGGTTCTGTCAAGATCAGAAAATCTCTCCAAAAAATGCTGCTTCAAGTCACGAATAATTTATTTTCGGAAGATCAAGGTTGACATCTTTGGCGATTGTAGCGAAAAACTCTTTGAAACAGTGAAAATGGGAAACTTTTTCTCCTTCCAGTTGTGCTTCAGACAATGACAGCTTTCTCCGAAATCCTTTGATGATTCTGTAGAGATCACAGACGACGTTATGTTTTCCCTGAAGTTTCAAATTCAGTTCATTCATGTGGGATGTTTTGTCGACTAAACATGACAACTTTGACAGCTAGGTAGGATCTGACAGCTGTGGATCAGCTCTATCTTTTTTTTTCAGTGAGGAAAATATCTATTTCATTTCGGAGTTTGTAACAAATGAAACAGGACTTTACCGCAGCTTAGAAACCTCACTGATGTGTGATAAGAATTCAGAATCAAGTTCTTCAAGAAAAGTCTGGAACTGACGGTGATTGAGTGCATGTCCTTGAATGAAGTTAACAACAGAAACGACTGGTTTCAGTACACAATAAATATATAAATCTTTCCCACAGAGTGCTTGGTGATGTATGATGCAATATATGAACAGAGCGCTCATAATTTGCAAATCTTCTAACTGAGTCCTGATTTGCCCCATCAGACTCTCCCTCACCTCAGCCATGTTTTCTCCTCCATCAAATGTAACACTTCGAAGCTGATTCAACTGCAGGTTATGGTCTTGCAAAATTCTTTGCACTCATATGAAAATTTCTTCTTCAGTTGCTGTTTAATGCATGCTACAAAAGGATGCCAACTTTTCCGTTATCTGAAAGTCCAAATTGACACCACGAATGAACACGGGAAGTTATGACGTGCTCGAGAGATCAGTAGACTCATCCAGTGCCAGAGAATACCACATGAAGTTCCTAGTTTGTCGCGTATCTGTAGCACTGTGTTCTCTCGATGTTCTTCTGTTTTTCGCACAACTGAATTTGCCGAAAGGCTGATAGTTTTAAACAAATCGGCTTTCTCATGACACAAGTCGTTTGCCGCTTCTATCATAAACTCTTTGATGAAGTTGCCATCAGTAAAAAGTTTCCTCCTTACGTCATCTTATGCAATATTGTGTAACTTGTACGATTGACAGATTCATTTTCAGCAAAATTTATCGCGAAGAAATTTATTTGTGTTTCTAAACCATGTTTCATGGACTCATATTTATCAGAGCGAAACGTTTCAGAAAACTTTGAATATGCTGATAGATGTTTTGTTTCTTAGTGATTCCGAAGATTGCACTCTTTCAAAACGGCAACACTTTTGCTGCATATTGCGCTACTGGCTTTCTGGTCCTTTGTTTCCACAATGAAGTACTCTACCCATCACCCCCCCCCCCCACATACTTCTTTGGAGACGCGACACCCGGCGTCCATTTTTCTTTTCTTAGTAGCCATAAAGAAGTGTGCAGTACACGGAATCTTGAAATGAAAAAGACATTGAATTAGAAACATAATTAAAATCCTATTGAAACACAAGAAAAGCAGAGGACTAGGGGTCAATGGTGAAGCTACTGCTCACCAAAGGTGCATATAAAGTTGTAGGTACCTTTGGTAATAGAATATTTCTTATAATAAGATATTAAAAATATATAAATAGGGCCGGCCTAAATAAACAGCCTAGAGAAGAATTTTTCAACCGGGTTTCCAGAGTGGCAGCCAAGGGTTCAACCGAAACAGATCAAAATCGCCTAAATGCAACAATTCTTCCCACCTGGTTTATTACATAAAATAGGACAGACACTTGGATCATCGCACAGAGTTCCTTGAGTAACGTAAACATTTGCGTAAGGGTCTGCTCCAGCAGAAATGTTGAAAAACACTGGCCTAGTGACCAGCCCGATTAACACCTTGACCGGGAAATTCTTCTGAGCTGGTGATAATATTTTCATAATAACGCGAGGCTTCTATGACATTTTTATGTTATGATTACTACTTTATTGCCTCTATTGACACTTGTAGTTCACTTACCTATCACTGTCCAACAATATTGTCATTGTTACATACGAGACCTATAAAATACCCATAAAATACCTATAAAATGGATGAATGGCAAACGGAAGTAAATATTTCTGGAGCATCGGAACTGTGTTGACAGCCAGACGCATCTTGGGGGAGATGCGTGTGCGTGTGTGTTGCCATGGAAACCATGGTAACGTAAGAGCGTAGAGAGCGCTACCATGAGCCGGGGAAGGACTTGGAATGGCGCAAAATAAGCAAACATTACAATAAACAAGACAATCTAGATTGTCAGAGTCTCACATGGAGTCGGTAGGAACATAAAGATAGAAGGGAATTAGAGAAGGGACATAACCCCAATACAAGGGAACTAAAGAGACCCACTCGAATGCTCGAACAATCTAGAGCCTTCGAGAAGGATAGGTCAGTTCGCCTACAGCTCCGTGGACACAGGTGGAACCCGCTTACCGCGTGCCAGGACCTGTTCCACGAGAAGCTCGAGGAGAGTTGCAGCCCGTGTCCGATCGAGACACGTTAGAGGGCAGACGCCGACTGGACATTGAAGAAGCAACGGGGCTTAACTTAAGGGGGACTTGATAGATTGAACCCAAGTGTATTTAGGGGTGTTACTCATAAGATAGATAGATGATATAGTTTGTTGTAATGATTATGTATGATTGCTTTGTTATGAACTCCTGTGATAGTGTACTCAAGTATAGCTGGCTGCGAAAACCATTCTTCGCCAGCTTACTGTGAATAAATTATATCAGATAGTATCAGAATGGAGTTTGTTGCCTGTATGAACCCGAGTTTCATTTCCCTAGGTCTCTAGGACGTTGACAGGCTATTTGGGGGCCAAGCCGGGAACAGGTCCTGGCACGCGGTAAGCGGGTTCCACCTGTGTCCACGGAGCTGTAGGCGAACTGACCTATCCTTCTCGAAGGCTCTAGATTGTTCGAGCATTCGAGTGGGTCTCTTTAGTTCCCTTGTATTGGGGTTATGTCCCTTCTCTAATTCCCTTCTATCTTTATGTTCCTACCGACTCCATGTGAGACTCTGACAAGATACAATAATTTATAATCGAAAATAGTAAATTTAAGACACACAGCAGCTAAGTCTCCGCACGTGTGACGATCTTCTATTATTCTAAACATAATAGTTACATTTAAATTGTATCACAACGTCTCGTGTTCCATACGTTATAGCAAGCAAGTTCGAGTACCGTCGGCGGGATGGATGAAATAACGTCGCGGGCCGGATCCGGCCAGTTTCTAGATTGCAAAACTGCAGCTTGCTTGCTCGAGAGAAGTGTTGTGAATGACATCACAGATGGCCAGCAGGCGGAACTGTGTAGAAATCTTGAAGATCGCTATTCTCGCTGGTTGTGCTTCACCTTCAACAAGTACACTGCTGATTCATCATTCCTGGTTTATTTCCTTTCTTATTATGCTCATTATAATTGCCATAAATATTGTAGTAACATGACTCCTTAAACTAACAGTACAATGTTCTCCACATTCTTGGGCAACAGATTTCTTTTGGATGAGCTAAGAAAATATTTTTTCAAGATAATATTTGAAATTAAATAATATACACCTCGATAACTTTGTTTTTTAATACAAAAGCCACTCACAAAATAACATATAGCGTATGTTGAGATCTGGCAAAGAAACACCAATCACATAATGTTTGTAGACTATGTGTTCATTTTCTCTGAACATACACATTTTGTTACATAATGTACATAGTTTTATGAGAATGGTTACAGCCAAATACAGTGGTACCTAGGATTACGAACTTAATTCGTTCCAAAACCGAAACGTTCGTAACCCGAAACACTAAAATCAGTGAAATAGAGACAATCTGTTTCAAGATGAAAGAATCGTTCTTTTTACCTGACAAAACGCAAAGAATACATGAACGTCAGGTATTAAATAAAGAGAAAGTAAACAACCAAATAAATTAAATCTTTAAAAAAAAAAATTAAAAAATAAGATTAAGTCTATCTTTTCTATCAAGAAAACAATCACGGGAAATGTGTCACTTTCTTTCCTATTCGCAGTGTTCTGTTCCTGTTTGTACAGTTAGTGACCATTACCCTGTGTGCTGCACATGGTCAAAAATTCGGTTCAATGCTCCTTAAAAAAAAAAAAAAATGTAAGCATCAAAAATACAAATTTTAAAGCGTTCAACCAAGAGTTATTTTTACAAGACTTTAAAAAATGCTCTTGATCACGTTTACCAACTTCCCGATCCGGATGATGCATTAGCTTTCTGGCCAAAGACAGTCTACAGTGTGTTTGATAAACACGCACCAGTCAAAGAAGTTTGTGTAGAGAATCAACAGAAATCCCCATGGGTCAGTAGTGAAGTTCTGGAAATCGTGAGAGTGTGAGATGCATAACACAAAAATAAAGACTTCACCAACTACCGGAGACTAAGAAATAAAATTAAACAGGAAATTCGTAGGATAAATAAAGACCATGTTAAAAATTTGACTGTAAATAAATCAAACATCCAAATATATGGAAGGCTATTAATTCGCTAAACAACAAGAAACAATCGTCAAAGTCAGCAACACCAAACTCTATAAGATGTCAGAATTTCAGTCGGAAATAGAGAATCTAATGTCTTCAATACCAAATTCATCATGTAATTTAAGTTCATTGTCATCATTCTGTGAGGAGAAGTGCACTAGAAATATTCCCCCTGAGATTCCCTTTATGTCGGTTTCAGAGGTATATAAATATCTATGAAACCTCAAAGCAACAAACTCACACGGCCTAGATGGGATCAGTAATAGAATTCTTCGCTGTGCCGCCCCAATCATTAGTGAGTCTTTAACGTTCATATATAATCAATGCCTGGCCAAAAACTACATTCCATCTGCATTAAAAATTGCTAAAGTTTATCTTCTATTTAAAAATGGTTCACATGATAACAGCGTCTTGGGTAATTATAGACCTATTTCCTTACTATCGTCGCCATCAAAGCCGTTAGAAAAGCACATTAATAAAATAACATTTCATCATTTAATTAATAACGATCTAATAATTGATAGCCAATCTGGGTTTCGACCTAAATATTCTTGCCATAGTGCTATAAACAAAAATTACCGATAACTGGCCTTTTAACATCAACAATGGCAACATTTGTGGAGCGGTGTTTGTAGACTTTAAAATTGCTTTTGATATGGTAGATCACAATATTTTAATTAGCAAATTGAAACAAATGAAGACTAGTGCCAATATGGTGAACCGAACTACGTCATTTTTATCCGACAGACAACAAGTCGTGTCCTATAACAACCGTCTATCAAGACCCATACAGCTTAATATTGGTGTGCCTCAGGGCTCAATACTAGGTCCGCTGCTTTTCACAGTTTGTATTAACGACCTTCCTCTGTATCTCAAATACTACATTTTATCTATTTGCAGACGATTGTACTATATATGCTAGTTAGGAGAACCGTAGTGAATTAGAATATATCCGAGCACTTATAGTCTGAATGGTTCGATGTGCAATGAGGATGATCTGTCGACTAACTAAGTAACTAACAGTGTGTCTCCAGCGTTAAACCTTGCTCTCTTTCGCCTTCGTTCGTAACCCGAGGCACCGTTTGTTACCTGAGAGAAAAAAAATAATTTTCGAAGTTTTATTCGTAACCCGAATTGTTCGTGACCTGAATTGTTCGTGACCTGCGGCGTTCGTAACCCGAGGTACCACTGTAGTTCATAAATCCTGCTGTGCTTTCCAACTGCCAGTATTTGTACAATTGAGGTGGTGGCTGTGAAACTGGTATTATGATGATTAAAAATAGAGGACTACCCACATATGTTCATACTGAGTGATTCATGAACATACTTAAGAAAATTCAGCCTAGATAAGTGAGTAGACAATGGTTTGAGGTAATGCAGAAATCCATACATAGATTATTATTTTCTTTTCTTTTGTTGCCAGGACACACGGGTGTCAGAGGAAATTAACAGACAGAGGCATTGGTGGGTTTTGAGACTATTGGGGGCTAGTGCATTTCTGGAGTGATCAGACATCTTAGATACTGTTAAATATCTTGGCGTAACCGTTGATTTTGTTGACAAGGGTGTGTCAGTGACCTTGACCAGGATGCCAGATATTTGTGTTATGCAGGATTGTGAGATATGAACGTTTTGTGAGGGATCCCTATCGTCAACAGCGGATCATCGCAGGCGTCCCAGTCTCTATTTCACTTTATGTCTCCGAGCGAGGTTTGCGCTCACACGTCATCAAAATCACCCTGACACACTTGCAGTGCGTTTTCTGGGTACACTTTCATACACTTTGGGTGGCTTTCATTTTGTTGAAATGGACTTAAAGTCTAGTGTATTGTGTGGAGTCTAAAAGTGGTGGTAGTGCTGTACTATGTCCAGTATTGGACTGGGACCATTTTCAAGGTGTGACTGTGAAAAGCAAAAACACGAGCACTGATGCCACTCTACCATGCAAATGATCAGTGCTGTTATATACTATTATTTACTAGAACAACCCTCGAGAAATATATGTATGTCTTCTAGGGTCAAATACTACTAGATTATGACGTCAAAATAACCAAGGCCAACATTCCAGTCAAGACAGGCCGTTGCCATCGTGTGGATAAAGTCCTGGTGCCTTCTTACTTAATCCCCCTTGTCAATAATGTCTGTCACGTGGAGGAAACACAGAAAGTTGAGGTAGGAATGTTTAATGAATAACAGAAATGTAGATATGAATATAATATTGGTTTATATTGATAATATAAAGCCCTAGTGTGTGTGTGTGCGTGTGTGTATGTGTGTGTGTGTGTGTGTGTGTGTGTGTGTGTGTGTGTTTTAACGACAGCACGGAATGGAAATGATTTGAGAGCAGCTGTCGTAGTGCTATATCCCACAAGATCGTGTCCTCGTCATTAAGTATTATCTTCACATTGAAAGAATCACACCGACCGCCTTTACTTCCTCGGGAATGTCCCTGTGCCCAGTTTAGCCTAGGTTATCATGGAAGACCTGGTCAGTGAACAAAATCCTCGCCTCGATGGGGATTCAAACATTTGACCGCCGGGCCGACAGGCAAGCCTGACTGGTTTGTATAGCTGACACATTCTTGGTGATGTGTCTTCATGGTGTGTGTGTGTGTGTGTGTGTGTGTGTGTGTGTGTGTGTGTGTGTGTGTGTATATATATATATATATATATATATATATATATATATATATATATATATATATACATTCTTCCTCCAATCCGTCGCTTGAGTATCCAACATTGCAAGTCCTATGTCTTCACGGGGCTTTTATACAGACCTCTGTCTTTACGGTACCTTCATACATACCTCTGCTTTACGGTGCCTTCATACATACCTCTCTCTTTACGTTGCCTTCATACATCATGGTTGGTAGTGAGATATATGCATGTCAATCTTTAACTGGAGATTTGCAACATCAAGTGCTTAAACTTTTTCCGACGAGAGCAGATGCAACAAGCAACGTGTCTGTAAATATATAATACTAGCTCAATCACCATCTCCGTGGTCAAAGGCTTGCGAAAGTTGTGAGCCGGGCTCCAGGCGTTCGAAACTCAGCTGCGACCGATTTGCGCAGGAGACCATGTCGCGTTAATGTTATAACGTGCTGGTATGGGAGCCGGTCGTTCAGGAAGCAATGACAAACTACTGAACGTAACATTGCCTAGTACATCAACAACAGCTGGAAAATGCTGGTGTTGACTGCAACGTCCCGTAAGGGATACGCAACAATTTTCTTTTAATTACTGGCGCTCTTTGTGTAAAGAACAGTGCTTGATTTTTATTAAAATATTAACATATTTAAATTCTTCACAACACTATGTTTTCAAATATTGTACTTAGACATTACTTCCACGAATTTCTTTGCATTCAGTAGTCAGCTGTGTTTTTAGATATTGTAGTTTGTTAACATTTATTTTCTATGAATGTGTATGTATTTCTTTGCACTCGGTAGTCAGCAAGTTGTTTTTTTTCTTTTTAAAATTTTGTAATGTAACATTTTTCTCCAAGAATATTCATGTATTTCTTTGCAATCGGTTGTCAGCAAGTATTTTGAAATATTGTATTTTTAAAGTTTTTCTTTCAATTTTTTTTTATTTTATTTCCACGAATTATTCTGTATGACCCGGCCCGGTTTCGCCAATTCCCTGGTGGGGAGCATCTCATTAAATTCATATAAGTAGTCATATAAGTTCTCGTTCCCGTTCCCGACTGTCTGTCTGTCTGTCTGTCTATCTGTCTTCTGTCTGTCTGTCTGTCTGTCTGTCTGTCTGTCTGTCTGTCTGTCTGTCTGTCTGTCAACTTACAAAAAGCAGTAGAAAGAGCACTTGACAGATCTTTACATCTTCCCCCAACAATTAACTTGGGTAAATGGTGCGGCGGCAGCAGCAGCAGCAGAAGAAGAAAAAGTAGGAGTAAGAGGAGGGAGAAGGAAGCGGGAGGTGGAGGAGGGAGGAGGAGGAGGAGGGAGAAGGAGGAGTAGGAGGGAGGAGGAGGGATTAGGAGGAGGGGGAGAGAGGAGGGGGGGGGGGGAGAAGGAGGAGGGAGGAGGAGGAGGAGGGAGGAGGAGGGTGGAGGAGGAGGAGAAAGGATGAGGAGGGAGAAAGAGGAGGGAGGGGAGGAGCGAGGAGGAGCGAGGAGGAGGAGGGAGAAGGAAGAGGGAGGAGGAAGAGGGAGGAGGAGGAAGAGGGATGAGGAGGAGGAGAAGGAGGGAGGAGGAGGAGGGAGGGGAGGAGGAGGGAGAGGGAGGAGGGAGAGGGAGGAGGGAGAAGGAAGAGGGAAAAGGAGGAGAGAGAAGGAGGAGGGAGGAGGGGACGAGGAGGAGGGAGGAGGAGGGAGGAGGAGGAGGGAGGGGAGGAGGAGGAGGGAGGAGGTAGAGGGAGGAGGAGGAGGGAGGAGGAGGAGGAGGGAGGAGAAGGGGGAGAAGGGAGGAGGAGGGAGGAAGTGAAGGGAGGATGAGGGAGAAGAGAGGAGGAGGGCGGAGGAGAAGGGAGGAGGAGTGATTAGGAGGAGGAGGAGGGAGGAGGAGAAAGAGGTAGGAGGAGAGAGGAGGAGGAGGAGGAGGAAGAGGATGGAGGAGGAGGAGGAGGAGGGAGGAGGGGGGAGGAGGAAGAGGGTAGAAGGAGGAGGAGGAGGGGCAATGATTATAACGCATATGCCTTTAGATAACTGTCTGTCTATCTGTCTGTCTGTCTGTCTGTCTGTCTGAGCCGGCCCGGCTTCACCCAGTCCCTGGTGGGGAGCATATAAGCTCCCGTTCCCGACTATCTGTCTGTCTATCTATCTGACCCGGCGTGGCTTCGCCCAGCTTCTTGCGTTGAGCGTCTCATTAAATTCATACAACAAAAAAAAAAAAAAGTAACTTAAAAGAATGTCTGTCTGTCTGACCCGGCCGGGCTTCTCCCAGACCCTGATGGGGAGCATCTCATTTAATTCATATAAGTAGTCATAAGTTCCCGTTCCCGACCATCTGTCTGTCTGTCTGTCTGTCTGTCTGTCTGTCTGACCCGGCCCGGCTTCGCCCAGTCCCTGACGGGGAGCATCTCATTTAATTCATATAAGTAGTCATATAAGTTCCCGTTCCCGACTATCTGTCTGTCTCATTTAATTCATATTCGGCCCCTGCTCCGGTTCCCGTTCCCATATAAGGGGGTGGAGGAGGAGGAGGGAGGAGGAGGGAGGAGGAGGAGGGCGGAGGAGGGGAGAGGAGGAGGGAGGAGGAGGGAGGGGGAGGAAGAGGGAGGAGGGGGAAGTAGGAGGAGGGAGGATGGAGGTGAAGGGAGGAGGAGGGAGGAGGATGAGGGAGGAGGAGGGTGGAGAGAGGATGTAGAAAGAGGAGGTAGGAGGAGGAGGAGGAGGGAAGAGAAGGAGGGAGGATGATGGAGGAGGAGGGAGAAGGAGGAGGAGGAGGAAGAGGGGGAGGAGGAGGAGGGAGGAGGAGGGATGAGGAAATGGGAGAAGGAGGAGGGAGGGGGAGGGGAAGATGAAGAGGGAGGAGGAGGAGGGGAGAGGAGGAGGAGGATTATAACGCATATGCCTGTAGATAACTGCAGCGAAAAGGTGGGTCTGTCTTTCTGACCCCGCGTGGCTTCGCCCAGCTCCTGGCGGGGAGCGTCTCATTAATATCATACAACAACAAAAAGTAAATTAAAAGAATGTCCTTCCACACACCATCCATTATTTTTAATGAAAACTATTTTTAATCACCTACATGACCGTACTGTAGATAACTTCGTTAAGCATAAAAAGATGAGTTACAATGTTATCCATTATGCATTATTTTTATGAATAATTTGAAAATGATTTAAAGACTATATCATGATTTGTTATAACTCATATGCCGGTAAATAACTATAGACAAAGAGTTTATAAATCTTTGGAAACGATGCAACAATATGACTATAAGTTATATAGCAACGTTATTAAAGGTTATGCCCCTTGAAATAACTTTTCTAGAGTTAAGTCCCCTCTCTATATTGAAATTATAATGAAAAATAAAATATTAAATAATATTAATTAAGCAGCCGATTTTACACTAAAAAAATATGACATTTAGCTGCGCGGGATTGAGAGGAAGACGTGTAGAAAATTTCATCTCAATCGGATGGATCGTTCGCGAACGCATAAAGGACAGACATACAGACGGAGATTGTCTTTTATATATAAGATAAACAAGCTGTGTTATGTTAGAAACATAACATTTTGTATGTCTGAATCCACAGAGGAATGGGCGGACGATGAGCGTAGGTGTTGAACCTTATTGCGACGCTCTCATGACATTAGCGCCGTATTCTCGAAAACGATTACGCAAACGCGCCCGCTATTAGTAAATTATGGACAGTAAAATTGTGTACAGAAATACTTTCAATCAAATAAATGTTTGCCCAGTTATTGGTCTGCTTCTACTCTTTGTTTTCCATTGGAGCAAAAGTCCCAACCGTGATATACCAAGCTGTCATATCTTTTGATATCCTCTGCAGCTCTTTCAAGCCATCCCCATATTATTCTATCTTATAATAGTCCATTGCGTTTGCAACATGTGTTATTGTTCCTAATGCATATATATAGTTCTAAATTTTTAGGTTCAAATTCGTGTTAACTTCCTAGGCGACAGGAGGTAAGCTCCTCGGCGAGCCAGGCTTCTTGCGACTTTCTCCTTATGATTGCTTACTTTTTATAGAAGAGGCACCCTCTTTTCATTTTTGTTTTTGTCTTTACCTTATCTTTACAATTGGTGCGCTCACGTTTCCATGGAAAGACAGAAAGACAAATGAGTAATTCTACTAGGAATCGTGGAAAAGGAGCAAGGGGAAGACAGAGAGATAAAACTCCTGCGGGTTTGGCTACGGCATCTTTAGGGCAAAAAGGCGAACCTGATCTAAAACACCAGTGGTCGTGTGTGATGGCGAAATAACACCGTCCACACTTATTGGTATGACAGAAAATGATGATGACTACAAACAAATGCAAAATGCAAATTGATTAGAGAAATTAGATAGGCAGTACAATAATTTGGGCATGTTACAATGCCGGATCTGTAGCGAGGGGTTAGCGAATCCAAATTAGTAATCCTGCATTCTGCGTTCGATACACAGTTGCTGGAAATTTGGAGGTAGACCGACTTGCTTTGGTTTCCCATAAAGCGGCATGACTGCCGGTCGTTCAGAAAGCAATGGCAAACTACATAATGTAAAACTTGCCAAGAAATGATGAACACCGAAAACAATTGCTGGGGTTGACTACGACGTCCTGTAAAACACCTGCAATAATAATAATCTTAAAACCTTTGTAACAACTGGCAAATGTGGTAAGACGAGAGCAAGGGCAGACAAAGAAGCAACACTTGAATGGCTTGGCCTCACTGCACAACCGCGGAAAGAACATAGACTTGATCCGAGACTGAGGATTATATCAGATGTCGAACCGTGACCGCTCACGCGAATTGCATGGGATACGGTAATGATGATGATGATGATGATGATGATGATGATGATGATGATGATGATGATGATGGTGATGATGATGATGATGATGATGATGATGATGATGATGATGATGATGATGATGATGATGATGATGATGATGAAGATGAAGATGACGATGATGATGATGATGATGATACTAAAATAATTATTGGTCTTTATTTACTATAGTGTTTGTAATTATCATTACCTGTAAATTCATTACTTTCTTTTCTTGTTTCGCACAGGGATATTGCGTAACATGCTCTAACAGTTTGATATACTCCTGCCCACTGAGCACAGATACACCAACAGTAAGGAACTCAGTGTTTGGTATCTTGTCGAGAGTGTCCGTCCCTGACTAGATAGCACAAATACTTGCTAACTTACATGTCCAGTATTTGAAATTTTGGCATCTTGTGAATGTGTTCATTTCTAACTAATAGCACAAAGTCTTGCTAACCTACATGTCTAGTGGTTGTAATTATGAAATATTGTTATCAGATGAGAGTGTCCGTATCTAACTAGAGCAGAGATACTTGCTAACTTACACCATCCGGGTGTTTGTGATCTTGAAATCTAGTAATCAGATGAATTGTGTTCGTACCTGACTAGATAACACACACACACACACACACAAACACACACACACACACACACACACACACACACACACACACACACATATATATATATATATATATATATATATATATATATATATATGGTCTCCCCATAAAGTAACGCAATAATGGTGGTATGTACAGAAAAACGGTCTAAGTATTTATTGTGAGCCGAAGCAGTACAGCGACTAGCGCACACGCCTGCGACCTCTAATCACTGTTTCGAATCCCCAGCGACAAGGGGATGTTGACCCATGAACGTGGACTCCCTGGTGGACACGGTCTAACCTAGGTACCCGAACGTGATGTGGGCAGTAAAGGCAGTGAGCTGATCATTGACCAAGTCTCCCACTGAGTGCTGATTGTTGTATGCAAGTATAGGGCTTGTACCATACACCTGAAACACCTGCATTGGTTATACAGACACACACACCTTACACACACAATTTACACACGTATACGACACACACGCATACAACATAAGTATAAGTATATACGAGTATGTCAGGGTTGTCGTGGCGTGTTTTTATAAATGTGGCACATGTGGCATGTTGGGTATGTTAACTACACATGTGGCAGTTGACTGACCATAGAGTTTGAGACCACGTGACAACCATAGGCTAAATCACTGCAGAGCACAGACAGTCTAAGAATGGGCGCCAACAACAGTGAGGAAACCTGGCAGACAAGCACGACCAGACACGTGTCACGCACACACGTGTCACACACACACCCTTGGGCAAGGTGGAGTACCTGTTTAGCGCCCCCCCCCCACCCCCAGTAGGACAACGTGAAGCCATGGGAGCATGTGAGCAGGTGGTGGATTGGATTGATAGCAGTCGACAGATAGTTGTTGGTTATGGTTTCATGTCAGTGACGGTGGGCAGAGGATCTCTCAATAGAGACAATGTCTTCGGTCATCCGATCAATATGGTCACTGCCAGGAAGGAAGAATGGTAGACTTCCTTCCTTATTTATTCCCGGGCAACGAGGGAGAGGACGGGCAGGCTTCGTGCGGAGTGGCTCGCTTCGCTTCGGAGGTCACGGGTGACAAGCATCGCCTGGATCTTTTCTCCGGGGCATGCCGGTGTGCTGGGAAATGAAGTCGGACAGATTGGCTGGCTCTGCAGAACTTGGTGGAGTATTGATACATGACAAGGCAGACGTGGTTGCGGCCTTGTGGGCGCACGTGCACACCTCGGAGGAGCAAATGGATTACCATTGTCTGGCAAGAATGAAACAGCGAGGAGTGACGGGGGGATCTGGCCGACGCTCAACGCTCAGGGGAAAGGCGAGACGGACATATAATCAGATTGCTACTGGTACTATTAGTGTTGGAACTCTTCGCTGGCTGCTGAGGATGGGGACGGAGCACTTATGGGAATGCCCCGAATGCTGTGATGTCGATTCTTGAATCAATCAATCAATCAATCAATCATGATTCCCGGGCAGAGGAGGCTCGTCAGCCTTGGTTGGTATCTTTTCTAAGAGAGGGAACTCTAAATCTCAAACCTCCGCTGCCTTGCGGGTATACCCATATGGGAAAGGCTTCGGGAGTAAACCATGAGGACAAATCTGGAGATGGAGTCCCTAAGGCAGTTCCATGTTGTAAACAACATAGTTCTCGCAATTCCTGCGACGGCACCGATGACAAGTTGCATTCAATCAATCAATCAAGTGCCATGCCGGAAAGCGTGGGCTGTCATGACTCGCCATTTCACTCGATCACTAGTGTCGTGGATCAGCTCAGTGTTCTTGTCTTGTCCATGCCACGTGGCCAAGCCATCCAGGTATTTTCCTCTCGGTCTTCCTCTTTGTCTGTTCTCTTCGATCTTGCCAGTTGTCACTAAATTCTCTAATCCATTTCTTCTCATAACATGTCCAAAAATTTTAACTGTCTACGTCTAATTTCTCTAATCAATTTACGATTTTAATTTGTCTCCTGTAGTACTTGGTCATTGGTTTTTCTGTCTGTCCATGGTATTCTTTGCATTTTCCGCCGAAACCACATTTCTGCAGCCATCAGATGTCTTTCAGCTTGACTCACATTGTCCAAGTTTCACATCCATACAAAAGAACAGACTCTATGTATCCCCTCAACACTATGTTTCTTGTTTCAGTTGACATCATTTTATTGGTCAGAATGTTTTTAATCTTGCTAAAGGCTACTTTCGCCATGACAATTCTTCTTCTAATCTCTTCAAGGCATCTCCCCACAGATGTTATGACTGTTCCGAGATAATTGTACCGGTTCACTTGTTGAAGAATATTCCCATTTACTTGTATGTTACATTGTGGTATTTCGTTCTTCCTAGTGACGACCATAATCTGTGTCTTTTTACAATTTAATTCTAACCCCAGTTGCTCACTGTGTACAACAACCGCATCTACTAATTGTTGCAGATTCTGCTCATTGTCTGCAATCAATACTGTATCATCTGCATATCTAATGTCATTGATGTTTTGTCCTCAAATGCTGATTCCATTTATATCTTCTACATTTCTGAAAATATTTTCACTGTATAGGGAAAAAAAGATCTGGAGACATTACACATCCCTGCTTAAAACCTCTCTTAATAGGCTGATATTGTCCCCTTTCATTATCAATCCTTATGGCCGCTTGGTTTTTTCAATATATGTTTTTTATAAGTCTAATGTCTTTCCTATCAATTTGTAGATCTGCAAGCATATCCACCAAGTTGCATTGGCTACTGCCTTTCCCTGGTCAACATCGGCGACGCGGAGAGGGGGAACTTGCTACTGGGCAACAGCTGGTTCTCCGATGTCCATTGCCCAGGCTTGTGTCCTGAAGTAGACACTTCAGCACCGCGTAAAACGGTGACACAACACGGGAAGCAGCATTTACCGGTTATAAGTCTTAATGCTCGTTGGGGTTAGAGCAAGGCGCCAGTGGCTACTTCCGACGGTGGGAGAGATCACCGCATCTCACTAGACAGCTTCCGCCCGCCTAAGCTGGGCAGCCCCCAGCCAATAAGGTGTTGTCTCGCCACGGTTCATCTGCTCTTGAGGGTGTGTGGAGCTTAGGGGAAAATCCTGACACATGGACCGCAATCTATACACCTAACAACAAGAACAAAACAAAACAACCGGCCCTAAGGCTGGGAACATGGATCGTAAGGACCATGACCCCTGGCATCTCAGACGATCTAAACGAGATTGTGGATGCCGCAAAACTGCAGTGATAAACAACGAACTACTCAGACTGGGGATAGACATTGTCGCCCTGCAAGAGACAAAACTCCAAGAATCTGGAAACATCAAGGAGAGGAACTTCACTTTCTACTGGCATGGCAAGCCGCGCGGAGAGACAAGGCAGCATAGAGTTGGCTTCGCTATCAGAAACAAGCTGCTTAATTCCATCATACCACCAAATTATGGCACTGAAAGAATACTGAAGCTCCAACTCCAGACAGAGGCAGGCCCAGTTAGTATTATAAGCGTTTACGCCCCAACACTAACTGCAGCATCAGAATCTAAAAACAAGTTTTATGACGACCTTAGCAAAGAAGTCAGTGAAACACCAGAGAAACAACATTTTGTTATCCTGGGTGATTTCAATGCCAGGGTTGGCTCCGACCTCAAAACTTGGTCTTCATGTCTATGACAGTTTGGCGTTGATAAGATCAATGACAATGGACAACGTCTTTTGCAATTCTGCAGCCACCATAATTTGTACCTGACCAACATCTTCTCTGACACGAAACCTCAACACAAGGTGTCATGGAAGCAGCCCAGACCAAAGAACTGGCACAAACTCAACCTGGTGCTCACTAAACGCAATCTCAGCAATGTACGACTGACTCACAGCTATCATAGTGCCGACTGCGACATCGACCATTCACTCGTCTCCAGCAAGGTGAATATAAAGCCCAAGAGAATCTACAGATGAAGAACAAAAGGAAGACCACGCATTGACACCAGCGGCACCCAAAATAAAGAGAAGGTCAACAAATTCATGCAGGCTCTAGCGGATACTCTGCCTGGCCCCACAAACGGAAATTCCACCGAGAGATGGAGTCATTTTCACGACACCATCTACAATACAGCACTATCAACATGTGACAAGAAACAAACTAAGTCAACTGACTGGTTTGAAGCACACTCTGAAGAGATGCTCCCAGTCCTGGAGATAAGGAGACATGCATTCTCAATGTATAAAACATCACCTTCAGAGAAAACATTGCAGGCATTGCGAACGGCCAGAAATAGAGTACAACAGATGGCAAGAAGATATGCGAACAGGTACTGGCTACAGCTCTCTGCTCAAACTCAAATTTGTGCAGACACTGGAAATATAAGAGGAATGTACAAACAGACTTTATACGAACGAACGAACAGACTTTATTTTCAAAGGGTAACAAACTGGGCACGCAGGCCCGACTTACATTCGGCCCTTCCAATCACTCATCTTTCTTTCATCAACAGTGCATAGGAAAAAACATTGTCACATAAATTTTGTAAACATAAACAATGCATATTACTATGTTATGTGACACATCCACCACCCACCTACACATCCCCCATTCACTCCAAATCCTCCATCCAACCACACACATAACCCACACACACATACATACCCCCATTCATCCACCACAACACTACACCTACACATCTCCCCACCCACACACACACCTCTCACCCACCACACATCCCATCCCCCACACCCCAAGCACACATACATTCCCAACCCACACATCCCCCACTCACACACATCCACCCACCTACACACATCTCCCCACCCACTCACATATCCTCTACCAGTCCCATTACCCACCAACAATCACTCACCAACATATCCTCCTCCACCCACACACCTCCAACCACCCAGCCAAACACACATTCCTCAGCTACACATCCCCCACGCACACACACATCTCCCCGTGAACTCACATATCCCGCACCTACCCACACACAAATTCCGAACCCACCCACATAATCTCCCATCTCCCCATGCCCACTCACTGATCCCGAGCCCACCCCTACAAACATCCCCCACCATCTCCTAACCTGCACACACTCACCCACCCTCATATCCTCTACCCACCCACACATCCTCCACCCACCCATCCCCCAGCCACACATCCCTTAACCACACACCCCTACCCATATACACACACATCACCACCCACGCACAATCTCCCCACCCATACACACATCCCTCACATACATCCCACCCACCAACACATCCCTCATTCACAAACACAAACCTCCCATTCACGCACAACCCACACACACACACATCCCCAACCCATACACTTATCCCCTCACACATTCCTCACCCACTCATCAACACATACATCTCCTATCTATCCACCCACACTCACACACCCCAACCACCCATCTAAACGCACATCCCCCACCCTCACACACATCCTTCCCCCACCCGCACACCCAACCACACCCCACCCACCCACATCCTTTATCCACCCCCAGCTCCCCTCCCAGACAACACCACACACACACATCCCAAAGACACATCCCTCACCCACACACATCTCCTCACACATCTCCTACCCATCCACACATCCCCAAACTACAATCACCCTCACTAAGGGCACGAAAGGGTACGAGGGCATCAAGCAAGCTGTCGGTCCATCAAAAAATAAGATGGCCCCTTTAGGATGAACAGAGGGGGTAATCATAAAAGATCGAGCGAAACAAATGGATCGCTGGGTAGAACACTACTCAGAGCTATACTCAGTGGAGAACACTGTCAGTGAAGAAGCTCTGGGAGCCATCGATCAACAGTCCACCATGCATGCCCTGGATAACGAACCATGCCTCACAGAAATCAGCGAAGCACTAGACTATCTCAAATCCGGCAAGGCACCTGGAAAAGATAGTATTCCACCTGATATTTTAAAATGTAGCAAAGAAACCATCATCCCAGAACTGTATGCAATATTTCAGATCTGCTGGAAAGAAAAATCAGTACCACAAGATATGAAAGGCGCAAACATTTTTACCCTTTATAAAAACAAAGGCGACAGAAGCGACTGCAACAACTATCGCGGCATTTGCATACTTAGCATTACAGGCAAGATTTTTGCTCTAGTAATCCTTGAAAGGTTACACATTCTTGCTGAAGGAATCTACCCCGAATCACAGTGCGGATTTAGACCCAACAGGTGCACCATCGATGTAATTTTCTCACTCCAGCAGCTCCAAGAGAAGACAGAGAACAGAGGAAGCCATTGTATATTGCCTTCACCGACCTCACAAAAGCATTTGACCTTGTGAGCAGAGCGGCATTTTTAAGGTCCTTGAAAAGACAGGATGTCCACTCACCCTTCTTAGTCTCGTGAAATCATTTCACGAAAATATGCAGGGCACCATTTTATTTGACGGCTCAACATTCCAGTCATTCAGAATCAGCAGTGGAGTAAAGCAGGGCTGCGTGCTTGCTCCTACATTTTTGGTATCTTCTTCGCGGTCTCTTAAGGCTGACATTTGGGACTGCCACTGAAGGCATATACCTCCATACAAGATCTGATTGCAAACCTTTTAACCCATCAAGACTCAAGGCAAAGACCAAAATAAGATCAAGATGCATAAGATAACTTTTTGCAGATGATGCAGCACTGACTACTCACACTGAAGAAGATCTCCAACGGCTCATAGATCGTTTTGCAGCCGCCTGCAAAGACTTCGGGCTCACCATCAACCTAAATAAAACACAGGTGATGGAACAAGATGCTGGTGCGCCTCCGTCAATCAAAATGTCTAATTACGAATTGAAGGTCGTCCACGAGTTTGTGTATTTGTGGTCGATTTTTTGGACATGTTATGAGAAGACAGGATGTTATGAAAAGACAGTCAGAACAGTGTAACCTTTCAAGGATTACTAGAGCAAAAATCTTGCCTGTAATGCTAAGTATGCAAATGCCGCGATAGTTGTTGCAGTCGCTTCTGTCGCCTTTGTTTTTATAAAGGGTAAAAATGTTTGCGCCTTTCATATCTTGTGGTACTGATTTTTCTTTCCAGCAGATCTGAAATATTGCATACAGTTCTGGGATGATGGTTTCTTTGCTACATTTTAAAGAATGCAGTCAGGTCTTAGTCAGATATGACTGAGCTACCGTATAACAGTAGACGGTACTACCTGGTTTCTGTTAGCGCCGAACGTTGGGCGGCGCTTACCAAACCCGACACCCCACATTGTGCCAACGGCTTCGGGCGGAAGAGCGCAATTGGGAGGGTACAAGCCTTACCCTGGTGCGAGGAAATGCAAGCTAAAGACAAAATTGTCATGTCAGGGCAGACCAGGCCCTAAGCCTTGATTGGCGACTGGTCTAGGATCGAAGCTCCGACAGGCGGACAGTTAGAGCATTGCTTTGCTGATCCGGCAGCTTCTGCAGCTTGTCTTGTTCCAGATGTAGGGGTGTTACCTTTCCTCTGGAGTGAACTAGGCAGGCCGAGAGAGGGATCATGCTGTATGGGCAACACATGATCTCTATATTTTAGCCCAGGCTTTGTGCTATGGAGAGGCAATAACTCCATCCCTGGTCTTAACTGGTCTCGGAATCAAAGCGAGAGGCAACTGTTACGGGTTATAAGTCCTTGTCAGTTGGCGTAGACATGGGGCGCCACGCGTTGCCTCTGACGGTGGGAGACACCTATAGGTGTCACTGATCAGCTACCGCCCGCCTCAAGCTGGGCAGCCCCCAGCCAATTGGGTGCTGATCCGCCACAGCCTGCCTGCTTCAATGGGTGCTTGGGGCTAGGACAAAATCTGAATCGCAGGCTGTAAAACCAATGCACCAGGTACAAACAAAAATATAAATAGAAACCTCAAGCTACGGCTTGCAACCTGGAACGTGAGAACCATGTGTCCAGGATTTCTGCAGTTCTGCAGAGCCAGCCAATCTGTAAGAAAAACGGCTGTGATTGATGCCGAACTCAATCGTCTTAACATTGATATTGCTGGCCTGCAGGAGACTCGCCTCGCTGAGGAAGGGTCACTCAGGGAAAACAACTACACCTTTTTCTGGAAGGGTAAAGGGCAGGCAGAAAAAAGGCAACACGGTGTGGGCTTTGCAGTGAAGAATTCGCTACTGGGAATGATTGAAATTCCAGCAGGAGGAAATGAAAGACTATTATCCCTGCGCTTGGCAACCTCTTGTGGGTTTGCCACCATTATTACTGCATATGCACCGACACTCGATTCCTCTGATGATGTGAAGGATTTGTTCTATGAGGAGTTAGACTCTGAGATCAAGGCAGTTCCAAAATCCGACTACATTTATATGCTCGGTGATTTCAATGCTCGTGTGGGCAAGGACTCGAGTTCATTGCCAGTGTGCCTTGGAAAATACAACATCGGTCGCATGAATGAAAATGGGCAAAGGCTGCTGGAGCATTGCACCAGTAATGACCTATGTATTACAAACTCTTTTTTTAAAACAAAAGAGATGCATAAGGTCACATGGAAACATCCAAGATCCGGCCATTGGCACCAGCTGGACTTCATCATCACACGGAGACAACATCTGAACCATATATCATTGACTCGTAGTTACCACAGTGCTGACTGTGATACGGATCATTCTTTGGTTGTTGCAAGGGTTAGACTGAGACCAAAGAGAATCTACACAGCTAAACACAAATCTAGCCCCAGGATTAATATTATTAACACTCATGATCCTGAAAAGTGCTTTCAGTTTCAACAGCAACTTGAAGACGCTTTCACTGATACACCAGAAAATTGTACAGTAAATTATAAATGGAATAAACTTAAGGAAACTCTTTGTAAAACTGCCGTAAAGGTTTACGGCACTGTGGATCATAAGAGGCAGGACTGGTTTGCGGCCAACAGCGAGACTCTGCAGCCCTTGATTGATAAGAAGAAGAAAGCTCTCTTAAGAAACAAGGAAAGACCAACGCGTAACACTCTGAGTGAGCTAAGGCAAGCTAGGAAGGATGTGCAAAAGGCTGCCAGGCAGTGTGCAAATGATTATTGGATCAAGTTATGTGAGTCCATTCAAATCGCAAGTGATAAGGGAGACATAAGAAGCATGTATGAAGGAATAAAGAAAGCCTGTGGTCCAGTGATCAAAAGAAGTGCACCATTGAAAACCTTGACTGGAGAAGTCATCACTGATAAGAAACAGCAGATGGACAGATGGGTAGAGCACTATTTGGAGCTTTACTCAAGTGAGACCAAACTAGCGGATAATGCCCTCAACGCCATAGAGGCACTACCAACTCTTGACCACCTGGACACACTTCCCACCATAACAGAAGTTAAGTGTGCTATAAATGAACTTGCATCTGGCAAGGCTCCAGGTAAGGATGGGATTCCAATAGAGGTTATCAGGAGTGGGCAAGACACACTCACTATACAGATCCACCAGCTAATAGAGCTATGCTGGCGTGAAGGACAAGTCCCACAGGATTTCAAAGATTCAAGCATCATAACACTGTACAAGAACAAGGGCGATCGGAGCGACTGCAACAACTATAGGGGTATCTCACTTCTGTGTATTGTAGGAAAGGTATTTGCCAGAATTGTTCTGCGCAGACTTCAAGTCCTAGGAGATCAAGTCTACCCCGAATCACAGTGTGGCTTTCGACAGAACCGGTCTACCACTGATATGATATTCTCATTGCGACAAATGCAAGAAAAATGCCGTGAACAGAATCAACCACTGTTTATTGCCTTCATCGACCTCACAACGGCATTTGATTTGGTCAGTCGTGAGGGTCTGTTCAAGGCACTAAAGAAGATTGGCTGCCCACCAACTCTTCTGTCCATTGTGGAATCGTTCCACACAGGCATGAAGGGTATAATCAAGTTTGATGGTGCAACTTCTGAAGAATTTCAAATCAAGAGTGGAGTTAAGCAAGGTTGTGTACTAGCTCCCACCCTCTTTGGAATATACTTTTCACTTCTACTGAAATATGCATTTCGTGATCAGGATGGTGGTATATACATTCACTCACGCTCAGATGGCGGCCTCTAGAATGCTCAGAGATTGAAGGCTAAGACCAAAATTAGGAGGATACTGATCAGAGAGTTGCTTTTTGCAGATGATGCTGCAGTTACGACCCACTCTGAGGAAGAATTGCAATGTCTACTATCTGCATTCTCCAATGCTTGTTCTGAATTTGGTTTAACAATTAGCAAAAAGAAGACACAGATTATGTCACAAGGTGCACATGGGGTACCATCAATCTTTATTGACGACGCCGAACTAGAGATAGTAGACCATTTTACATATCTAGGATCGGTGGTAAATAGCAAATTATCCCTAGATCAGGAAATCAACATCCGGATTGGTAAGGCAGCAACAACAATGAACAGGTTAAGAAAAAGAGTCTGGGAGAACAGGAAGCTTACTGCCAAAACAAAAGTCCTTTTCTATCAAGCCTGTGTCCTTAGTACTCTTCTCTATGGCAGTGAAACCTGGACAACTTACTCACACCAAGAGAACAATTTAAACAGCTTTCATATGCGGTGTCTGCGAAGAATTCTTGGTATTAAGTGGCAAGACAAAATCACAAATACTGAAGTATTGGAAAGATCAGGTTGTGTGACAGTTTATTCCATGCTCAGTCTTCGTAGACTTAGATGGATAGGACATCTTAGGCGGATGGATGGTGGTAGAATACCAAAGGATATCTTTTTTGGTGAATTACAGATGGGTAAGAGATCTCAGGGTCGGCCTCTACTACGATACAAAGATGTGTGTAAGCGGGACATGATTGATACAGGCATTGATGATGCACATTGGGAGCAAGTCGCCGCTGAACGTGTTGCATGGAGGGCAAATATCAGAAATGGAATAAAGTCAAAGGAGAAAATTATTGCAGAAAAGTCACACACCAAGCGTTTGAGACGTAAGATGGTGCATGATGGTGGAAATGACCACGTGTTCACATGCACCCACTGTGAACGGACATTTACAGCGCAAATTGGCCTTATCAGTCACACTCGCTACCGCCATAGTTAAAAGTTATTATGCCTTTTTAAAGCACAAACTATCGTCTGTCAAGACGGCAAGGTGCCAATGTATGTGTATGTATGTTATGAGAAGAAATGGATTGGAGAACTTAGCGACAACTGGCAAGATCGAAGGGAACAGACCAAGAGGAAGACCACATGGTTGGACGAGACAGGAACACTGAGCTGATCCACGACGCTGGTGATCGAGTGAAATGGCGAGTCATGACCTCCCACGCTTTCTGGCATGGCACATGATCGATTGATTGAATATCAGATAATCTTTCATTAGAGACAGAAATCGACAGACGCATTGGAAAGGCAGCCACAACATTTTCCAGGCTAGCTAAAAGAGTTTGGGAGAATAATAGACTAACAGAGCGTACACAAGTTCAAGTATATAAAGATTGTGTTGTTAGCACACTACTCTATGGGACTGAATCCTGGACCCTGTACTCAAGACAGGAAAGAACGTTGAATTCCTTCCATATGAGATGTCTGAGATGTATCCTGGGCATATCTGGAAAGACCACATAACAAACAAACATGTGCTTGAAAGAGCAGGTATTACCACAGTGCACCCCATCCTCAAGCAGAGACGCCTCCGGTGGCTGGGTCACGTATCTCGAATGGAGGATGAACGAATTCCCAAAGATCTCCTTTACGGAGAACTAGCCACAGGAAAGAGGCCGACCTGAAGACCCCGAATGCGATATAGGGATGTGTAAACAAGATTTGAAAACCCTTGGCATAGATCCAGACACGTCGGAAAGAGTTGCAAACAATCACATGTTCCTGGAGAAGAGATGTACGAAACGGACTGGTGCTCTTTGAGCGCAATCTGATCCAACAAACTGAGGATAGGCGGCACAGGCTTAAAACGAAGCCACTTACTGCGGGACCTGCCTCGTCTTACAGATGCGGAAACTGTGACAGGGATTGTCACTCTCACATCGGACTATACAGTCACCAGCGGTGCTGCCAGGTACCTCCGAGCGGCACAACTCTATAGTCCTTCAGGACTGAAAGAGGCCTACTGTGTGGTTGTTTGTATATACATATACATATATATATATATATATATATATATATATATATATATATATATATATATGTGTGTGTCTGTGTGTGTGTTTGAGTGTGTGTTTATATATGCTCCAAAGAAGCAGTTTGGTCTGCTAAGGATATGCATGTTGACCAGGTGACTCCAGTCAGCAAGCTACTGCTTGCTTGCTTGGTTATGTTCGCTGGCTCTGAACTCGAGCGTGAAGTCCTGTATGCCGGATGAAAACATCCTGTTGTCCAACATCATTGTGATGTCATACAGTACCTGAGGTTTGCGTGAGTATCCGTTGTCCCATGTCTGGCTTATTGGTGTGCAGACTGGTGGTTCCTCGCCGTGCAGGCAGACACTCTCCGACTTCGGAGGAAGCAAGCTACTGATTGCTAAAGAACAACAGCGTGAACTCTGAGTGGGGATAGCGAGTAATGAGTAGAATGAATATTAATATTTTAGGTTTACGTGGGCCCAGATGGTGAGGAACGGGCATTATAACATCCAAGGAATATAACATTATCCATTCTGGTGGAGAGAAACAACAGCGAGGTGTAGCGCTTATTATGGAACTGGAGAGATTAAAACCTATCACAGAATATTAGACTGTGTGAGTCAGAATATTAATGGTAAAGGAAAGTGGCAGACCTGTTGATGTCAACATCGTTCAATGTGTGCGTGTAAGTGTGTGTGTATGTCTGCGTGTGTCTCTGTGTGTGTGTGTCTGTTTGTGTGATTGTCTCTGTCTGTCTGTCTGTCTGTTTGACATGTATGTATGTGTGTGTGTGTGTGTGTGTATGTATGCATGAATGCATGCATGCATGCATGCATGCATGCATGCATGTATGTATGTATGTATGTATGTATGTATGTATGTATGTATGTATGTATGTATGTATGTATGTATGTATGTATGTATGTATGTATGTATGTATGTATGTATGTATGTATATGTATGTATGTATGTATGTATGTATGTATGTATGTATGTATGTGTGTGTGTGTGTGTGTGTGTGTGTGCGTGCGTGCATGTATGTATGTATGTATGTATGTATGTATGTATGTATGTATGTATGTATGTATGTATGTATGTATGTATGTATGTATGTATGTATGTATGTATGTATGTATGTATGTATGTATGTATGTATGTATGTATGTATGTGTGTGTGTGCGTGCGTGCGTGCGTGCGTGCGTGTATGTATGTATGTATGTATGTATGTATGTATGTATGTATGTATGTATGTATGTATGTATGTATGTATGCATGCATGCATGCATGCATGCATGCATGCATACATGTATGTATGTATGTATGTATGTATGTATGTATGTATGTATGTATGTATGTATGTATGTATGTATGTATGTATGTATGTATGTATGTATGTATGTATGTATGTGTGTGTGTGCATGCATGCATGCATGCATGTATGTATGTATGTATGTATGTATGTATGTATGTATGTATGTATGTATGTATGCATGCATGCATGTATGTATGTATGTATGTATGTATGTATGTATGTATGTATGTATGTATGTATGTATGTATGTATGTATGTATGTATGTATGTATGTATGTATGTATGTGCGTTTGTGTGTGTGTGTGTGTGTATGTGTGTGTTGGTATGCCATTATGCCATGTAATATGTTTGACAATGTCATACTTATCTAAAAAGTAAAGCTAATAAACATGTTTTCTGTCTATGCTGAGTTGTTTAACTGAGCCAAATACCGACATTGCCCTGAACACATCTGCCTTATCCTGCACCAAAACCAATTTGTGCGCCTGCTCGTCTCCCACACACCAGAATGTCTTGGGGAAAGAACCATCAGATGCTCCTATCATAGATTTGTAAATTGACGCAAGGGTACCTGGACAGCATCCTCCCAGTATTTGTATGTTTCCCCTCTGTTTGCTGAACTTCTCACTGGTGTCTTCTGCAGGCTGAAACGAAAGACTGTTATGGTGGTATTCCAAATCCCGAGTATATTGGTTTCCCATATCCTTATCGGATTACACCATTTTTTCCGAAGTATACGTTTACTGGACCACATTGCTATAGAATGTGTCTAAGGACAGTCAAGGTAAGATTTTGTGTTAACATGCAGTTGGTTGCTTGCAATCTTCAAGAGTGAGTTTTAACTTTACCGTTTGATGCACATGCGTTCTGGTCATATAAAAGTTGTGCATCTATTGGGAGTGAAGTTGATGAAGAGACTTTTCACCCAAGCCGATAACAAAGTCTTAACTTGTGTTGCGCAGTTTTCCTTACACTCTCAACGCCTGGAAACCAGCGGTGTGTCACGGAACTTTACTTATGTGGAGACACATATTAGAATGTAACCAGCGGTGTGTCCTTGAAGTTTACTTCCGTGGAGTCACAAATTATAATGTAACCAGCGAGGTGTCCTAGAACCCCACATCTGTGGAGACACATATTAGAATGTAACAAGCGGGGTGACCATGAACATCACATCTCTGGAGACACATATTAGAATTTAACCATCATGTTGTCCTGAAACTTCACATCTGTTGAGACACTTTTTCTTTTTTCGTTCGCTTGAAATATGTCTATAACTGCAATGTTGTCTCTTGTATTTTAACTGTCTTTTTTAGTTCACTCAGCGGGCCATAGAGTTTATCTTCCATTGTCTTCTCTCTAGGCCAGAAGGTTTGCCTAGATATGTTATATTTTGGGCAGTCTTGGAGTATGTGCTCTGCTGTCTGCGACGCCAATCCACATGTGCACATGGCTGATTCACCAATCTTGAAGTTTATATACATGTGGTTGCGTAATCTCTTGTGTCCTGTTCTGAGATGCAGAATAATGACTTGTTCTGGTCTGTCCATAACGTGGTAGTCATCTTGAGCAGGTTTTGATGGCTTTCTGACCGATTTCATCATTCTTTTTTTTTTTTTTTTGGTGGTACGTAACGGGCACATCAGGCTGTTCTTCTTTGGCTCCTTCCTTAGCCAATTGATCAGCTCTGTCGTTTCCGGGTACTCCACAGTGGGGTGGTATCCACTGTATGGTGACCTTATGCTGACTGCTAAGTTCAGAAAGTAGTGTCCTTAGAACTGGCAATTTCCCAGACAGGAGCGCCTCGAGTACTGATTTTGCATATGTCAATAGCACCACAGGTTGTGTACCATTGCTGGTATTTAGTAATTTCTCTGTTGCTATCTTGATTGCTTCAATTTCAGCATCATAGTTACGGCAGTACTTTCCTGTCGGCACTCTGGCCGTATCCATAGTATTATTTGGGCATTCTATGTACACTCCTGCTCCTCCATTTCCAACAGCATTTTGTGCTGACCCATCTGTGTAGACTCGGTTCCAGAGGTCCTGTGGGTATTCTTCATCAAGGAAGCTGAGAGTGGCTGTTCTGCGCTGCACACTGTTCTGTTCTTCCTTATCAAATATTCCTCTCACTTTTGTCTGGATTTGTAATGATAGTCTATGTTCATCTTTCCATGGAGTTCGTTCTGGAATAGTGTTAGGGGGATACCAACTTTGGGCAGATCGGTGGTTTCTCTGCAGAGTCGTTTGGCCTGGTGGATAAAACGACTTCTTTTCAACCGCCCCATAGCTAGGTTTTCAAATCTGTTCTTCATAAGGTGGCCTGGCAAGCTGATGTACTTTTCTGCTTGTATTAGCGTTTTCGTATGTCTGGGCTCTCTCAGTGCTTGTGTCCTCCCCACTTTCTCCATTTCCATCTCCATAGGGGTTGATCTCATACCTCCTGTGGTGATACTAAGTGCTTGATTTTGCACCTTGTCCAGCTCTTGTAGTGTGGTTTTTGATGCTGAACACCACGCAGTTGAACTGTATTCCAGGTGTGGTCGTATGCTCTGTTGATAAACATTGCTAAGTATTTTCCCACTGGCTCCCCATGTGGTTCCACTTAGCTTTCTCAGGATGGCTATTTTGTTCTGGCTTTTGCTACTGCTTTGTTGATGTGCTTTCTCCGTGTCAGCCTACCATCAAATGTTACTCAAAGGTATGTTGGTTTTTATCTTCTCTTATGGGTGTTCCATTTATCTGGGTGATCCCTGCCTTTTGTTTAGGAGAGAAGGTAAATATAGTGGTGCTGCACTTGTCAGTGTTTATGCTGACACACCATCTATTTTTCAGGCATCAAACGTATCTACAGCTCTTTGTAGCAATCTGATGTCCAATGATTCATGATCATTTGTGCTCCATAGAACCAAGTCATCAGCGTAGACACATAATGTGACGAATACATAATGCTGAGACACATAATAGAATGTAACCAGCGGGGTGTACTTGAACTTCAAATCTGTGGAGACACATACTAGAATGTAACCAGTTGGGTGTCCTGGAACTTCACATCTGTGGAGACACATTAAAATGTAACCAGCAGGTTGTCCTGGAATTTTACATCTGTGGAGAAACGTATAAGAATGTAACCAGCAGGTTGTCCTGGAAATTCGCATCTGTGGAGAGATATATTGAAATGTAACCATCGGGGTGTCGAAGAAGTTCACATCTGTGGAGATACATATTAGAATGTAACCAGCGGGGTGTCCTGGAACTTCACATCTGTAGGAGGCACATATTAGAATGTAACCAGCGGGGTGTCCTAAAACTTCACATCTATGGATTTATTGATTGATTGATTAATTGGTTTAGGAACCGACATCACAGCATTCGGGGCATTTCCATAAGCGCTCCGTCCCCATCCTCAGCAGCCAGCGAAGAGTTCCAACACCAATTGTACCATTAGCAATCTGATTATATGCCCGTCTCATCTTTCCTCTGAGCGTCGAGCGTCGGCCAGATCCCCTCGTCACTCCTCGCTGTCGCATTCTTGCCAGACCATGGTGATCCATTTGCTCCTCTGAGGTGTACACGTGCTCCCACAAGGCCGCAACCACGTTTGCCTTATCATGCACTAAGTTTTGCAGAGCCAGCCAATCTGCCCGACTGTTTATTTCCCAGTACACCGGCATGCCCCCGAGAAAAGATCCAGACGATGCTTGTCACCCGTGACTTCCAAAGCGAAGCAAGCCACTCTGCACGAAGCTTGCCTGTCCTCACTCATACTCAGCATGCTTTCTGAGTCAGTTACAATCACGATGTGTGTGTGTGTGTGTGTGTGTGTGTGTGTGTGTGTGTGTGTGTGTGTGTGTGTGTAGCGTATTATCCATCCAGCGGAAAGCTGCACTGACCGCCTCCATCTCCATTCTTAAGCTAGATGTTGAGGTATCATATGCCAGGATCTCCTGCACCAAACGTCGACCATTAGCTTTTGCTATGAACCCCCAGGCACCTCTCCTACCTCTCAACACCAAATCATCTTTGTAGATAATCACATCACCCGGGCGAGCATTATCCTGAATTAGTTGCTAGATTTCCACTTGCGTGGCCCCTGCTGGCCACTCCCTGCAGAATGTGATTATAACTCTGAACAAGTCTGGCTGCTCCGCTGGCACTTTGGCCCACTCCTCTCCTCGCCTAATGTTCTCCAAGATGCAGACCTGTCTGATCGTATCCTCCGCCTGAGCCATCCATGATTTCCCTCTTATCGGTGGCTGACCCTTAACTGCGTCCAGCGCCTCATGCAACGGGTGATCTGTGTCAGCAGCTACTCTGAGGTATGCCTTCGCCTGCATCACCTTGAGCCTACCAGTAACAGTCGGCAAACCAAGGATGTAACGCATACACACCACTGGGATATCTCTGGTGCATCCCAGAAGGACCCGCATAGCCTCGTTCTGTATGCGCTTCAATCTCACCAGCTGAATCTTTGAGACAGTGAGCAGTCCTAGTCCATAATCAATCACTGAGAGGATCGAGTGCTGGTATAGTGTGAAAAGCATTCTCTGCTCTATGTCCTTTGCAGCCATGGTTTTACGTGCATTGAGTCCCTTTTGAGATCTTGTCACAAACGGCTCCACGTAGTCCTTGAAGGACAGGCTCCTGTCAAATGTGATTCTCAGATACTTCAGTTTGTTCTCTCTGTTGACGCTTCTACCATCTATCGTGAAACTTGGGACATCAGCTCTCTCAACCCTGTTGTCCAGAGAGCACCACAAAACAGCTGCCTTTTCCGGGTGGATGACAGCATTCATTTCAGTGCACCAGTCAATCACTCTGTCTACTGTCGCCTGTAACTCCTGGGCTGTTTGCTCCCTATCTCTCCTCCAACTATTTGCAAGAATATCATCTGCAAATGTTAGTATCCTTCCAACCCCTGGTGCTTCTAGCTTTGCTATCTTGCTCGTATACACGTTAAAGAGCACCGGTGAGATTGCGGATCCCTGTGGTAATCCCGGGGTTAAAATATGTGGCTCTGAGGTCCATGCACCCAGACGGAGAGGAACCCGACGAGAATGCAGGACGGTCGCTATCCAGTTCACCAACCAGGGATTGACCCCCTTTTCCATCAGTGCGGTCATGAAAACATCATATCGAACTCTATTGTACGCATCCTCGAGATCAAGCGCTGCCGCCATCTAATCCTGCCTACTCTGGAACCCCTCATAAACGTCAAAGGCAAAAGTGGCTCCATTTGACCAGGTATATTTTCAATTTATACATTACGGACACTAATAGAAAGGTCAATAGAGAAACAGAGAGACATATATTTGTGCTTCATAGATTATACTAAGGCATTTGATAAAGTAAAACATGATGAATTGATTAAAATGTTGGAAGATATCAACACTGATGGAAAAGATTTAAGAATAATAAAGAATATTTACTGGAACCAAGTAGCAGCAATTAAAATGGGAAATAAAGAGGGTAGTTACGAACAGATAAAGCTAGGAGTACGACAAGGGTGTGTCTTGTCACCAGATCTTTTCTCCCTGTATAGCGAAGTAATAATGAGAGAGATCAAAGAGATGCCAGGAATACTAGTTGGAGGTTATAATATAAATAATATACACTATGCAGATGACACAGTATTGGTGGCGGATAATTCAACAGACCTACAACAATTATTAGACGTTGTAGTAACAGAGAGTGCAAGGAAAGGACTCTCCTTGAATATCAAGAAAACAGTAACAATGGTAATATCAAAGAAAATGGTGACACCAAAATGTGACATAGAAATAGAAGGAAAAATCCTTAACCAAGTTGATAATTTTAGATACCTAGGGGCATTTATAACATCAGATGGAAGATGTACAACAGAGATTAGGAGCGGAATAGGGCAGGCAAAAGCCGCAATTCAGAAAATGAAGAGTATCTTATGCAATAAGTCACTATCACTGAATGTAAGAAAGAGAGTGCTGAAATGCTATGTAGAACCAGTTTTGCTGTATGGCAGTGAATCTTGGAATGTAAATGAACAAATTAAGAAGAAATTAGAAGCAACAGAGATGTGGTTCCTGAGACGAATGTTGCGAATTCCTTGGACTGCCAGAGTAACTAACGACGACTGCCTGAAACAGGCTAACGAAACTAGAACATTATATACAACAATAAGACAGAGACAAACAGCTTTCCTCGGTCATGTGATGAGAAGAGAGGCATTGGAGAACATCGTAACAACTGGAAAGATCGAGGGGAAGAGAGGCAGAGGTAGACCAAGAGAAGTGATGCTGGATGGATTGAGACGGTGGCATGGAGGAATATCAGCAGCAGAGTTGATCCAGAAAACCAAAGACCGAGATCTATGGAGAGCCATGAACGCCTACGCCAGCCGGCACGGCACTTGATGATGATGATGATATTTTCCTAGCCTGTAGCTACCCATGCCTCTTGGAAGAAGCTTCCCCCTTTCCAAAAACTCTTGCAGCTTGGCAGCGACTATCTTCTCTAAACTCTTTCCAAATGTATTTTGAAGTGTGATGATCATATAGCCGCTAAGCTTTGAATGATGCGTGAATGGTTTTGGGAGAGGGATGAGATAGCTGTGTACCCAATCTTGCGGTACTGATGCTGTCTTAATGCTCTGGTTAATGCAGGCAGTCATCTCTTTCAGGTCTACATCGCTCAAAGCCTTCATGTGGCCATACCTGACACCATCAGGACCTCGTGCCGTGTCTTTTGCCGTTTTCAAAATGTTTAACGTCTTCAACCCGTATGATATCTTCATAATGCATATTCTTTATGGTGCCAGATAACTCCTCTCTAACTACATCCCTGATGTCCTCATCATCATGATAGGTCTTCTCTAAAATCTCTGGAGAAACGCCTCCGCTTTCTCTTTGTCTGTTAAATCGCGCACACCATCATCTCTATAAATTGTTCACAGTGTCATAGGCTGATCTTTTCTTTGTATTTGTCTGTGCAGTTTCCAGAATTTTCGTAGTGTTTTATCACCTCCAATCTCCTTCATGAAACATTCCCATTTTGTCTTTTTGGCCTCTGCAGCACAGCGCTTGAAAACCTCCACCTTGTCTTTCTTGACATTTTCCGCTGAGTCCACTTCCTCTCGTAAGCTTCGGGGTGTCTGTCACACTTTCCTTAGCTGCTTCACTGCAGATCTCTTTGCTTTCTAAGCATGGTCTACTTCTGGGGTCCACCATGGGGGGCTGCAAAAAAAGAGTTTTGACAGTCTTGTTGCATGCCCCTTGTCTGAGGCGTCCAAGTAAGCTGTCGGTCCACTCATACCGGAAGGTCTTGCGCGCTCTCCGAGCCTTAGCTTTCCTGGATTTAGAGATCAAGACTGAACACTCCCATGGTCATTCAAAACAGTCCACTTTACTTCAAGGACTGATGACTGGAAGACAAGTGCCAAGTCAATAGCTGTGTCCGCATCGCCAGGCCTCATTGCCATTCTAGTCGGCCTACCATCATTTATGCAGACCACATCGGAGTCCACCATGGCATCCGCAAGGGCAATTCTCTGTCGGTTTTCTCCACTACTGTCCCAATCTCTGTTCCTCGCATTGAAGTCTCCACACATGCGTAGCCTATCACCTGGTAATTCCTCCAGTTCCCCAGTCCCAGTGTTCTTTTCTGACAAAACAGTCCACATTGGCATGTATATTTATGATGTTCCAACTTAAGCCACCACTCTCCATTTGTATACCCTGGACCTCTCTTGCAATGTGATTCCACTGGCTCAAGTCAAGTACAACATGTTTCACTCCTTTCTTCACCAGCAGACCTTGCCCATGTCTCATCTGCCCAGTTGGGTTTATATAACTGGCGTACCCAGGGCAATGGTATTTGTCTGCATTTAGCTCCTGGAGCATGAGGACATCAAAATCATATATTATCCTCTCCAATACAGGACCTCTCTGTCTGGCACTGCGACATTTCCAGTATCCCACTCTTACATAGTTGAAACCTAGTCTCTCCACTTTTCGTCTTGTTCTCCTGGTGCATGCCCTCCTATTTCTATGCCTTCTTCTCACACAATTTCACCGTTCTCTCCTCCTCAATCTCTCTTCGCTAGCTCCGGCGACGATTCCCGTGTGTAATTAATACCATATACACAAATCTCCAATTCCGTGGAGACACATATTAGTATATAAAAAGCGAGGTGTCCTGTCACTTCATATCTGAGAAGACACATACAAGGATGTAACCAGCGGGGTATCCTGAAACTTTCCACCTGTGGAGACACATAGTATAATGTAACCAGCCAGGTGTCCTGGAACTTCACATCTGTGGAGAAACATATTAGAACGTACCCAGCGATGTGTCCTGGAACTTCAGTTCTGTGAAGTCACATTTCATTCATTCATTCAGTAGCAGCGGGAGTCTACGTGGCGAAGTGTTCAAGCCGTTTGACCCGGTTCCGAAGGTTGTGGGTTCGATTCCAAGCCGCGTCCTTCGATTCACGGGTTAAATCTTTCGGAGACTCCTTTGGGTCGTCGCTAGAGCTACGGAGTTCGTGCTTTGTGCGATAACACCTGGTGCAATGAAGTCGACCCTGTCGAATTTTAAGCGACTTTTTCAGTAGCATGTCCTTTGCAGAACCTCGCTTCCATAACAACCTTCCGGAACACCTCTCGATCATAAGCAAGATATCCCGCGTCTGATACACCCATCTGGAGATCATCCGCCACATCCTGCACCCATCTTCTCTTTGGCCTTCCTCTTCCTCTCTTCTTAGGCATATACCCCTCCATTATTGTTCTCTCCAAACTTTCGTGATGTTTCAAGTGACCAAAATATTTCAATTGTCTTTGTTTTATCGTCTTTAATAGCCAACCTTCTTCAGTATTCAGCTCTTGAAGTATGGATGCATCTGTTCTTTTCTTTACACAAGATATTCTTAGAACTCGTCTATAACATTTATATTTAACGGCATTTATGAGATGTTCAGCTTGTTTAGTAAGTGTCCAGGTTTCATGGGCGTATGTTGCAATGGGAAAGATGCATGCTCTTAAAAATCTAATGTTTGTAGTTCTGTCTGTCCCATTCCATAATTTATTCAGTTGTTTTAGTCTTTGAAGAGCAATTGATAGTCGCCGTTTAATTTCTTTCATTGTGACACCGTTGTTGGTAATACGTGACACAAGATGAGAAGACA
>OY992887.1:105340417-105405417 GCA_963921405.1 Cepaea hortensis
TGAGCTTTCTGGTTTGGAGCGCTCTCCAGTGTAGGAATGCGTCACCCTGCCTGAAACTAGATGTTGAACATGGCAATTCATTAAACTATGCCAAGTTTGGTGTTATTTTAAAGCTTATATCTTCAGGAAGATAATTTATGCTGTTCAATTTACGCTTAACTCCATTAGTATCCCCTATGTTCTAGAATATTAATTAGAAATATTGCGGTTGTATTCTAAGTGTCCGGTTTAGTAACTGGGCTACTGGTGTCTGCTGATTAGCTGATTATATCACGTCATCTGAGTCAGCTGAGCACGGTTCAACGGTTAATAAGGTTTAAGTGCATTTATTAGTAGTTTCTTTATAAATACATTCAAGTTAAACACCATCCAGTAATACAATTGGTTGACAAGCTCGTTGGCTAACTGACTCCTCCCCTTGTTTAATTGTAAGCACGGTCACCAGAGGATCTTTCTTGAATCACAACTTCGCTCACTCTGAAAAAAAGGAAGCGTAACTTAACTAATCTCGTGACTTCGTGATTTTGCTAAATCATCAGATTCTCGTAATCTCTGTGGCTTTACAGGATCCCATGGTTGGATATCCTTAATATTTACACCCATGGTTACCGAGAATACAGAGAAACACTCTTTTCTCGAATAAAGTGTAGCTTTGTTCATAGTTCTCGAAAGCCCTATTTTAATTGTGGTCACTAAATGGCTCGAGAAAGATTCGCCTACGGAAATCCGTTTTGGTCACGTTTAGTTAAATTTATGCTACCACTGCCTACCGTATTTGTTAGCGTTTAAATTTATAAGAAGTGGAGAGAGACTGCCAGGCAATTTTGTTACAACACACACACACACACACACACACACACACTCACACACACACGCACACACACACCACCATCAAAGCACCAGGTGCTGCTATACTTTCGGCCGCGTCGACGACTATCAACGCATTATGTTGAAGATAATGTGACAAGTGGTGATACTGTTAATTTAAGTGGTATTTTATTGATACATTTATAAATGGATGATAAACCGCTAAACCCATTGATGAAAAGAGAAACTAAATTATGAATGCACATATTGGTTGTGTGATGCTCGGTAAAATTGTCATCATCATCATCAAGTGCCCTGTCAGCTTTCGTTGGCGTTCATTGCTTTCCGCAGATCTCGGTTCTTGGTGTTCTGAATTAACTCTGATGATGATATTCTTCTCTGCAAAGGTCTCAATCCATCCAGAATCATTTGTCTTTGATCTGCCACTCCCTCTCTTCCCCTCGATCTTTCCAGCTGTCACGATGATCTCCAATGACTCTCTTCTCCTCCAACGGTTCTGGAGATTTTTGGCCATCATAGACCATAACTTTAGGAAGGGAGAATCCCAAGTGCACCTCCCAGCGGTCGAGGATGGTAAACACACTACGGTGTGGCTAACACAGCTCTGGGGACCGAGTATCCACCGAGATAAGTGGACAACTGTGCAGCTGAGTAGAGCATAGCACTCACGTGTCCTTACAATCGGAAATGGCTGTCAAAGACAGAGGTAAAAGACGATCATGTCGATGAGGAAGGCAAGGGGAAACCACTACATTATCTTCCTAAGACTTCATGGTAAAATGATAGCCATGATGTATGGACATATGCACAATATGAAGACACGCGATTTGTATATAATTTTATATATATATATATATATATATATATATATATATATATATATATATATATATATATATATATATGGGGGGGGGGTGTGTGTGTGTAAAAGCATCAGCTAATATGCACAATCCTCATTGTGCTTATAAATGAAGCAAAGAACAACAACACTGTTGTTGTGTTGTTCCATGAAGCGATACATGGCAGGTTTTATCATACATTGTATTGTTATTGGAGTGGTACATGGCAGGTTTCATCATACATTGTGTTGTTATTGGAGTGGTACATGCAAGTATTCATCAGCTGTTGTGGTTAGTGTCATGCGAATCGAAATGTGCTTGTGTTACATATTTGTGTAAGGAAGGCAGTCTAACTGAGTTAGTGTTGGTCACATAATAACTATTGTAAAATCGACTACATGTCACACAGAGACCGACATGTTGTAAAGGTTTCTATGGCTACAGCTGTCTTCCTTGTCCTGGAGGTTCCAGAAATCCTTGTAGTGGAAACGGAAAGGTCAGTGGCGGTGTTTTTGTAGAAACATACTCTGATACCCTTTGTCTGCTTGTATTAGTTGTTGAACGTTCATTTATATGTTTGTTTTTTATGAACATTTTTTTTTTTGCATATCCTTTACAGGACAACGCTGTCAACACCAGCATCTTTCAGCTGTATGTTGATTTCGTGGCAAGATTACGCTCAGTAGTTTGCCATTGCTTTCTGAGCGGCCGGCTCACATACCCCGTAAGTTACCGATGCGATTCGAACCACTGCTGATTCTCACCGTCATCACGTTACCGACGAGAGTATACGAGATTACGGAGAAAAGTCATAAACTCTAAGCCACGAAGCCGGCTTTTATGAACATAGACATACTTATTTAATTGTTCTTCTTGTGTCTTATAATATAGACACACGCGAATTAAAACATGAGCATTAAAACAGTGATGACTAGTTTAACATGGTGTAGATTGATGCGAATGTAGGATACATTTAACATGTAATAATACAGACATTAAATAGATAGAAGAAGGATCTTCCAAATTCAGTATTTGTGCCTGTTAGTGTAGTCATCTGCCCAAGGTCTAGGACAGACTCTGAAAGCAGACACGAATACAAGAAATGACATCGACTAAACCGTCCGCTGTAAGGACTTACAAGTGGTCACTACAACAAACACGTGGAGACATCCGCTGTACAAATACTGTGCTTACAGATTGCATATGGTGGGTAACTCAAAACATGAATCCGAATACAAACATATAGTTTGACTGAGAATCTCTACAAACATCTTTAACAACAAAATAACAAAAACGAAATAATGGTGTGTGCGTGTGTGTGTGTGTGTGTGTGTGTGTGTGTGTGTGTGTGTGTGTGTTGTGTGTGTGTGTGTGTGTGTGTGTGTGTGTGTGAGAGAGAGAGAGAGAGAGAGAGAGAGAGAGAGAGAGAGAGAGAGAGAATAGTTGTCCAATATCTAATATACTGCATGAGACAACCATTCATGGGAGTACGAATTTGTGTTGTTCGTTCTTATATTGTGTTTTATGGCTTCAGTTTTGTTTTTCCGTAGATAAAGGTTTCGGTCAAAACGTTCCCCTGTATCTATGTGCGTTTTCACATTCGACGAGTTTCTAAGTTCAGTTTTATGTTGTTTATTCAGATCCCTGTAATAGCTCAATAGCAGCAAACCACTTTTATCGAAATCAAAAGTGGGGGAAACATTAAATATTGTGGAGACATCAAGAAATGAAGCTTGTAAGAGGGACACACACATTAAATATTGTGGAGACATCAGGAAATGAAGCTTGTAAGAGGGACACACACATTAAATATTGTGGAGACATCAAGAAATAAAGCTTGTAAGAGGGACACACACATTAAATATTGTGGAGACATCAAGAAATGAAGCTTGTAAGAGGGACACACACATTAAATATTGTGGAGACATCAAGAAATGAAGCTTGTAAGAGGGACACACACATTAAATATTGTGGAGACATCAGGAAATGAAGCTTGTAAGAGGGACACACACATTAAATATTGTGGAGACATCAAGAAATAAAGCTTGTAAGGGGGACACACACATTAAATATTGTGGAGACAACAAGAAATGAAGCTTGTAAGAGGGACACACACATTAAATATTGTGGAGACATCAAGAAATGAAGCTTGTAAGAGGGACACACACATTAAATATTGTGGAGACATCAAGAAATGAAGCTTGTAAGAGGGACACACACATTAAATATTGTGGAGACATCAAGAAATGAAGCTTGTAAGAGGGACACACACATTAAATATTGTGGGAACATCAAGAAATGAAGCTTGTAAGAGGGACACACACATTAAATATTGTGGGAACATCAAGAAATGAAGCTTGTAATAGGGGCACACATTAAATATTGTGGGAATATCAAAAAATGAAGCTTTTAAGTGGGCCTTTTCTCGAAATGTTTACTTTTTTACCTTCCTAACACTCTCTGGGGGAGGGCCCACTCGTGTCAAGAGTCTGGTAGTCTTTCTCCTGCTGTACATTCATACTCTGTTTTGAGACGTTCTAGTTACTTTCCCCACTGTTCCCACACAAGTGCCTACTCCCCACCCCCCGGTATTCTACATTCACATAAGGACTGGCATGCAACACATATTCTGTTTTGTGGGTACATAAGCAAAGGACCATATTTATCTTCGCGAAGTAGATTATTTTTTTGTTGTTGTTGCGTATCCCTTACGGGACGTCGCAGTCAACACCAGCATTTTCAGCTGCTATGGATTTACTAGGCAAGTGTTACGTTCAGTAGTGTGCCATTGCTTTCTGAACGACTGGCTCCTATACCTTTTTTTAAAAAAACCAGCACCGCTGTGTTTCGAACCCGGGTATATGAGCTCACAAACCGCATTCGCAAGCCCTTTAGCCACAGAGACCGGTCGAAGTAGATTGGGTGTATGGAAAACCAGTCAAGCGCCATGACCCCGCGAGGTGTTCTGGGGATACGGAAAAATAGTCAAGCTACCTGTCCCCATTAGGTGTTATGGGTATATGGAAAACCAGTCATGTGCCCTTCCCCTGTGAGGTGTTCTGGGTTTATGGAAGTAGAGGACCAATCCCCGTGAGGTGTTCCGTTTATACAGAAGTAGAGGTCCTATCCCCGTGAGGGAAGATCTGAGTTATATGGAAGTAGAGGTCTTGTCCCCGTGAGGGAAGATCTGAGTTATATGGAAGTAGAGGACTTGTCCCCGTGAGGGGAGATCTGAGTTATATGGAAGTAGAGGACCTGTCCCCGTGAGGTGTTCTGGGTATATGGAAGTAGAGGACCTGTCCCCGTGAGGTGTTCTGGGTATATGGAAGTAGAGGACCTGTCCCTGTGAGGTGTTCTGGGTATATGGAAGTAGAGGACCTGTCCCCGTGAGGTGTTCTGGGTATATGGAAGTAGAGGACCTGTCCCTGTGAGGTGTTCTGGGTATATGGAAGTAGAGGATCTGTCCCCGTGGGGTGTTCTGGGTATATGGAAGTAGAGGACCTGTCCCCGTGAGGTGTTCTGGGTATATGGAAGTAGAGGATCTGTCCCCGTGAGGTGTTCTGGGTATATGGAAGTAGAGGACCTGTCCCCGTGAGGTGTTCTGGGTATATGGAAGTAGACGACCTGTCCCCGTGAGGTGTTCTGGGTATATGGAAGTAGAGGACCTGTCCCTGTGAGGTGTTCTGGGTATATGGAAGTAGAGGATCTGTCCCCGTGAGGTGTTCTGGGTATATGGAAGTAGAGGACCTGTCCCTGTGAGGTGTTCTGGGTATATGGAAGTAGAGGACCTGTCCCCGTGAGGTGTTCTGGGTATATGGAAGTAGAGGACCTGTCCCCGTGAGGTGTTCTGGGTAAATGGAAGTAGAGGACCTTGTACACGCCTTAATCCACGTGGGGCATATGGTGCTCTACCCATATTTGTATAGAGACACAATCGGCACTAGGTCAGTGATGTGGTCAGCGATGTGGTCAGTGATTTGGTCAGTGATGTAGTCAGTGATGTGGTCAGTGATGTGGTCAGTGATGTGGTCAGTGATGTCGTCAGTGATGTGGTCAGTGATGTGTTCAGTGATGTGGTCAGTGATGTGGTCAGTAATGTGGTCAGTGATGTGGTCAGTGATGTGGTCAGTGATGTGGTCAGTGATGTGGTAAGCGATGTGGTCAGTTATGTGGTCAGTTATGTGGTCAACAATGTGGTCATCGATGTGGTCAGTGATGTGGTCAGTGGTGTGGTCAATGATATGGTCAGTGATGTGGTCAGTGATATGGTCAGTGATGTGGACAGTGATGTGGTCAGTGATGTTTTCAGTGATGTGGTCAGTGATGTGGTCAGTGGTGTGTTCAATTATATAATCAGCGATGCGGTCAGTGATGTGGTCAGTGATGTGGTCAGTGATGTGGTCAGTGATGTGGTCAGTATCTGACCGGTCACCATTACCTCCCCAGCATGCCCTCGTCCCCATGTCAGGCTGGGTTCACCATATAGCCCAAGTAGATTTAAACAAATAACCGCTTCCGGTGGGATTAACACACATTAACATGTCGGGCCTACAGGCGAGCATGCTAGCCATTACTCTACCTCGGCTTCCTTTTTTGTGGGTTAGTTAAAGTTAGCTGCATATTATTTACAGGACGTCACTGTCAACACCTGAATTTTTGGATAGTTATGATGTCTGGGCAAGTTTACGTTCATTTATTTGCCATTGCTTTCTGAAATACCATTGTATGTAAACCAACTCAATGATGTTTGCTGCCAAATCTCCCTCAGCTGTGTTTCGAATGCATATTGGGCAACGGCTGAGAAACAAGAAAAGTTACACCATACTCAAGTAATTGGAGGTTAATTTTTCTAATATATAATATGTTACCCAAGCAAATTGTGGTTAATTGTTCTAAGGTGTAAGCTGTTGTCCATATAGATTGTGGTTATTTTTTTTCTAATGTGTAAGTTGTTGCACAAGTAATTAGTGGTTAATTTTTATAATGTGTAAGTTGTTGCCCAAGTAATTAGTGGTTAATTTTTATAATGTGTAAGTTATTTCCCAAGTAATGTGTGGTTAATTGTTCTAATGTGTAAGCTGTTGTCAAGTAGTTGGTGGGTTGAGTTTCTAATTTGTAATGGTTGCATTGGTGTAATCGCTTGGAGGTTATGCTGACAATAACATGAGCGTTTTCGGACTAGGGTATGTCATTAGAAGTGGATGCCGAATCTCTGTGTCACTCATCTCACCACAAGATATTGTAAAACATGTATCATTAATACCCCAGATACACAACACAGACGTTATCATAAAGTTGTGTAAATAACATTACAGCTGTAAAATTATTGTTCCCTTTCACTTTCGGTGACTTTTCTAGTGCTCAGATGGTGACAGAGGAACGGGTGTGTGTTCATGTAATAAGACCTTTGTTGGTTCCGCCTGCAACCAGTGTGCAAACGAGATGACCTTTGGACCTCACTGTAATGAGCGTAAGTTCAAACCCTTCAACATCATCATCCAGTGTCATCATTGCATTAAAGATTGGATGCAAAGTTATTCAAGACTGTCCTCCACGCCGCATTCACACAGGCGTGCTTTATTTCTTGATGTTGCCCACCACATGTAACTTTTGTCTCCTTCTTGCATGCTTCAATTATTGATGCTGCCCACCACGTTCTATCTTTGTCTTAATCTTGCAGGCTTGCCCTCCACATTTCCTTCCACCAAACCTTGGTTGGCTTCTGGGTTTGTTTTGTTGGTTAGTTGGAAGCAAAGTGAAAACTCAGCCACGGTCATTACCCAAAACCTCTTAAATTGCAACCATGTTGTCAACAAAGGCAGTTCATTATTGTATTTGAAGAACATTCAATGAATAGCATATGCTGAAACCTCTGCCATTAGGTGTTTAAAACCTGTGTAATGAAGACATACATACTTACCGTGGGATAGCACATGCTCTGTATTCGAACAGTATCACTGACTATGTGTGTTATGTATTTCAGTCAAAATGCAATTCAATTGTTCATTGCACACGGTATATGACTCTGCAGTACGTACCTGACGAGATACCACGAGATATGCCGGGCAATACATTGTTCAACCTATGGTGTATGGCTGTTTTGTTTACATATAGTATCATCACCATCATCAACTTGCTTTGACATCTGGTATGGGAATTACGCTTTTCCATATGGCGTGATTTCCTCCAACACAATGTATTACGATTAATTTGTTTGATGCTATATTTCATTTCCATTATTAAAAGCCCTAAACATCATCTCTTCTTTTCTTTCTGTCTCTTTTACAATTAATCTTTCCAGCTGCTACATTATGGCCTATTTTCTTCTCTAACATAATGTGTGAATAAATGACTGCCTCTTTTTGATGTATGCGATAAGTTGTCTTTGTGTCTTAGCTTCATCCAAAATATTTAGTTTACCCATGTTTTCTGTAGGACTATATTTCTCCTGGCGTAAAGGCATTGTTTTGCTTGTTTACTAATCATCCATGGTTTACAGCAATACGTTAGCATTGGTTCTATATAACATGCATGAATTCTTGTTCTAACTTTCCATGAGAAAGATGTATTGCTGATATATTAACCAACTATCATTTATAATTTTCAGCATGTACATGCCAGTTTGGCCAGTGTGACTCAGGCCGAGAAGGTACTGGCCAATGCCGGTCTGGAACTTGCAAGTTTCCATACAACGGGCAAAACTGTGATACAGAGATGGTTCCTTGTGAAAGTGATGACCTCTGTCCTGTGAATGCCAAATGTTACAAGGGAGAAGATGGCATTGAGAGGTACATGTAGAGCCTGACCGTGTTTTATATGGGTTAAAGTGAAGATTGCATTGGGAGATATAGATAGCGTATGACCATGTTTTATATGGTTTGTACCTTTTTTTCGGTCCCAAGAGTTTCCCAACTGACGCCGAAGGGAGAAAGTGAGCTTCATAAATCACAAATCCATTATTGTCACATATGGTAAAAACAGTGCAAGTGGACATTTGGGTAGTCAGATTTCTTTAGCAGTCTAACAAAATGTTTTTTAAAAAAAGATATTGAACATGGTTGAGATTCAAGGGGAAGATTCAGTCACGCGTGACTCTAAGAGAATGAAACTGTCATGATAGTATGCAATTAGTGAATTTAACAGGAGAAGTGTTTTAGTCCAAACGTTTATTAGAAGCAGATCAACATGATGAGGAGGGGACAAGCCTTGCTTTTGAATGTGTGACATCATGAGGTGAAATGCGTTGCACAGTTTTGTCAAGCTTGTGGCTCAATACATCCATCCTCGACGTTCATTTGTTCGGGGTTGTTTTACCTAGTTTGAGAATGACCTCGAGTCTTACCTACAATCAGCAGATTTGTGTCTCGCTTTGCTTGGTGTATGTCAGGTCATGGACAACTTGGTACAGACAGTCTAGAATTTCGCACCGCCATTGAACTGTCCGACATGTGAAAACCTACCAGTAGCTGTGCTTCCCTCGGCATAACTCTTGGTGTCATCGAATCACACAAACTCCTCCACACTACAAGATGTATACACAGCAAGGAGGGAACTAACACATCACATGGTGATTACATATCACCAAATGTACAACTACCAAAGTGTGATCATTGCAAATGGAAGAGCGATTTCAAAGTTATACCATGGAATTGCAGACCATCCATCCATCATTTGCCATGCCAAAAAGGGTGGGCGGTCATATTTTGCCATCTCACTCGATCACCAGAGTCATGGATCACCTCCGTGTTCCTGTCTCAACAATGACACGTGGACAAGTCATCCAGGTATTTACTTCTCAGTCTTCCCCTAGGTCTCTTCCCCTCGATCTTGCCAGTTGTCACCAAGTTCTCCAAGTCATTTCTTCTCATAACAAGCCCGAAAATTGTTACTGTCTACGTCTAATGACTCTAATCAGTTTCCAAACTTCATTTTCTTCTTGAAGGACTTGTTCATTGGTTTTTCTGTCTGTCCATGGCATTCTTTCTATCTTCCTTAGAAACCACATTCCACAGCCATCAGATGTTTTTCAGCTTGACTGCTTATTGTCCATGCTTCACATCCATACAAACGTACAGGTTCTATGTATCACCTTAATACTCTTTTTCTCGTTTCAGTTGATATCTTTTTATTGGTCAGTATATTTTTCATCTTGCGAAAGGCTACCTTCGCAATGGCAATTCTTGTTCTAATCTCTTCAAGGCTTCAGCCATCAGATGTTATGACTGTTCCGAGATAACTGTACCGATTAACTTGCTTATTAATATGCCCTTTTACTTGTATATCACATTGTGCTGTGTCCTTCTTCCCAGTGACAACCATAATATGTGTCTTCTTACTATTCACATCTAACCCTAGTTGCTGTGTGCAACAACTGCATCTACTAAATGTTGCAGGTCCTGTTCATTGTCTGCAATCAAAACTGTATCATTGTCAAAGACTCGACCGCATCCCCTCCGCCAGGGAGAGCGGTCAACCCTGAAGAGACCAGGAGGAGATACGGTGCCCGAGGCAAGGGCAGGGGGAGATGAGGTAATAGGAGAGGGTTAGCCACTCCCTCATGAGACACGCAGGCGGTGTTCAGAGAGTTAGCACTCTAATCACGATAGTACCACACCTCGTGAAGCCATAGCACAGTTGAGTAGACACTCAACAGGCCACGTTTGCCAGCAGAGTGCGATGTGAGGTAACACGCACGAAGGTGAAGGTCACCCCGCGTGGTGGGTAACCACGGGAGAGAGGTTAGGCAGACGGGAGACTGGACTTGAGGCGTTCACATCGTTTAGAATAGCGTTAGGAGTTTTGTGTTCGCTAATAGATAGAACTAGCATAGGGTTAGCAGTTTGTGTTAGATAATTCTGTGGCTGTATATTGTGTATTGCATTAGCGACTGTTTACCGCTTGTAAGCGAGCCAACGGCAATAAAATGGACCATGCATTTTGCCTCCCACACGACTTGCAAGTTGTCTTGTATGGGTGTGTGAGAAGTACCCGTTGATGCCTGTCAGTTAAGTTGTTGACAGGCCAGGGTAATTGTGGTGTCAGAAAGTGGTGCTTGGACGAAAGCGCCAAGCTAATACCCACAGTAAAAGGGTAATTGTGGTGTCAAGAAGTGAAGCTTGAACGAAAAGTTCAAGCTAATCCACTCATCCACGGGCTCCAGACTAGGGATTAATTTTTGTAGTAACGATAATTTGTGCAGACAGGAGAATTTGCGAGCTAGAAATATGCCTATCGTGACAAAATAGTGTTTAATTGTGTTTATGATATATTTATTCAATGAAATCATGTATTCTTCGAAGCTGTAAGTATTAATATTCTTATTTTCTTATATTTATTCATATATTTACCAATTTATTCTTGAATAAGCACCAAACATGATTCACGGCGCAGGAATACACAGGCAGCCGCCAATATTGATTTTTGAGATCTAAAAATAGCGCTGCGCGATGACGTAAAGTGATTGACAGACAGTTGTTCTGCGTCATTAGCATAAAGCAGTCGAGTGTTTACAAGATCGCTTAGCGGAGGCCCGCCTGAATCTGTGCTGTATATTGTTTATTATTTACTTATTTAAGTTACTAAATGAATATATTTATTTGTTGACACATTATTATGTTATTTTGATTTCTTTACAAGCATTTATTCATTTTTGGGTCTATTTTCTCTTTGCTTATCGTCACGATGGAACTATTTTCGGGCTAAGCATCTGATACTTAGCTGCACAACGTTTACAGAAATTAACTAGGTTAGTAACGAAAGGCAATTATTGTTTAAAACAAAGACAGGACATTGACATTAAAATTAATTAATACATATTCTAGGTGTTCGTAAGTCTGTCATTGTCTAAGTCATTGTCCTTAGTTGTCGAGTAAATCATATCGTTTAGTAGGCGTGTTTACTGCTGCCCTATATATCAGAGGGCAAACAACAGCTGTGCACATACACCTGTGGGCCAAATACCGTGTGCTACGTACGAAACGTGTCGCCACCCCAGTGTACCAAACAAGGTGACCTGTGTCAAAGGAGCTTCGTTCCCACATTAAGCTGAGTACACTTATATATTTTGTCATGCAATTTGATTAATAGTGCATCTCTTTTTCAGCGTGTAACGCGTTGACATATTTGTATACTCTGTTTTTCTGCAAGATAAATCTGGGCAGGGTAAAAACAGAAAGCACAACTGATAGTGATCAGATAAGAACAAACATAACATATCAAAGATAAATAACTGATTAAAGTCATCATTGCCTATCACTGTTAGCCAAGTACTAAAGTAAGATGGCAACTTTATCAGATTTCATAAAAGCAGGCAAAGAACTAGAATTAACAGGAAAAGAACTACAACAATATGCTGATCAGAAATTTAAAGAAACAAAAGAGGAACAAACACGAAAAGAGAATGCGGAAAGGGACGAACGCGCACGAGAAAGAGAACATGATAAGGAGATGAAACAAAAACAATTAGATCAAGAGAAAGAATTAAAACAAAAGGAATTAGATCTAAAGCAAAAAGAGATAGATGAAATGGCAAGAGTTAAAGAAAAACAAATTCAAGTAGAATCAGAGACACAATTAAAGATGAAAAGCATGGATGTAGACTCACACGCAGAGATCTCTGCCACTAAACTAAGAAGTCAACAAGAGGAAAATAAGTTCAACAAATACAAAAATATTATCAAACCATATTGTAAAGAGGACTCCATATCTGCCTGGACAGAGAATGTAGAGTATCAATTTAAATATCACCAAGTTCCTTTAGATATGTGGGCTCCGATTTACATGAAGAATCTAAGTGGTGAGCCCCTTAAAGTAATAGAGTCTATTCCTATTGAACTTAGATCTAGCTATCAATACATCCATGATAGGATTATGCAGCACTTTTTACTTGATGCCCCTGGGTATCAGGTTCAGTTCTCAAATTTAAAACCTAAACCTAGTGAAACTTTTATAGATTATTTTTCAAATGTGCAGAGTGTACTAAACAGGTGGCTTAAAGCAGCTAACATAGGAAAAGACTTTGATAGATTAAAAAACCTAATAGCTATGGACAAGTGTATATCTACTATACCTTCTCCTTTTGCTAAGTTTTTGCAGCAGTCAGACATTGAAAACATCGAGCAGTTCGAAAAAAAAGGCTCAGCATATTTTTCTTCTAACAGAGAGATTTTTAAGACCTCAAGTGACTCTGAGATAGTTTCCTTTGTCAAAGACCAATCAAAAAACTATCAGGGTAACAGAAAACCTTTTCAGAAGTATGATAAGAAAGACAGAAAAGTTTCCATATGCATGTACTGTCAACTAATGCACGACACTTATGCTATGTGCGACAAATCGCCGAATTATCCGGCGCATCTTGAAAATGTGATCAAGAAGCAGCAAAGCAAACGGTCTGCATACAGGCGTGCAATCAAATGTTTTTTTTGTTCCTCTTATGGCCATTATTCTAATAAGTGCCTTGGCCGCCAACGTTTGAAAGCTAACAACGCTATGTTGATTGACACCTCTTCAGATAGTGGTAGTGAGAATGAGTGTGAGATTGAAAGTGACTTACCAACTAACCAAGCAGAGGATGTGTGTGCTGCTAGCGATATGTTAAGCTTTGACAGCTGTGAACGATGTCACCAATTCCATGCAGACGGAATACTGGAATGTGGACATACAGTACCATGCTCATCTGAGAGTGTGAATGCAGCATTCGCCTCCAGAGGCAAGTTAGTGTTCCACAATGCAATGGTCAATGATGTACCATGCCAATGTTTGCTGGATAGCGGCAGCACCCTTATTGGTCTTCGAAAAGAACTGGTGAGTCCGGGTGATTACACAGGTGACACTGTGAAATGCCGAACCTTTTCGGGTAACGTTGAAATTTACCCTTTGGCAAAAGCCCGTATTGATTCTCCTTTTCTTTCCGGTACCTTTACTTGTGCAATACTTAACAACCCTTGTACAGATTTAATTTTGGGGTGCTTACCTCAACTTAAACAATGTACTAGTGAAGAAATAGTTGCATGGGAGAAATTAAATGCAGCTAAGGCAACGACCAGAGTTGACACTTCAAAACATCATGACCCATTGCAAAATGAGACACTACTAATGCTTTTTCCAACCAGCACAGATGACAAAAACACACAAAAACTTATACACCAGCAGAAATCTGATTTTAATGTGTCTCCATACTTAAAATTGTCAAAAGGCAAAGCCAAAATGACCAAGAATGCATCTTGGTTCGTTAGACGTAATAATGGCATTTCAACTACATGTCATATTACTGGTAACCATGAACAGGTGTTACTTGAACAACATCAGTTAGGTGTGCTAAACAATGCACACAAAACACCACGTGCGGGTCATCGTGCATACAGCAATGCCAGGCCAAGTTTTTTCAATAACAAATTATTTTGTCATGATCTATTTGCTGGTAATGGCTGTCATCAATTGATACAAAAGTTGAAGGGTAAACATCCTACAGCTGAAATACAACCCTCTACACTGGCACCCAAGCCATTTGATAGAGGAAGGGTCAGTTCTACCACAAGCACACAAACAAATGTGCGAAAACAAGTAATCTGGAACTTGATCAAGACAGATTTAGGCTACTTCCATACAAACGAAATGGCAAGGACCATTCAAAGTAGCACATAACCATGGTACATGTTGACTATGAAATATCGATAAACAGACACTTAGAGATATTCCATGTCAACATGCGGAAACCTCACTTTTCAAGACAAGAAACAGAAGTAGTGACAGACGAACAGAGTGCACCAACACCCAGTGATCAGACGACCGACATACACAACGCAACTACACTAGTTAGCGAGACTGGCAGTTCCGACAATGGCAATACACCCAGTGAGTTAACAGAATACACACTTAGCACCACCACGGTACTGAATCAGGTAGACGACGACGGAATGGAACTACCTGTTCCCATTGTAGACAAAACTGCGACAGTGGACAGCATACATATAGATCAGGGACTAACAGACATTCAACGACGACAATTAATGGAGTTAGTTACTGAATACAAAGACTTATTCTCTGACATCCCAGGTAGGACGGACAGAATCGAACACTCCATTCTTCTTTCGGATTCTAAGCCTATTAAATGTAGGCCGTACTCTATCCCACTCAGCTATAGGGAAAATCTAAATAAGGAAATTCTTAATTTAGAAGCTAGCGGGATTATCCAAAAGTCTACATCAGAGTACTCTTTTCCAATCGTCCTAATTAAGAAGAAGGATTCCACAATTCGTCTGTGCGTGGACTATCGGAAACTCAATAACATCACTAAGATCGACGCAGAACCTATTCCTTCCTGCGAAGATCTTATCTTGGACATGTCTACTTCTAAAATCTTTTCAAAACTAGATCTTACTAAAGGATACTGGCAGGTCCCGATGCAAGCTCAATCTATGCATCTTACTGCGTTTTCAACACCTTTAGGACTATACGAGTGGCGATTTCTTCCTTTCGGACTTCGAAATGCTCCTGCCACTTTCGTACGCTTAACTAGAGATCTGTTACATGGAGTGACGAATACTGTGACCTATATAGATGATATATGTGTCCATACTGAAGACTGGACTACACACTTACTGAAACTGAGACATGTCTTTGATAGGTTGCGACTCTTCGGTCTCACTGTCAAACCGAGCAAAGTCGAATTAGGCCTAAAAGAAATTGAATTTTTGGGTCATGTCATCTCTCAAGGTCAACTGAAGACTGACAATAGGATTATTACAAAAATTATGAATCTAACCATGCCTACTACGAAAAAGCAGGTTAGAAGTCTTTTGGGATTAGTTAATTACTATAGTAAATTTATTCCAAACCTAGCTGAAATAACTAGTGTGTTTTCGAATGTATTAAAAGCATCAGTAAATTTGGATGTGAAAGATGCATTATTAATTTCTGCATTGTCAAAATTGAAAATTCTTTTTAGTAATGTTCCCATCCTCCGCTTGCCTAACCCTGGGCTCGTTTATTATCTTAGGACAGATGCCAACAGGATCTCCATCGCTGCAGTCCTAGGCCAATTTTATGAGGGCATCTTCCATCCGATTTGCTACGTGAGCCGTAAGATCACACCTACCGAGTCCAGATATTCGATAGCAGAACTGGAGGCCCTGAGCGTCATCTACTCAGTGAGAAAGCTCCACCGCTTTCTGGCGGGTGTGCACTTCATTATCCAGACCGACAATTCTCCCATTACGGTCATTCAGACTGGTGTGCACCGAAACGACAGGATATACAGGTGGTCTCTTATCCTTCAAAACTATACGTTCAGTATAGAGCATATTAAGGGGAAAGACAACACCCTAGCTGATACCCTTAGTAGACCATCTGGGGTAGAAATACCTGAAATCCAACAGTTAAATTAGAGTGATGGTTGGTACATGGGTATCTGATAATATAAGATGTAAAATAGCTTACATACATATCCACATTATTGGCGTAATCATGTACCAAAACACTGAACTATCATGTGTCCGTGGACATCAGATTAAGAACTGTGCTGCTATACTTAGATACCACCGTGTGAACTAGGACAGCTCATTTCCAACTAAGCTCCATTCCGGTGTATCATATATATGAACCGCAGAAAACAGTGTCAGAACAGTGCTTAATTACAGACACGAAAAGACAGAGCTACAACACCAGCGAACTCTACACGTGCACTACCGAGAGAACATTAAGATGACTGTGTAATGTATTTCAGATACCCAGGCAAAGTGTGTGGTTATATTATGCCTATACAACCATTGCACATACATGAAGGCAACTACTAACCTGTGTAAACCAAATACTATGTATATAAACTTATTGTGATATGTAATATAATATGTTAAGATAGTGATAAATTAGATGTAGGTTAGGAACTATAACAGTTCTCATTTATTTTAATAAAGTAGTTAGTACAGTAATTAACCCATTAAAATTAGATTAGAATATTAGTTTAGACATAAGAATAGTTTATTACAAGTTAAATTAAATTTATGATATGAATAGTACCATTTAGATTGTTATATTTCACTTAGTTTCATTGTAGTTAGTTTATTCCATCTTAATGAAACCATACCATCTTTCAAATATTACCATTTATTAGTATCATCATTTTACATCAGAATAGATTAAAAAGAGTAGATAAGGTAACATACAGCATTTACACCAGTTAGATTAAGAACATCACTCATATAATTCCTTTGTGCATTTAAAAACATTATTTAGCATAGTATTTAGAAAAGTACATAAATTGTGGTCACATAATCCATTTAATTAAGGTACATAACTCACATCACAACAATTGCATTTAAATAGTTAGATTACATCACTTAGATTAGAAAAAAATAAGAAGTAATATAATCATATCATATAATTAACATAACAAATTTAATAAATTTAGGTAACACATTAAATACTTAGTTATAGAATTAGAATGGTATGTTAGAATGTAAAGTTTTCGTTAGTGAAATTGTGTTAGTGTGAATGTGTTGTCTGTAATATAGTTTAGAACTTAGATTACAGTATTTTGGGTTTCATAACAAGTGAATGTAGTCACGAATTAGTGTTATACACCTGTTTGTGGCCACATTGAACCAAATTATGACACTCAAAAAACTAACATACATACACATAGAATTTATAAATAGAGGATAGAAATTAGATTAGTAGATTTATTACTTCCAAACACACAAACAAACAGAAAAACAAACATATAAATTGCATACACTATTTGTAAATCAAAGACAGATAACTATGGGGCCAGGGGACATAATAGACAACGAAGAACTAAATTAACAGTGAAATAAAGTCTTACGCGCGGAAGCGAAGGAGGTAAAGCCTGTCGCACACACTCTTGTAGAATGGTTGTTAAATATTATATGGGGGACATGAAATAATTCATGTGTTGACCCTAAGAAAGTCAACTTTGTATGGGTAGTAAGTTAATTTACTATGTGAGGGCAGGTCTTATAAGACAACGGTCCGGTTCAGACATACCTCTGATAAATATAATATAGCATGTGAGAAGGGGCTCACGCCAACCAGTCAAGTTTGTGGCGATTGCCAGTAGCCAAGTAAGGCTTTGCTACATTGTGACAATAGTTATTAATAGTCTATTGGAATGCCCAAAGCCAGGTTATCTAGAGTCTTTGACAAAAATTAGAGACACTAATTTTTTGTTTAGGAACCTCTTGCGTCACAACCAATGAGTGAAAGTTGATGACGCAACACAAGAGGGGTGGGTGTGTGTCAAAGACTCGACCGCATCCCCTCCGCCAGGGAGAGCGGTCAACCCTGAAGAGACCAGGAGGAGATACGGTGCCCGAGGCAAGGGCAGGGGGAGATGAGGTAATAGGAGAGGGTTAGCCACTCCCTCATGAGACACGCAGGCGGTGTTCAGAGAGTTAGCACTCTAATCACGATAGTACCACACCTCGTGAAGCCATAGCACAGTTGAGTAGACACTCAACAGGCCACGTTTGCCAGCAGAGTGCGATGTGAGGTAACACGCACGAAGGTGAAGGTCACCCCGCGTGGTGGGTAACCACGGGAGAGAGGTTAGGCAGACGGGAGACTGGACTTGAGGCGTTCACATCGTTTAGAATAGCGTTAGGAGTTTTGTGTTCGCTAATAGATAGAACTAGCATAGGGTTAGCAGTTTGTGTTAGATAATTCTGTGGCTGTATATTGTGTATTGCATTAGCGACTGTTTACCGCTTGTAAGCGAGCCAACGGCAATAAAATGGACCATGCATTTTGCCTCCCACACGACTTGCAAGTTGTCTTGTATGGGTGTGTGAGAAGTACCCGTTGATGCCTGTCAGTTAAGTTGTTGACAATCATCTGCATATCTAACTTTATTGATGTATCTTCCCCCAATGTTGATTCCTTCCATAGCTTCTATATTTCTGAAAATATTTTCACTGTACAGATAAAACAGATCTGGAGACATTACATGTCCTTGTCTCACACCTCTTTTAATAGGCTGATATTGACCTACTTCATTATCAATTCTGATGGCGGCTTGTTCTTTCGAATACATGTTTTTTTTTGTTTTATGTCAAAGGGCTTTCCCATCAATTTGTAGATCTGCAAGCATCTCTATCATGTTGACGTGTCTTACTTTATCGAAAGCCTTTGTGTAGTCAATAAAGCAAAGGTGTAGATCTTTGTTTACTTCTACAGAACGTTCAGTTAATGTTCTCATCATATATACAGCATTTACTGTACTCTTGCCTTCTATAAACCCACATTGTTCTTCTCCTATTTTGGGTTGTATTTTCTTTCTAAAACTTTGCATGATCATTCTCAGCACAATCTTTGTGATGTGGCTCATTATACTAATTGTTCGATGTTGATTACTTTCCAAGGCTCCTGATTTCTTCGGAATTGAAATAAATATAGAATTACATAATTCAGGAGGTATATCTCTAGTATTATACATTGTGTTCAACAGTGTGGTGACTTGGTCTATTCGATACGCTTCTAGGGCATTGGTAAATTCTGTTGTTATGTTATCTGCACCTGGGGACTTGCCAGTTTTCATATGATTAAGAGCATTCTGAACTTCCATCTTCAAAATTGATAGTCCTTCATTATTATTCCGAAGATCATACTGTTCTTCTCTTTTATCATAATAAAGGTCTTTCACATAATTTGACTACGCATGTAAAATCTGATCTTTTTAAATTATGATTTTGCCATCTTTAGATTTTAGGCAACCCGTTGATGAGTGTGTTATTTTGTTAGTGATGTCATTAATACTTGTGTCCATTAATTTGGTATTACGGGTATTGCGTTGGTTTTAATTTTCCTTGCATTTTCCCTCATGCCATGTTTCTTTTGTCTCTTTGCATTGATTCATAATTTTCCTGTGAATCTCTCCATATTTGTCTTAGTCAGTTTATTATTTCTTCTTATTTCCATGAGTTTTAATATGTCCCCAGTCATTCATTTCTTGCGTCCCATTATCTTTATTTTTGGGATGGTTGTTTCTGCAGGTTTGTTCACTGATTTCTTTAATATTTCCCATTGGTCACTGACGTCTTGAAATAATAATTCCATATCGGACGATGCATCGACTCTGTTCTTAACCTCTACGTTGAATGTAACTTTTATTTCCTCACTCTTCAGTGCCTGTAGATCAAATGTGGTGTTTCTTGATGGCGAATATTTGATTTTATATATACATTGCTAAAGATTAATCTATGGTCGTTGTAGCAGTCTACGCTTGGTATAGTATTTGTGACTTTTAAGACATTTCGAAATCTTCTGTTGATGAGAATGTAATCAATCTGATTTCTGATCTTGTGATCAGGACTCCTCCATGTCCATAAACTCCTAGGGTGCTGTTGATACCAGGTGTTTCCAATAATCAAATCGTACTCGTTTGCCCACTGTACACGTCTGCAACCTCTTTCATTCTGTTCCCCTAGTCCATACTTGTCTACTATGCACCCATCCTGTTGATTTCCAACTTTGTCATGTAAGTCACCCATTATGATATATACTTTAGAATTCTTGCATTTCTTAAAAGCTTTCTCTAAATCATTATTAAATCATCAATGCTATCATCACTACTGTCTGCTGTTGGTGCATATACTTGTATGACGTTGACATCAAAAGGTCTTTTCGCAAAAGTAAGGAAGTAATAAATTAATAAACTAATAATGTATTAAAGTAATAAACACATTGTCTTCTGTCTTATATTTGATGTCACAAAATGTTTCTACATATGACTGTTCTAAATGTGTAAATTTTGTAATAAATTAACTAACACTGTTTCTTTTTCTCTTGGTGCAACTATATAAAATATTACTTCAGTTAAAATCTGGAGAGGAGGTTGGTTAATCAGTTAGTTTCCGTGCCTGGGATTCTCGTCAGCAAGTCTGGTAGCAAGTTGTCTCTCCCTTTAATGTGGCGTATTGTAAAATAGTAGTCTTGGAGGTAAAGGGCCCAACGAGCCATTCTGTTGTTTCTCGACTTGCCTTGTTGTATGACGAGCAATGAAGTGTTGTCACTTTCAATGATGAAATGCGTGCCCTGGAAATACTTACTTAATTTAGTAACGCCATACAAAACCAATAAGCACTACAGTTCGCCAATGCTGTACTCTCTTTCCACTGGTGTCAACTTTCTACTGATGTAAATAATTGGGTGATCTAATCCGTCGTGGTGCTGAAGCAGGGCAGAGGCAATGGAAGTGCAGCAGGCGTCTGTTCTAAGGATAAAAGGAAGTCTTGTGTCAGGCAATGTGAGCATTGGTGGATTATAAAAAATATATCTTTATCTTTCTGAGAGCTACTTCTAAACAAGCACATTTGACAATAGTATTTTGTTGTGACTTCAACAACTAGTTGAAATTTTTAAAAAACACGTTTCAATTCAGCCAGATTGGAAATAAATTTACCATATTAGTTAACCAGTCTTAATAGAATTCTCACTAGCTTTTTGGTAGTTGGTATTGTCAGGTTCAGAAGTTTAGAGACATTTCTCTCATCAGTGCTAAGTTTGTCGTGTGAAATCTTATGACCCAAAAATTCTATTTCACTAAAGGCAATCTCTACTTTACTAGGCCTTATAGTGAGTCCGAACTGTTTTATCTTGTCGAATATTTGTCTTAGTGTCGTTATGTGGGTTGTCATGTCGTCCGTATGTATGCAGATATCGTCGATATAGGTTTGTATGTTGGGTAGACCGTGTAACAAGAGTCTGGTCAGTGGCGGGAGGGTTAACGAGACCAGATGGAAGAAATCCGCACTCGTAGATACTTAATGGAGTTGAGAAAGCTGTCAGATGGGTTGAATCTTCGTTCATTGGAATTTGCCAATAGCCTTTCGTTAGATCTAATTTAGACAAAAATTCTCGACTTCGCCATGTTGATAATTAAGCCATCACAGTGTGAAATAAATTCAACGTCTGATTTATATTGTCGGTATGCGTGACGCTTTCTTGTAAAGCTAATTTAGCAATGGTACATGCTGTCATGATTTTGTCGCGGGTGTTTGTTAACATGGTATAGGTTGAAGTTGACACTTGCTCGTTGACCGTACCTGTCAACAGTTCGTTATAAATAGTCAGTGGTCCTCGTGGATTTGCACCGTACGCTAACTGAAAGGGAGAGAAGCCTGTACAAGCTTGTGAAACTTCTCTATACGCAAATAACACAGCAGGGAGAAATATATCAAAGTCTGCTGGATTTTCTGTTGTTATTTTGGTGAGCATATGGTTCATGTCGCCGTTAATGTTTTCACACACACACACCATTCGAAGTGGTTCGATACGGAGCTGTGAAACACTGTTTAATACCCAATAAACTTGTCACTGCCTGAGTAGAGGCCGCTATAAATTGCGTCCATCTATCAGATAAAATAGTGTCAGGAAACCCAATAATTTCAAAAATATGAAAAAAAAAAACATCCTTACATCTTTGGAAGTTATGGTTTTTAACGGCACGACTTCCGTCCATCTCGTACATAAATCTACCTTCGTAAGAATAAACCTATTGCCCCTGTTTGACATATAGATGATATATAGAGGCTTAGAGGTCCTACGATACCAACAGCAACCTTCTGGAATGGATTTGAGGCTAGTTGAGTAGGTTGGACCTCTGCCCTTGGGTGCTGTCCCTTCTTAACTAATTTTTTATAGGTCGTATTGACTGGCAGTACTTTCTAATATCACTGCAATATTTCGGTCAGTATAATTGTGTCAAAATTCTGGCTCTGGTTTTAACATAACCCATGTGCCCAGAGAATGGTGAGTCATAGGCGAACTGTAGTACTTGCTGGTGGTAATGCTTTTGTAGCACAGTTTGTTGTACCAGAGTGTTGTTTCTATTATGGAAACTTGTTAAGATTCTTTTCTTAAGGGTAAAATACCTCGAAGCGTTTTTTGTCTTCTTCGGTTTAATATTTATCAGCTTAATATAGTTTGACAAAGCTTGATCTGCGCGTTGCACCTGAATAAAGTCTTCGGTGGTTTTGTTAGAAATAGTGCCACTAGGGGAAACTATTTGCAGTGACTCTGTTTGGTAGTCGTCCTGCTGTTTTGCTGCAGTTGATCTTGTAACAGCATTAGCCTTTGGGTGATTTTGTTCCCAGGCTTTATTTTATCCCTCAGAGCAATTTCTTACTTCTGGCATATACCTGTCGAGTGTGTAAAGAATGAATGTCGTAGTAGTTATTTGTTCTTCTTTACCACTTTAGTGTCGTCCCTGGAGTGAGGGGAATCAACACCCACATTTGTTTTAATTCAATATCTATATCCTGGAGATATCCAGCAGACTCCGTCCACAACACTCCCTCAATCTGAAGACACCTTCTTCTCACTCTTGCTCACTCCTGGATGATGCCCCCTCTCTTTCTTCCCCAACATAGCATACTTGACAACTCTAGCTTCAACAAATAAAAACATAAAATTTATTAAAGCAAAGAGTATATGTAGGAGAAGTGTGTGTGTGTGTGTGTGTGTGTGTGTGTGTATAATGTGTAGAATGTGTGACGTATACTCTAAAGTGTAGATAGACTCAGATCAGTGTTCAGGAGTATAGTCATTCTCATCACTGTGCTGAGAACACACTAGCACCATGTATTCCAGACAAGCAACCTCACCAAGGTGATGCTTCTCCGGTCACGTGAAGACTTCCTCCGTTGTCTCTTGAACCACTAGGATGCTTGGACACCCATGACCAACACTGTCTAATGAGAGTCTTCAATCTGATTCCCACTATGAATTTCCTCTGTTATTTAACTGATTGTTAATCAGAAAATTCTAACCCTATTGTCACTGCTACTGGGGAAATCTTAATGGATCTAGTGCCACTGGTTTTAAAGATTCCCCATATTAATACAACACTCTGAATGTTCTAGGTATCAGTATAAATTGTGTATGAACGTTCCTGGTATTAGTAGTGTATATCTACAATGTTCTGACTGTTCAGTGATACAACTATCACTTGCTAAACATAAATCTCATCAGCATGTCCTGCTCAGCAGAAGCCAGGTTCCCGCAAACCAACTTGGGTATAAGCCCAATGTAGCGGCCTCTCAGCAACTTCTGACTTCAAATTCTGAGCCATCATCTTCTAAAATGTGTTAGCTTCACTGTTGAAAATCATAGCACACATACGTGGACCTGTAAATGGAACCTGTAGAATAGAGAATACTATGGTGAGGGCAACTCAGTCCTGGCCGGAATTAGGTGAGTGTAGGCCAATAGCAGCACTCAGATCTATAACAGAGATCCGATCTCTGTCATACGGCCAAATAACTCATCACATGATTTGAGACATGGCAACACCAGGAAAGAATAAAGGAACGGGTAGAAACCCAGCAGATGCCCTACTGGAAGATCCTACCATTTCACATTCTTCTCCTCCCTCTCAACCATCCTTAATTTCTCTAATTATTACTCCACTACATTGTCCTCAACTCCCTGAGTAAAATGATATATCACACAAGCTAGTTGAAGCCACACAATTGAATACTAGTGCCGACGCTCCTATGATACTTTCTAGCACCGCACTTATAGAACATTCTATCACTAATCATAATGCATTATATCACCACACCTATAATACATTATATCACCGCACCTATAATACATTATATCACCGCACCTTTAATACATTATATCACCGCACAGTACTGTACTCTATTCCTAATCATACTCTAAGTTAGATATGATTAATAGCCTACCATATGCCTATTCCGGTTGTTAATCGAAACTAGGCAATCACAGACTGGATCTATGTCCGCCGATAACTATCAACAATTTGACACCCTAGTTTCTTTCATTGAGCACAACTCGGAAAACTGAACCGATCTTTCCCACTTCAGAAATCTTGATCGACTAACTCCACTTGTTTACCGCAACGCTTTTTATATGGGCTGGAGTGACGTCACCAAAATGTCTAGACGCTGATCAGTCCAGAGTCTGGTTTTGTCCTCCTGTTCTAGACTAACTGGAGTCAATCTGCAGTCAAATTTGCGTTCATTTTGGGGAATTCTTTGTCTCATACAACAATAGACATGTCTGTCTGTAAACCAGAGAATCTCCCACATCACAGAATTCAACCCGCTTGTATTCAGACATTTCGTCTCCACTTCAAAGGCTACTACCGCCGTGGCAGACGTTTGGCGTTGTTATTCGTTTCTCGAACAACCCACATCATAACAAAATCTCCGACTTTGTAGACATTTTGACGCGGCGTATTTTGTTTCTCAATTAGAAATGCCGATCGTGTGTAGACAGTTTTAACGACGTATTTTTCTCATTCTGTACAACATCAAAGGGTCGGTTGTTTTTGCAGACTAATGTCGGGTCTTGTGTGTCATCGGTCGCAACTAACAAGTTTATTTTCCGTGACAATACCTATAATTAAATAACAACAGTGTTGATTTACTAATGCAGAGATGATTCTGCCTGTAATGAATGGTGTATCAACCTGTACTACAGCAAACGGGTTTGTCTCAATGGAGCCTGAAAATGTGCGGCATGTTACAAATTTTTCTGTATAAACATTTTCATTTATGAATGCTTTACTTGCACCTGACAAGGTCGAACCCGAATCGCGCAAGATTCTGCAGGGTTTGTTGTTTATACACCCATTGTGGAACTGAAGTTTGTATTTTGAGGAGATGACAGCATTAGCTTCCTCATATGCGTATGGTATAGTATGGCCGCACTCTAATATGCCATCTATATGAAACTTATCACATGTGGCACATATATTAAAATTGAATACATCAATCAATTGTCACGCATTCGTATCTTGCGGTTCTTGGTCACTTTCCATCTCGCTATCTGAACTAGACGTTTCAATCAGAACAGCGTTAACTTTCTTTAACATCTTTCTTCCTTCACACTTGTTCAAAAAATGCTCATAACTACGGCAAAAGAAGCATTTTCTTGCTCCTTTATATTGGCTATGTTTAGCTTGTTGTTTGCTAGCCATAGATTCTAAGTGTGATTTATAGTTGGGATTCTTGTCACACATTTCATATTGTCCGTGTAATAACTTACAATAATTGCACGGAGGTACTGTTCCTGTATATTTTCTTTTGTTTGTTAATGTTTTCGATTTGCTAAAAGTGGCAGCAGCTACTATGTTAGTTTCGTTGGAAGTTACAGTAAAATGTCTCGATTCGCTGTAAAGAAAGCTGTCCCTTTTCGTTCAATTTGTTCAAGATTTTGACAGTCACTTTCTTGAAGGAACTTTGCGAATGGTGTAGGTGCATATGTTAAGATATTATTTCTTATCATTAGATCTTTCAGTAGATCAAAACTTTTATCAACTTTGGCTGCGTTTAACCACATGAAATAATTATCTTGGACTTCTGAAACGTAGTCCAGGAACGGTTGATTTGACTTAGGGGCTAATTTAGCTTTTGATAGCGTTAGACATGTCAGCATGGTGGATATGCTAGCAGATCTACAAATTGATGGGAAAGACATTAGATTTATAAAAAAACATATATTGGAAACAACAAGCTGAAATAAGGATTGATAATGAAGTGGGACAGTATCAGCCAATTAAGAGAGGTGTTAGGCAGGGATGTGTAATGTCTCCAGATCTTTTTTCCCTGTACATTATAAATATTTTCAGAAATGTAGAGGATATAAATGGAATCAGCATTGGAGGACGAAACATCAATAACATTAGATATGCAGATGATACAGTATTAATTGCAGACAATCCGCAGGACCTGCAACAATCAGTAGATGCGGTTGTTGTACACAGTGAGCAGCTGGGGTTAGAATTAAATTGTAAAAAGACTCAGGTTATGGTCGTCAGTAGGAAGGAAGAAGTGCCTCAAAGTAATATACAAGTAAATGGAAATATTCTTCAACAAGTGAATCGGTACAATTATCTTGGAACAGTTATAACATCTGATGGGAGATGCATTGAAGAGATTAGAACAAGAATCGCCATGGCGAAAGTAGCCTTTAGCAAGATGAAAAACATTCTGACCAATAAAAAGATGTCAATTGAAACGAGAAAAAGAGTGTTGAGGGGCTACATAGAGCCTGTTCTTGTGTATGGATGTGAAACTTGGACAATGAACAGTCAAGCTGAAAAGCATCTGATTGCTGCAGAAATGTGGTTTCTGAGGAGAATGCAAAGAATACCACGGACAGACAGAAAAAACCAATGACCAAGTACTACAGGAGACAAATGAACAACGTAAACTGATTAGAGAAATTAGACGTAGACAGTCAAAATTTGTTGGACATGTTATGAGAAGAAATGGATTGGAGAACTTAGTGACAACTGGCAAGATCGAAGGGAACAGACCAAGAGGAAGACCAAGAGGAAAATACCTGGATGGCTTGGCCACATGGCATGGACGAGACAGGAACACTGAGCTGATCCACGACACTGGTGATCGAGTGAAATTGCGAGACATGACCGCCCACGCTTTCCGGCATGGCACATGATTGATTGATTGAGTTGGTACCCTGAGTCGTCCAGATGAAAATGTTGCATTATGCGTTAATTGATGTAATTGTAATCTTTCCTTAGGACTTGGGGAATTTTTCAATTACCGTAAGCGGTTCAGGGCGAGATTCCGCATGCATATCATGGATCATTGATTTTTCGGAATCTCGTGGTGTTTCATAATAGTTTCGAAAGTTTGGGTCCAGGCCGAAATGATGGCTCTGGCACAAAACGGTTTCACTATCTCTTGATACCACTTTAATTTCTGTTCTTGTTCTTTACTTTCTAACGTTTCTGTGGTTATGTGCATTTGTGACTCAATTTATAATTGTTTCATTTTGATCTGTGTTTCCTATTCTAATTCTTTCTGTTTCTGTGCTACTGCTACCTCTAATTCTTTCTATTTCTGTGTTGCTGATAACTCTAATTCGTTCTGCTTTGAGTTGCTGATAAGTCTAATTCTTTCTGTTTTGTATCTGATTCTAATTGCTTAGCTGCCAATTCTAATTATTTGTCTTTGGCTGCTAATTCTGCTAGATGTTTTGCATGTTCGCGTTTTGCGTCCTATCTTGTCTATCTGAAATTTCCTTAAATTTCTTCTCACTCCATTCCCTTAATTCATCCCCTTTGCACCCTAGGTTTACACCTGCTTTAATGCAGTCTTTATTATTGCAATTTTCAAAAATTGTAGTTACAATGAATTTAATATAACAGAATGGATTATTTCCCTTGAAATATTTTACAATAACATTGACCATTTAATTTACATAAACCGGGCTCTGTGGCTAAGGGCTTGCGAACCCGGTTTGTGTGCCCGTCTACCCGGGTTCGAAACACGGCTGTGAGGTTTTTTTTCGAAAAAGGTATAGGGCCGGTCGTTCAGAAAGCAATGGCAAACTACTGAACATAACACTTGCCTAGTACATCAACAGCAGCTAAAAATGCTGGTGTTGATTGCAACGTCCCGTAAGGGATACGCATCAACAAACAAAACGTTAGAAACAAGACATACTTGTTTAGAATCGGTAATCAGAAGAAAATGGGTACTTAGCTGATTTTTATAACCTCCAGCACCACGGGGTGAATAAACGAACTTGATGGTTTGAAATTATATACAATCTGCTGTGGATAAAAAAAAATATCAGTTTCTGTGGAATGTTTTGTCCGTCTGGAGAGTGAATGATTGTGAAACATACATTTCGTCTGGACTTTGTCGTTTAAGCGTCTGGACAGGGAATTTTTCTTCCCTTGGATTGTCTGCAATTATTATTACTTGGTTAAACCAAGACCGGTGGAGAGTCACCCATAATTCCTGTCAGAATGTTACGTCGTCTCGTTTGCCTAAGAATGGGCAGGTAAATTTTACACACACACACACACACACACACACACACACACACACACACACACACACACACACAAACGTCAGTCAAACTTGAATGAACATGGTCAGTATATATATTTATTAATGACACATTAAAATACACAATGTCATAATATCACATCGTTTCGCTCAGCACTGCACTCGTCCGCTCAATCAACAATCTCTTCGCGCACACAGAGAGCGCACACCCAGAATCGGATCTTAAATACATCACAACGCTAGCGAACAACCAGATCGGTTATACAAGTCACTCTCTTAAAGCAAAATCCAGACACGTCCTTCCTCATCCAAAGCCCAGTCTCGTCTCCCCAAAGCTTGCACTCGGGGTTGCCTATCACGTGGTATTTAATCTCGTGTCGTGTGAGGCTACTCGTGGTCAATACTGTGTCGCAATATTGGGCCGTGTCCTGTCCGTGAACTAATGGTCAGTCCGTCTGTTGACGACTGTTGTCTCACGTAGTCCAAGGGTATCCTGTCCTGTATGTTCTAGGGCATACTGTCCTGTCTGCTGTTCCCCTGACCTGTCTTCTATTCCCATGTCCTGTCTCTAGGATATGTCCTTCGTATCAGGTCGCTAGGACTCTGACACTGTCCATCTGGTCGCACATATACCTAACAGGTTAATATATAGTCTTCTTAGTTCATCCTTAATGTTATCAAATTTCCCATCCCCACTCATAGTTCTTACATTCCAAGTTCCCACTTTCAAAGTTGATACTTTTTTGCACACAGACGCCTGCTGACAGTCTTGAGTCTCCTGGTACACATGACCACCTCCACTGGGCGAGCTTGCTCCTATGGAGCACCTATTTACGCACCCATGCACTCAGACGACTGCTGACAGTCTGGAGTCCCCTGGTGCACATGACTACCCCCACTGGGCGAGGCTACTCCTATGGAGCACCCATTTACGCCGTTTCTCTGATTATCGATGAGATAGCACTACATGATATTCTTGACATCTGTAAAGAAGGTAGTTTGCCATTGCATTCCTTCCTAGTAGTGACCATACTGGTCGATGACCGTAGCCACTGTCTCCCCCCCCCCCTCCCCCCCCCCAAAAAAAAAATACATCATCTGCTTATCGTCATGAAGTTGGAGACCATAACCTACAACTATCTGTTGGCTGCTCTTCAACTTCGTCCACCACCTGCATTCATTGTTTCACGTAACCCTGATCGAGAGGGGGGAGGGACTAAACAGGGACTTCAACGTGCCCAAGGGTGTCTCGTAGGCTAGCGGAGGGAAGTGGGCCCCTTATCTCTCCTTTGATAGGGGATACTGCTACCCTGCCACCCAGATATATAGACATTCTGTAATGTAAGTTATATGGACATTCTATACTCTAAGCTCACATTGGGACGTGAGTGTAGGGAATGGCCAGCAGGCGCTACAGAAGTAAACATTCAGCAATTAAGTCTAGACTTCTCTCGTCCTGCCGATGTGATTATATATACACTAGGGCTCTGTTCTAAGAGGCAATAAAAAAGTGCCTGGTGATTCATAGCAAAAGCCAATAGCCAATGTTTAGGTAAGGAAAGCTTGGCATATGACACCACAACCTGAAGACTGAGAATGAAGGTGGAGGCGGTTACTGCGGCTTTCTTTCGACTGGTTGGGGAACACACTGAATACATTGTCGTGATTGTGACTGATTTACCAAGCACGCTGACAAAAGTGACCACTGATATGCTTCGTGCTGAATGGTATTCATCAGTTCAGGTGTCGCGAGTTGTGAGCATTCGCTGGATGTTTTTCTCGAGGACATTTGTGTGTTGCTGGAAATGAACATGCAGATAGATTGGCTGGTGCTGAATCATTGAGGGATGATTTGATGCATGATAAGGCAATTGTGCTGAAGGCCTTCTGTGAGGACCTGTACAATGCAGAAGAACCGATTGAGTATCATGATCTAGAGAGAATGCGGGAGCAGGCGTGGTCAGAGAATCTGGTAGACGGTCGTCACTCAGAGGGAAAGACGGACATGTAATCAGATTGTAACGACCACCATCAGTGTTGGAACTCTTCGCTGGCTGTTTATATGAGGACTCAGCGTGCATGGGAATGCCCCGAATGCAATGATGTCGGTTCTTGACTCAACTCAAATCAACTCAACTCAACTATTCTAAGCTATATGCACATTCTATACTGTAAGCTATACTAACATTCTAGATGCTAAGCTATGTGAACATTCGATTGACTAATTTATATGCACATTCTATACTGTAAGTTATGTGAAGATTCTATATTGTATGTTAAAGGAACATTCTATATTGTAAGTGTTACAGGCCTGATTGCAGCAAAGAAATCCAAAACTTCACTAATCTAGCTTACATAGCTTATCTTGTCTAATGTTATAGTTTACCTTATCTAATGCTATAGTTTACCTCCTCTCATGTTACAGTTCACGTCCTCTCAGGTTATAGCTAACCTCCTATAATGTTACATTTTACCTCCGCTCATGTCATAGTTTACCTCCTCTCCTCATGTTATAGTTTACCTCCTCTCCTCATGTTATAGTTTACCTCCTCTCCTCATGTTATAGTTTACCTCCTCTCCTCATGTTTTAGTTTACCTCCTCTCCTCATGTTATAGTTTACCTCCTCTCATGATATAGTTTACCTCCTCTCATGTTATAGTTTACCTCACCTCATGTTATAGTTTACCTCACCTCATGTTATAGTTTACCTCACCTCATGTTATAGTTTACCTCCCCTCATGTTATAGTTTACCTCACCTCATGTTATAGTTTACCTCCTCTCATGTTATAGTTTACCTCCTCTCGTCATGTTATAGTTTACCTCCTCTCATGTTATAGTTTACCTCCTCTCCTCATGTTATAGTTTACCTCCTCTCCTCATGTTATAGTTAACCTCATTTCATGTTATAGTTTACCTCCTCTCATGTTATAGTTTACCTCCTCTCCTCATGTTATAGTTTACCTCCTCTCATGTTATAGTTTACCTCCTCTCATGTTATAGTTTACCTCCTCTCATGTTATAGTTTACCTCCTCTCCTCATGTTATAGTTTACCTCCTCTCATGTTACATTTTACCTCCTCTCCTCATGTTATAGTTTACCTCCTCTCCTCATGTTATAGTTTACCTCCTCTCCTCATGTTATAGTTTACATCCTCTCCTCATGTTATAGTTTACCTCCTCTCATGATATAGTTTACCTCCTCTCATGTTATAGTTTACCTCCTCTCATGTTATAGTTTACCTCCTCTCATGTTATAGTTTACCTCCTCTCATGTTACATTTTACCTCCTCTCCTCATGTTATAGTTTACCTCCTCTCCTCATGTTATAGTTTACCTCCTCTCCTCATGTTATAGTTTACCTCCTCTCCTCATGTTATAGTTTACCTCCTCTCATGATATAGTTTACCTCCTCTCATGTTATAGTTTACCTCACCTCATGTTATAGTTTACCTCACCTCATGTTATAGTTTACCTCCTCTCCTCATGTTATAGTTTACCTCCTCTCCTCATGTTATAGTTTACCTCCTCTCCTCATGTTATAGTTTACCTCCTCTCCTCATGTTATAGTTTACCTCCTCTCCTCATGTTATAGTTTACCTCCTCTCATGATATAGTTTACCTCCTCTCATGTTATAGTTTACCTCCTCTCATGTTATAGTTTACCTCCTCTCCTCATGTTATAGTTTACCTCCTCTCATGTTACATTTTACCTCCTCTCCTCATGTTATAGTTTACCTCCTCTCCTCATGTTATAGTTTACCTCCTCTCCTCATGTTATAGTTTACCTCCTCTCCTCATGTTATAGTTTACCTCCTCTCATGATATAGTTTACCTCCTCTCATGTTATAGTTTACCTCCTCTCATGTTATAGTTTACCTCCTCTCCTCATGTTATAGTTTACCTCCTCTCATGTTACATTTTACCTCCTCTCCTCATGTTATAGTTTACCTCCTCTCCTCATGTTATAGTTTACCTCCTCTCCTCATGTTATAGTTTACCTCCTCTCCTCATGTTATAGTTTACCTCCTCTCATGATATAGTTTACCTCCTCTCATGTTATAGTTTACCTCACCTCATGTTATAGTTTACCTCACCTCATGTTATAGTTTACCTCACCTCATGTTATAGTTTACCTCACCTCATGTTATAGTTTACCTCACCTCATGTTATAGTTTACCTCCCCTCATGTTATAGTTTACCTCACCTCATGTTATAGTTTACCTCCTCTCATGTTATAGTTTACCTCCTCTCGTCATGTTATAGTTTACCTCCTCTCATGTTATAGTTTACCTCCTCTCCTCATGTTATAGTTTACCTCCTCTCCTCATGTTATAGTTAACCTCATTTCATGTTATAGTTTACCTCCTCACCTCATGTTATAGTTTACCTCCTCACCTCATGTTATAGTTTACCTCCTCTCATGTTATAGTTTACCTCACCTCATGTTATAGTTTACCTCCTCTCATGTTATAGTTTACCTCACCTCATGTTATAGTTTACCTCCTCTCATGTTACATTTTACCTCCTTTCGTCATGTTATAGTTTACCTCCTCTCATGTTATAGTTTACCTCCTCACCTCATGTTATAGTTTACCTCCTCTCATGTTATAGTTTACCTCACCTCATGTTATAGTTAACCTCACCTCATGTTATAGTTTACCTCCTCGAATGTTATAGTTTACTCCACCTTATGTTATAGTTTACCTCTTGGAATGTTATAGTTTACCTCACCTCATATTATAGTTTACCTCACCTCCTGCTATAGTTTACCTAATCTCATATTCTAGTTTAGCTCCACTTATGTTATAGTTTAGGTTCCTCTCTTGTTATAGTCATTTCTAATGTTATAACACTTGTTACATCACTAAAATTTCACAGCTGTCATCATTTCCACTAATAATATAGTTTATCTTCTCTGGTATAATAGTTTATCCTATCTAATGTTATAGTCTATTTTCACTAATGCCATACTTTTGGTTCCACTAATGTTATATTTTATTTCTTCTAATGTCATAACACTTGTTCAATTATTAAAATGTCCACAGTTGTCACTGCTTACCTGGCTATGAGGAAGATGGGGACAAGTGTTCGATGATTGACCTCTGTGCAGAGGGAAGGAACACTTGTCACCAGCAGGTCTCAATAGGTTTTCTATTGTTTCGTCTGTTTACGCAGTTACCTGTTATTCTGCTCGTTGTTATACATGCATTTTGTAATGTAAAGTATACAAACGTTCAATGTCCTCTGTTATACAAACATTATATGAAGTATACGGTAGTTAATGTAAGACATGTCAACATGATCAAGTGATTGCAGATCTACACATTGATTGGAAAGACTTTAGACTTGTAAAAATATATATTGGAATCAACACACTGCCATAAATATTAATAATGAAGTAGGTCAATATCAGCCTATTGACAGACATGTGCAACACGGAAGTATAATGTCTCCAGATGTTTTCTCCTTATATAGTAAAAATATAGTTTGAAATTGAGAATATATGAGAGTAATGACCATTGGGGGACATAACACCATTAACATTAGATATGCGGATGATACAATACTCATTGGACGCAATGAACCGGATCTACAACATTTAGTAGATATGGCTATTGTACATAGTGAAAAACTAGGGTTAGAATTAAATTTTAAGAAGACAGGCATAATAGTCGTCACCAATAAGAATGAAATACCACAATGTAATATACGGGTAAATGGGAATGTTCCTAAACTAGTGAATCGGTACTAAAAATCATAATGGGAAGACTTCGTAAGAAAATGGAAGAAGAAATTAACGTGTTTCAAGCTGTATCTAGACAAGGAAGAGGAACAAGCGATCACATTCTCAATATGCGTTTAATAATAGAGAAGTGCAGAGAATTTAATGTAAACCTATTCTCATGTTTTGTGGATTATTCAAAGGCATTTGACTGTGTACAACATCAGAAACTTTGGGAAATCATGAGGAATATGGGCTTTCCTCCACGTGTAATACAACTCATAAGAACGCTCTATCTAGACCAACAAGCAGCGGTTAGAATAGATGGCGAGACATCAGATTGGTTTGACATCAAGCAAGGAGTCCGTCAGGGATGTGTGCTGTCCCCCTATTTGTTTAATCTGTACGCTGAAAATATAATGAGAAATGTAAGAGATGATATAAATAGGGAGCTATGTGATGCCCTAAATATCGGTGGTCTTGACATACCAGAGATTCGGTATGCTGATGATACAGTATTGCTATCCACAACACAGACTGGTATAGAAAACCTCATAGCCTCAACCCAATTGAATAGTGAAAATCACAACTTGTATCTTAATATTGCAAAACCAAAGATCGTGAATACAGATAAAATCACTGTGGAGAAAGAAATATATGTTAATAAGGAAAAATTGGAGATGGTGGCAAATTTTGAATATCTTGGGTCATTGATTACCAACAACGGTGGCACAATGAAGGAAATTAAACGACGATTATCAATTGCTCTTCAAAGACTAAAACAACTGAATAAATTATGGAATGGGACAGACAGAACTACAAATATTAGATATTTAAGAGCATGCATCTTTTCCATTGCAACATGCGCTTGTGAGACCTGGACACTTACTAAACAAGCTGAACAGCGCATAAAAGACTTTGGATATGCATGTTATAGACGAGCTCTAAGAATATCTTGGGTAAAGAAAAGAACAAATGCATCAGTACTTCAAGTGCTGAATATTGAAGAAGGTTGGCTATTAAAGACGATAAAACAAAGAAAATTGAAATATTTTGGTCACTTGAAACGTCACGAAAGTTTGGAGAGAACAATAATGGAGGGGTATATGCCTGGGAAGAGAGGAAGAGGAAGGCCAAAGAGAAGATGGGTGTAGGATGTGGCGGATGATCTCCAGATGGGTGTATCGGACGCGGGGCATCTTGCTTATGATCTAGAGGATTTTCCGGAATGTTATGGGAGCGAGGCTCTGCAAAGGACATGCTACTGAATAAATGAATGAATGAATCGGTACAAGTATCTCGAAACAGCCATAACATCTGATGGGAGGTGCCTTGAAGAGATTATAACATGAATGGCTATGGCAAAGGTAGCCTTTTGCCAGATGGAAAAACTTACTCATCAACAAAAGGCTGTAATTTGCAATGAGAAAAAGAGTGTTGAAGAGCTAGATGGAAACTGTACTTTTTTATGGATGTGAAACGTTGGCAATGAGCAGAAAAGCTGAAAAAACATCTAATGGTAATGGAAATATGGTTTTTAAGGAGCAAATAATACTATGGACAAACAGAAAAAAAAAAACAATGAGCAAGTCCTGCAAGAAGCAAATGAAAACCGTAAACTGATTAGAGAAAAATTAGACGTGGACAATCAAACATTTTTGGACATGTTATGAGAAGGAAAAAAAATATAGAACTTTGTGACAACTGGCACAATTGAGGAAAAATGAACAAAGAAGAGGCAGATAAGTAAATATCTGGATCCACGTGACATGGTCGACAGAAGAATACAGAGCTGATCCACGACTCTGGTGATCGTGTAAGATGGCAAAACATGACCTCCCACGCTTATGGACATGGCACATGATGATGATGTTGCTGATACTTTATTTTCTATTAATTACAGGACATCGTAATCAACCCAATGATTACTTCGATATGTGTGATTTACTAGGCAAGTTTCATGTTCTTTAGATTGCCATTGCTAGAGTAACTAACAACGACTGCCTGAGACAGGCTAATGAAACTAGAACATTATATACAACAAAAAGAAGGAGACAAACAGCTTTCTTCGGTCATGTTTCTTCTTCTTCTTCTTCGTTCATGTTTCTTCTTCTTCGTTCATGTTTCTTCTTCTTCGTTCATGTTTCTTCTTCTTCTTTTTCTTCTTCTTCTTCTTCTTCTTCTTCTTCTTCTTCTTCTTCTTCTTCTTCTTCTTCTTCTTCTTCTTCTTCTTCTTCTTTCGTTCGCTTAAAATATGTCTATAAATGCAATGTCGTCTCTTGTATGAATCTAACAGTCTTTCTTAGTTCATTCAGCGGTCCATAGAGTTTATCTTCCACTGTCGTCGCTCTAGGCCAGAAGGTTTGCCTAGATATGTTATATTTTGGGCAGTCTTGGAGTATGTGCTCTGCTGTCTGCGACGCCAATCCACATGTGTACATGGCTGTTTCACCAATCTTGAATTTTGTATACATGTGGTTGTGTAAATCTATTGGGTCCTGTTCTGTGATAGTATTAATGCCCAAGCTGGATAAAGGTTTTATCATCTCTATTGTTATCTTGTCAGGACCTGCAGCCTTTCCTTCTTTCATCTGTTTAATAGCCTTCTTCACTTCAGCCTTCAATTTGTTTAGTCCATCATGAGTATTATACCATGTTGGTTTATTGCCTCTGCTGTCCCAGAATAGATCTTCTGTGTATTCTGTCCATCTTATTAAAATTATTATTAATGATAATTTCCCCATTCTTTCCTCTGATACAACCATTTACCGTTATATTATTGTTCTTCTGTCTAAATCTTGTTATATTTTCATGCAATTCTTTCGAGTTGTGTTCTATTTCTAGATCCTCCATTTCTTTGTATTTTGTCTGCAATCATTCTTCTTTGGCCTACACATGCGGCGTATTTCTCTGTCTATTAATATATAGATTGATTGATTGATTGATTGATTTATTGATTTAGGAATCTACATCACAGCATTCGGGGCATTCCCTTAAGTGCTCCGTCCCCATCCTCAGCAGCCAGCGAAGAGTTCCAACACCAATAGTACCCGTAGCAATCTGATTATATGTCCGTCTCGCCTTTCCTCTGAGCGTTGAGCGTCGGCCAGATCCCCTCGTCACTCCTCGCTGTCTCATTCTTGCCAGACCATGGTAATCTATTTGCTCCTCCGAGGTGTACACGTGCTCCCACAAGGCCGCAACCACGTCTGCCTTGTCATGTATCAATACTCCACCAAGTTCTGCAGAGCCAGCCAATCTGTCCGCCTGTTCATTTCCCAGCACACCGGCGTGCCCCGGAGAAAAGATCCAGGCGATGCTTGTCACCCGTGACCTCCGAAGCGAAGCAAGCCACTCTGCACGAAGCCTGTCCGTCCTCACCCTCGTCAGCATGCTTTCTGAGTTAGTTATTAATATATATATTCAGGGCTGTTCTTTGCTTTCTTTTTTTCGTGTGGATTATCTATCCCTATTACCAATTTTCTTTGTCATCAGGTGAACTCACTACGTTCTCAGTGGTTCATGTAAGTTACGTCCACAAGTAAAGGAAGTCAACATTTAGTCCAACTTTACATATGATTATTTGACATATACTATCATGCAACATATATGATTATGTGACATACACGATTATGTGATATATATATATTGTGTATTTTCTCTTAGGCACAGTGTACGTTCATAAAAGAAGGTGAAAGAAACTGTACTTGTCCTGAATTTATGGTAGGTGATGGTATCACATGTAGGCAGAGGACGATAGCAGAAGAGATTATGAAACACCCAGAACTGGACATGCTCAGTCAGATAATGGAGGTCAGTGAATAAACTAATGATTAACATAGTTGAGAAATGTTGTGAGAAAAGTCAGTGAATATATTACAGATTAACATAGTTGAGAAATGTTGTGAGAAAGGTCAGTGAATATATTATAGATAATGTGGTTGTTTCGGGATTTGAAATTTAAATATTGAGCACAACCCACTACTGGCAACGCCGATCGCATTCTGGCATGACCCTAAGGCCTATCCACGTCAATATGGAAGCACTATACTCGAGTTTCGCCCTCATTTGAGCTCGTCAGTAGTGCATATCCCTGACCGGATCCGGAAACAGTCCCGGATCACGCGTGCGAAGCGGGTGTGTAACCACGCAGCACACACTGGACACACCAAATTATCACAACAGAACATCACAACGCTACCCATCGTAGGCTGAGCATAGCCATGTTCCTTGAGCATAGCCTACGATGGGTAGCGTTGTGATGTTCTGTTGTGATAATTTGTTTAATTAGTTAGAGATGTGAGAAAGTTCCAGTAAATAGATTACATATTAACTTAGTTGATAAATGCGAGAAAGACAAGTGAATATATTAAAATTGAACATAGTTGAGAGATGTGAGGAAAGTCAGTAAATAGATTAAAGATGAACATAGTTGAGAGATCTGATGAAGGCAAGAAATAGATATATGCTTGCTTGCTTGCGTTCGCTGGCTATGAACTCCAGCGGCAAGGTCCTGACGTCGGATGAAGATATCCGGTTGTCCAATATCAGTGTGATGTCATACCGGACCTGAGGTTGAGTATCCGTTGTTCCATGTCTGGCTTATTGGTGTGCAGACTGGTGGTTCCTCACCGTACAGGCAGACACTCTCCGACTTCGGAAGAATCGGCGATCTTACTACTTTAGCCACGACCCCGAAGGGAACTGTTGCCCAGGACGCACGACTAGGACGTGTTAGTAGGTCTTGGCCAGAATAGAACCTGGCGCTGGTGCCTTGGAAACACCGCTGCGTCCCTTCAATAGATATACAAGAATAACCAAGTTAAAGAATCAGGGCTAGTAAATTGATCAATAATAAAAAAAAAAGCTCAGAGATCTGATGAGTGTCAGTAAATTGAGTCAAGACTACACAGCTCAGAGATCTGATGATTGTCACTAAATTGATTCAACACTAACAAAAATGACAGGTCTAATGAAGATCAGTGTATAGGTCCCAGATTAACGCACCTGCTCCTTGTGTGATGTCTACGTCTAATTTGAAAATAAAGTTCGTTTGTTTGTTTGTCATATGTGTATGGGATGATGTGTTCAGTTAACAGAAATCCTCCAGCCACAGTCTTGCGTTCTTTATGGTTTATTCTTGTTGAAGTAGTCTCCCTGTAAGAGTTCAAGAGCAAGACGTTTCTTTATAAGCGATCCCCAAAAATTATGGTCAGAAGCTCTTTCCTCCCAAGTTGTTATGTCCTTACCCAACGTTTTCATGTCTTGTACACTTATCTAGGAATCGTAACTGTGGACGTCCAATTGTTCTGTTATCGTTAGTATGACAGAAATTACAGACATATGTCCCATATAGTTAGTGTTCCTACAGTCCACGTGGTAGGTGGTCTTATAGCGGTACAGCCGGGCTAGGAGAAGAACGAGCAAACGAAAGAATAAACTTTATTTTCAAAGGGTAAGAATCGGGCACGCTGACCCGTCTGACATTCTGCCTTTCTTCTCTGCCCTTCTTCTCTGCCCTCGCCCCTCTTTTCTGCCCATCTTCTCTGCCTTCTTCTGCCCTTCTTTCAAAGAAGAAAGACGTAGGTGCTCATGATGGATCATACACATGGCACGACATTATCATATTGTTTCTGCCCTCGCTGATACCTGAGACAAAACTAAAACATGAATGTGTTCGTCCACGGCACTCAAAGCGAGAGGCAACGTATAGGCATGGGCTTGGTAATAATTGTTCAAATATACTCTAAGACAAGACCTCTGTTCTGATATGATTATGTTGTTACTGATTGTTCATACATAATGACTGACTTAAAGATGCTATGTGCTCTATATTTTCTCATCAAACATACGTGTATGTTCGTTGCATCGATAACAGTATTACTACATGCACATGGGTGGCTGTTCCTGGCATCGATACAATTCTGACAATCAAGAACTTATCGCTACACAGCGTTAACTGTAGTTACAGTCTATATACATCAACAGTGATAGACAGAGGAGAATCTAATCGATGTGCATGCTCTCACGGCATCCAAGTTAAACCTAACTAAATAACTACAGTCTGTATATATCTAAAGTGATAGATGTAAGTATAGAGGAGAAGCTAATAGATGTACATGCTCTCATGGCATCCAAGCGAAACATAACAGAGTTTACTATATGGTTTCAATTACTTTAAAAGAACGTATGATCACCACACATTTAATACGCAAAACAATAACACACTGTAAATCAATATTTCTTGCCCCTATTTTTAAACACAAATAACTGTTATATCAAATGACTACATAGATGGAGTCAGATACCACTAGGCTAACACTTATACTGTCCACCACAGTTATTAAAATGATTCCAAATCTAGACAGGAAGTTCCCTGACATTCTTTTGTGTTGTTAGGATTGCGTCCCTTTATTGTCAGTCATTGAGGTCACCGAATATTGCCTAGCAACGTGGTAACTAAATATGATGATTTCTATAAGGAGTCATGTGATATCATTGGCATTCCCGGAACAATGTGACAGGGTCAACTGTCGCTTATGTGTCAGAATGTGGTTTAATCCACTTCTACCTAAATGAAACCCTATTCGATAAAGAGTTTCTAGCAGCAAAGCCTACTTCATAATCTAAGCGTCTAAGGCAGTGGTTCTCAATCTTTTTTGGCCAATGCACCCCTTCATCATATTTTCAGAACGCCACCCCACACCCCCCTGCCTTTTCGAATTTCCTCCCTATATATCCCCCCCCCCCCTTGGCCCCTACATAGTATACGTAAAATTAGAATCTAAATTTAATAACACATACTAGAACAAGTCTAGCCTTCTACATAACAACGTGATTTGCCTGTCTACTTACGTTACAAATTGAATTTCAGAAGAGCGAGAAGTACAGAACCGTAGAGTATGGAGGGAAAAATATATCAAGTAATCGGTTCGTGTATTAACGCGATCTTGAAATAATCTTAATCCCCCCCCCTCCCCCACTTCTCTAAGGAATCGCGTGGTGATTTTCCTTGCCAGTAAAATGCTGAGTCAATGTCGTTCATAGAATCCGATCTCTGCCACACATTTTTGTGTTCTTTCAGCAGATTGTGAATGACTTCAACAACATACTAGATATGATAGATAGAAGCCATACATGTGTTGTGTTCTGTCCTCAGATTGTGAATGATTCCAACATCATACTAGATGTGGTAGATGTAAGCCATACGTGTGTTGTGTTCTTTCCTCAGACTGTGAATGCCTCCAACAACATACTAGACGTGGTAAATTCAAGCTACACATTTTTCGCCCCAAATAGTCGTTCGATTTTGAAGAAATTTAAGAAACATAAGAAGAGCCTTGAATACTGGAGTCAAGAAGAAAATGCTTTGACTTTTCTGAAGTAAGTTAATGCTGGTGTTCAGTTTTTATATGAACAAGATAATGTAGATCAAGTTATCTGATTAAATGTGAACAATTTAATGTAGCGCAAGTCATCTAATTATTCTATTAACAATCATCATCATCATGTCGATAAATGTAGGCGGTCATGTTTCGCCATCTCAGGCGATCACGTGTGTCCTAGATCAGCTGTGTTCTTGGTTCAGTCATACCACGTGACCAAGCCAACCACGTATTTACTTCTCTGTCTCCCCATTGTTCTGTTCCCCTGAATCTTGCACTTTGTCACCAAGTTCTCCTATTTATGTATTTTCATAACGTGTCCAAAAATTGTGATGCCTACGCCAAATTTCTATAATCAGTTTACGGTATTCAAATGTTTCTTGTAGAACCTGTTCATTGGGTTTTGTATCTGTCCATGGTATTCTTTGCATATTCCTTAAAAACCAAATTTCCACAGCCATCATTTGTTTTTCAGCTTGTGTGCTCATTACTCACGCGTCACATCCATACAAAAGTACAGACTCTAGGTGGCAATTCAACCCTTTTTCTCGTTAAATTTATTCGTCAGTTTGTTTTCCATCTTGCAAAAGGCGAGAAAAATATTGTGGGTCAATGAACAACAGCATATTGATTTGGGCTAATTAAAAATGAAAATTAGAATGTGGGTGTAGTTTGATTAAATATGAACATTAGAATGTGTGTCAGGCGGGCTAGAGAAGTTGGTAACACATTTCACTAGTAATGTTATAATTTCAACCATTTGCCTGTCATATGTATTTTGTGTTACTTCGACCATGTGTAACTAACTTGAGTCTGATTGTTTCAATGCTGATATTTCTATCTGAGGCGACCTCGATGTTCTTATTCCTGCATATTAAAGTTTTATTTGAATTGTATATCTACAGGTGTGTGGTCACAATTGATACCAGCACAATTTTTTGGCATTTTAAACATTGAATTAAATATATTTATGATTATAATGTAGCCAGTGTGGTGTTTCCTTCCATTTCCAGTGGTATACTATCTATACACTTTCCTAGGGACTTGTAGGGAAAATGTGTTGCACATAATAAGTTGGTTCTCTTCACAAAATATATCAAACCGTCTTCTCTGTTGATTCTGGTTCCCATACCATGTTGTCCTACAACCTGCTTATATTTAATTTCCCCAACCTCGGCTTTCATGTCTTCCATGGTTATTGGGAACGTTGAAGAATTTACAATTTTCAGTGTTTGTTGTAGACCATGAGTTTCATGAATAATCGTTAGTTCATGATGATCTTAACCACATATTTGTTTTATAATTATACTTTCGTTCATTATACTCTGCACAAAACATATTGTTGTCGTGAAAACAAATCTATTTAATGATGGTCCTCTTGATATATATTGTAAGTTTAGATGTTCTCAACCATGTGACATGCTTTGAGATTATTTGTCGATATTTTCCAAGTTTCCTTAAATGAATAGTTTTTTGTTTATTTTTTATTTTGTTGCATATCCTTTACAGGACATTGCTGTCAACATCAGCATGTTTCAGCTGATTGTTGATTTCTTGGCAAGAATACGCTCAGTAGTTTGCCATTGCTTTCTGAGCGGCCGGCTCACATATCCCGTAAGTTACGGACGCGATTCGTACCACTGCTGATTCTCACAGTCGTCACGTTACTTACGAGACTACGAGATTACGGAGAAAAGTCGCTAACCTCTAGGCCAGGAAGCCGGCAAATGACTAGTACTTGATATTAAATACAGATGTCACCAAACAATATGTACACAATTTAAAAGAAAACCTTAACCTGTACAGTTCGTGATGACTGCACTAGCCAGGCGGCCCTAATTCCTCACACTCAAGACCCTCCTGTCCCACACCGCAAGGTACTATAGGCAGCTGATGGCATGACTCTGTACCGCCAAATATGCCAGGAAATGAAGTTTGAGACTTCCGTGTTTACATTCACTTACAGAATACATTGTTCTGAATTTCTAGTACTTGATTGTGTGGCAGTAGCCGAAGATGATAGAGTTCATTTTGTTCTTGTAGATTTCACATAATCAACAATTCCTTCTCTTCTGATGATCTGATGGCAATGGATGGCGTTGTCCAGAGCTACCCAACTCTCTATGACGGATACTCTTTACACACAGAGAATATCAAACAGGTAAAAAAGTCATACGATTAATGATTTTGTTTACTTCCAAAGTTTCCTTTTGTTGGCGCCCAGCTCATTGTTTGGTCAAGTTTGAGAATTCTCCGAGGTGAGATACCTTCAAGTGAAAAATGGCTCATAGTATGCATTGAGATAGTATGCATTGCTGATGTTCTCAGTGTGTGGGTGTGTGAAAGTGTGTGTGTGTTCGTGCATGACACTAACAATGTACTGAGTTATGGTATGAGTGTCGGTGTGTGTGTGTGTTTGTGTGGTTGTTTGTTTGTTTGTTTGACACCTGTAATGTTCTGAGATGGTGTGTACTTGTGTGTGTGTGTGTGTGTGTGTGTGTGTGTGTGTGTGTGTGACACTTTTAATGTTCTCACATGGTGTGTGAGCGTGTATGTGATTGTCTGACACTTGTAATGTTCGGAATTAGTGTGAGTGTGTGTGTGTGTGTGTGTGTGTGTGTGTGAGAGAGAGAGAGAGAGAGAATACTACAGTTCTTAGATGGAGTGTCTGTGTGTGTTCGTGTATATGTCTGACACTTGTAGTGTTCGGAATAAGTGTGTGTATGTGTGTGTGTGTGTGTGCGTGTGTGACAATACTACTGTTCTGATGTGGTGTGTGTGTGTGTGTGGGGGGGGGGGGTGTTTGTTTGTGTGTGTGTGATAATAGTAAGGTTCTGAGATGATGTGTATGTGTGTGTGTGACAATACTATTGTTCTGAGATGGTGTGTGTGTGTGTGTGTGTGTGTGTGTGTGTGTGTGAATACTACATTTCTGAGATGATGTGTGTATGTGACAACACTATTTTTTGGTGTGTGTGTGTGTGTGTGTGCGTGTGCGTGTGTGTGACAATACTACCGTTCTGAGATAGTGTGTGTCTATGACAATACCACTGTTCTGATATGGTGTGTGTGTGTGTGTGTGTGTGTGGGGAGTGGGGGTGTTTGTTTGTGTGTGTGTCTGTGATAATAGTAAGGTTCTGAGGTGATGATGATGTGTATGTGTGTGTGTGACAATACTATTGTTCTGAGATGGTGTGTGTGTGTGTGTGTGTGTGTGTGCCCGCAAGTGAGTGTATGTATGAGTGTGTGTGCCCGCATGTGAGTATGAGTGTGTGTGCCCGCATGTGAGTGTGTGTGTGTGTATGTGTGTGTGTGTGTGACTATATTAATGTTTTCAGACTGAGGTCGCCATTACCATCAGCTCACTCAGTTATTAAAAGAAGTCAGTAGAGGATCCTTGTGCTCGCTGTAGACGCATTAGGTATAAGGTGCTAGACTCAGGTTGTTATAGACAAACTGACCCACAGTAGGTGACGCCATCAGTATCCCATCGGCAGCCTTGTCCTCCCAGGACATGTCCGTGTACACATGGTAGAATGGGTCGACCTGTGAACCCAGGTCAGTTTTTTATGTCAAACCCCCACCCCCCTCACACCTACACACACACACACATACATACATACACACACACACACACACACATACACACGCATACACTCGGTTCTGGTACAGTTCCGATAACAAAAGTATTAATAACTGCTTTTAGTCTGGAACTGAGCATTAAAACTCAATGAGATAGGAAATCCCGGCACTAGACATGGGTCAATTCTACATCCTTTAAGAGTTTATAATAAATTGTAAGCCCATAACTTTTAGCATTCATTCATTCATTCAGTAGCATGTCCTTTGCAGAACTTCGCTCCCATAACAACCTTCGGGAAAACCTCTCGATCATAAGCAAGATGTCCCGTGTCTGATACACCCATCTGGAGAACATCTGCCACATCCTGCACCCATCTTCTCTTTGGCCTTCCTCTTCCTTTCTTCCAATGCATATACCCCTCCATTATTGTTCTCTCCAAACTTTCGTGACGTTTCATGTGACCAAAATATTTCAATTGTCTTTGTTTTAGCGTTTTTAATAGCCAACCTTCTTCAATATTCAGCTCTTGACGTATGCATGCATTTGTTCTTTTCTTTACCCAAGATATTCTTAGAACTCGTCTATAACATTTATATTCAAAGGCATTTATGCGCTGTTCAGCTTGTTCAGCGGGTCTCACAGGCGTATGTTGCAATGAAAAAGATGCATGCTCTTAAAAATCTAATGTTTGTAGTTCTGTCTTTCTCACTACATAATTTATTCAGTCGTTTTAGTCTTTGAAGAGCAATTGATAGTCGTTTAATTTCTTTCATTTTGTCACCGTTGTTGGTCATCAATGACGCGAGATATTCAAAATGTTCCACCACCTCCGATGTTTCCTCATTAACATATATCTCTTTCTCCATAGTAGTTTTGTCTGAATGCATTATCTGTATTTTTGCTATGTTAAGATATAAGTTGTGATTTTCAATATTCAATTGGGTTGAGGCTATTAGGTTTCCTACAGCATTCTGTGTTGTGGATAGCAATACTGTATCATCAGCATACTTTCACAACCTTTATCAAATGCACAATTAGTATAACACATAAATTATGTTCAAATTTATTCTCATTCATATGTACATGCACCAGTGTAAATGATATCCCATTCATATATACGTACGCCAGTGTAAATGGATTCTCATTCATATATCTGACGTACATCTGATCCTATGCTCAACGTGGAACTGACACTGACTATTATGACTCACTAATTCTCCTTGTCATCTGATAATTTGACGAAATTGTATATACTACTTTCTGTGGCCAACTGTGATAGCTCGCACATTAATATTTCTCTGTCTGCCTCTCTTGTCCATTCGTATCCAACATGAATCCACCTCATCTGTTGATTTGCCCCTCAAATTACACTTATCTGATGCTTTTTGTTTTCATCATCAAGTAAGCTGCATTGTACAGCTTCGTCAAGTTCTCAGCTCAGTACATCCAACTTCGACATGCGTTCTGTCTGGTTTACTTTACCTAGGTTCTGACTATCCCCAATCTGCTTACAAGGCAGTGGAGTATGTCTCTTTGTCTGGTTCCTTTCCGTTGATCTGTTCGAAATGGGATACCCGATCACAAGCGGAACTGCCGTCGCTAGAGCTCTTGGGAAAATTGGAACACTGTAGTCCCTCTACCACTCCAAGGTGGAGACACAACACAGGGAACCCTAATGGATTTGATGAGTGGTCTCATAACACCCGCACCTCATCATAACTCTCAATCAAATATATTATCATCATAAAATAATTTTAACTAGTTCAATAGAAAAGCAAATCTGAAGAGAATTATGTTTGGCCGACTTAAGCTACCAGTGTCAAACATTGGAGGCAAGTAATGAGCGGAAAATCATAACTACTGAGAGCAGCTGCTGGAGTAACCGTGAGAGATAGAATAAGGAACGAGAACATTGGGCTAAGTCTGAAACCAGTCACGTACGTCATTAAAGAGTAACAGATTAAATGGCTTGGCCACCTCACAAGAGTGCCCTGGTACAATCTTCCACAATGAGCCACATTGAAGAAATATAATTGTAGTCGAGGGAAAAGACAAAGGGAGACAATCATAAAGGCTGATGATTCCTTCACTACGGTGCTAAGAGGTAAAGAGTAGTTCTGACTTCGTTACGGCCAAAGAAGAAAAATAGTGAAAAGAGAGAGAACCTCACACCGCCTCAACCGACAAAACAAGATGATAGTAATTAGATAAGAAGATATACGAGATCTCAGGCAGGGGCCTCAACTCTGGACAATAACTGTCATATTTGAGGTCCAGACAATGAATTAAGGTGCTAGACTGTGGTAGAAATAGTGGTTGTAAAAACTAAAAGAGACTAAACAAACAAATCAAAAACAGTACAAAAAGAGCTCTTTATTTATCAACTGCTACAAATTTTGGTGACAATTTGTGTTCGAACACATTGAATGAAGCATTCAATAAGGGATGTTCAATTACAGATACAACAGACAACTGTATATATCAAACAACACCAGTGGGTAACCCCCAACCAATCAACATCACTTAAGACAACAGGGTACACCAAGTACCACAACACAGGTGCTCCAAGCAATAGCTGGTTAGACTGACACAATAAAGAACCTTGTCACAAGCAACACTGCACAGACAATAAGGCATTACAAAAACATGTTACACAAGATAAACCCCAAGACACGACATGATCAAAGAGTTGTGACACAATTTACTATCCCACCAAGAACCCAGGCCTGCTGACACTAACTAGTCAGCCGCTCCTGTAATATTGGAAAACACAATCTTTGATTAACGTTGTAAAGAAAACATATTAAACACATGAAGCAATGAGTACATACAATATAACTTATGAATAAACCAACATATAATAAATGTTTTCAGTTCAATGTAACTACCTCACACAGCTCCTACACACACAAGCAGTTGAAGATTGGTCTCATGTGTCCAGCTGTAAACACATAGCTATAAAAGGCAGGGTACATACATCAGACATTGCAAACACAACATCCCAACACTGATTTTGGTTAACATATAACAGACATTGCATACAAACAACATCTCAGCATTGCTCTAGTTAACATACATCAGACATTGTAGGCAAGCACAACATCTCAACACTGCTTTAGTTAACGCACATCAGAATGACATCTTTGTTTTGGTAAATTAGGCTTTCATCCCTACATACCAAAATGGCTACATTTACCAAGGAACCCATAATCAGTTCCCTGTCTACACCTTGCAGAATAGTTTATACATTAACTTGTACCAAGTCACCGGTAACACAGGACAACACAGATAGACAACACCCTATAGACCACCAGTACATAGAACACTATCAATGTTTAGCTCATGGTATAGCCAAGATCAAACACCACCTATTATATCCCCAGTCTAATGCTCTACAAATCTCTCCCTACTGTTACGCACACCGGCAACTGTTTTTCTAACACACCGTACTCTTTTCTCTAATATGAAACATATATCGCCACCATCAGACATTCAGTTGCTTCAACACAGGGACTTCACTGGACAACTACCCCAACAATGCCCAAGTTTGCATGAAGAATACCAGCACTCATATGATATCATGCAAGTTACAGCATTTGATTAGCATTACAAACTAACAACCAACAAGCAAAACATGTCTAACTATGAAAAGCAACAGACACATATACAGTGTGAAACCACCATATTTGTACAATGTGACAAGGTACCACTTGCACACAGAAGAATCACAACATTCACGGAAAGTTAAAGATAAACATGTATTACACAGGAATTCGATTGAACTCTAAAGCCACACTAAGACAGTTCATAAACAAACATACCATAGTATCAAGGGAAAGGTCAAAATAATGGCAAGAATGCCTCATTCATATGAGACAGAATCAAAGCGTAACAATGTTCATGGGCAGAAACAGCATATCAGTACTAATATAGCAACCGGTGTACTATATATATATTATGTCATTATCATTACACACTTAAAAAGTGTGTAATGATAATGACATAATAAGACTTCCGATTCCTTTGTTTAGCCGAGTTCCGGCGGTGGCCAGGACCATACGGCTTTGATAGACCAAACTAAGGTGCATCGGTTTGTTGTGGACACCAAGGTACATCGGTTTGGCGCTATCACATAATGGATACAGATCAAGGGGAAGAACACGTACAAGATGAAGTGATGGTGTCAAGAACAACCTTAGAGAAATGAATACCAGGTTACAAGGGGAATTAGGAAGAGCACATAACAGATCTGTACTTTTCCCCCAACACTTCACTGAGGTAAATGGAAGAATAAAAAAAAAGAAAAATAAGATGAAGAAGTAGTAAAGGAATTCGAAGAAGTATGTCTATTACAGGACATCATAATCAACCCCGACATGATTGGCTGTTTGTGATTTGCTAGTCAAGTTTTACTTTCACTAAATATTGCTTTATAAACATAAAATATAAAAATCACATTCATTCATTCATTCATTCATTCATTCATTCATTCATTCATTCAGTAGTATGTCCTTTGCCAGAACTTCGCTCCCATAACAACCTTCCGGAAAACCTCTCGATCATAAGCAAGATGTCCCGCGTCTTATACACACAACTGGAGATCATCCGCCACATCCTGCTCCCATCTTCACTTTGGCCTTCCTCTTCCTCTCTTCCCAGGCATATACCCCTCCATTATTGTTCTCTCCAAACATTTGTAACGTTTCAAGTGACCAAATATTTCAATTTTCTTTGCTTTATCGTCTTTAATTAATAGCCAACCTTCTTCAATATTCAGCTCTTGAAGTATGAATGCATTTGTTCTTTTCTTTACCCAAATATCTTCTTAGAACTCCTCTATAACATTTATATTCAAAGGCATTTATGCGCTGTTGAGCTTGTTTAGTAAGTGTCCAGGGCCAACAGGCGTATGTTGCAATGGGAAAGATGCATGCTCTTAAACATCTAATTTTTGTTTTTCTAGTTCTGTCTGTCCCACTCATAATTTATTCAGTTGTTTTATTCTTTGAAGAGCAATTGATAGTCGTCGTTTAATTTCTTTCATTCTGTCACCGTTGTTGGTAATCAATGACCGAAGATATTCAAAATTCTCCACCACCTCCAATCTTTCCTCATTAACATATATTTCTTTCTCCACAGTAGTTTTATCTGAATGCATTACCTTTGATTTTGCTATGTTAAGGTATAAGTTGTGATTTTCACTATCTAACTGGTTTGAGGCTATAAGGTTTTCTATACCATTCTGTGTTGTGGATAGTAATACTGTATCATCAGCATACCGAATCTCTGGTATGTCATGACCGCCGATATTTAGGGCATCATATAGCGCCCTGTTTATATCATCTCTTACATTGATCATTATATTTTCGGCGTACATGTTAAACAAATAGGATGACAGCACACAGCCCTGACGGACTCCTTGCTTGGTGTCAAACCAATCTGATGTCTCACCATCTATTCTAACCGCTGCTTGGTGGTCTAGATAGAGCATTTTTATGAGTTGTACTACATGTGAAGGAAAGCCCATATTCTTCGCGATTTCCCAAAGTTTCTGATGTTGTACACAGTCAAATGCCTTTGAATAATCCACAAAACATGAGAATAGGGGTACATTAAATTCTCTGCACTTCTCTATTATTAAACTCATCTTGAGTACGTGATCTATTGTTCCTCTTCCTTGTCTAAATCCAGCTTGAACCATGTTAATCTCTTCTTCCATTTTCTTACGAAGTTTTCCCTTTATGATTTTTAGTAGAATTTTACTTGCATGACTGATCAGGACAACAGTTCTATAGTTGGTGCATAAATTCAGGTTGCCCTTTTTTAGAATTGAAATGGAGATTACTCTCTTCCAATCAGAATTGTTATGGTTTCTTGGCATGTTTTGCAGAAGGTAGTTTGCCATTGCTTTCCTTCTGGGCAGTGACTGTACTAGTCGGTGGCCATAGCCATTGTCTCTACTGATGTGATCATCTTCCTATCGCCGCAGAGTGCAAGACCATAACCAACAACAATCTGTCGGCTGCTCTCACGCTCCATCCACCACCTACTTCCATGGCTTCACGTAACCCTGATCGGGGGGCTAAACGGGTACTCCACCTTGCCCAAGGGTGTCCCGTAGACTAACGGAGGAAAGGAGGGGTCTTACATCTCCTTTGATAGGGGATACACCTACCCCGCTAACCGTAAAAATCACATGGATGTAAAAATAATTCAAACCTAATTCATTATAAAGTAAAATCACCGAATCTTGGAAAAGTCATGGCATATCGAAAACAATAAAATGGAAGTCATTATAAAATGAACTCAGTAATCTGATCTATCGATCGCAGCTGACAAGAACATGTGTTTTCTTCTTCAGAAGCTGAACATTTACTCAAGTCATTCACCGCCAGCAGTAATCAAAAGAGCAAACATTTCTGCGGTGAATGGATACATCCACATTATCAACCAGGTAATTTATGTGTAATTCAGCACGTAGCTGGCTCCTTCAGTTATCAAAGGTCGCGGTGTTCGAAAGAAAAAGTGCTTTTGCTCTTAAACTTCTGGTGCGCTGATGACCGGGTCGGCAGTTCAACTCTTACACAGGCGTTAAATAAGCCGTTTATTTCGCATTCAGAAACAATGGCAAACGACAAAGGATATGCACCATTCATATCGGGCGTGGTAGTGAAGTTGATAGCGAGCTGCACTGGTAATATCATGAGCACGGTCGCATGTGGGTTCATAGCCTGGGCTCGTCGCTTGCCAAAGTGGAGAAAGATTGGTCATCTATTTCTCCTTGATCCCAGGTCTACACAATGTGATGGCGCTATCACATCACAGACCCTAGCAGGAAACTGTCGTGGGACAGACTTGGTTGTCGTTATTTGAACTTACAGAAACAGTACATAACATAAAGTGCTCCTGCAGTCATCTCTGACTATGGGATGATATGTCGAGAGTCTTGCACACCAGGTAATTTATGCATACAGTACATAATATAACGTGCTCCTGCAGTCATCTCTGACTATGGGATGATATGTCGAGAGTCTTGCACACCAGGTAATTTATGCATACAGTACATAACATAACGTGCTCCTGCAGTCATGTCTGACTATGGGATGATATGTCGAGAGTCTTCCATACCAGGCAATTTATGCATACAGTACATAACATAACTTGCTCCTGCAGTCATCTCTGACTATGGGATATGATAAATGTGGGGAGTGTCGCACACCAGGTAATTGATATATATATATATACGTGTGCGTGTGTGTGTGTGTGTGTGTGTGACTGACTGACTGACTGACTTCACATATCACCTTCAAACCATGTGGCGATGGGCGACAGGCGAAGCGGCAGACGTGGGTACGCTGACAGCGTAGTCGCAGACTTGCACACAGTCGGCTCAGGCCATATGGTCTTCTACTGACCGGAATAGCAGTGGGATTCGGCAGCCCCCTGAGTGACTGAGCACTCCTCTATAGGAAAGCACTGTTAACCCACAAAGCATGAGGAAGGGGCTAGAAAAGGTGCCCTAAACATTTTCTGCTCCATCATTACCTAACCAGCTAGTTGCTGTTGGTGGGTACCCTATACTGTCGTCGACATACAAACAAAGTAAAAACATTTAAAGCTAAAAGAGCTAACCATATTCCCCTGACAATCGGAAATTGGAATGTACGCACCCTACTTGATAGAAACGGCGCGTCGGGCCCAGAGAGACGAACAGCACTGATTGCGAGAGAGCTGGGCAGGTACAACATCGACATTGCAGCCTTGAGGGAGACACGACTTGCAGAAGAAGTCTAAATCTATGAAGTAGGTGCCGGCTACACATTTTTCTGGAGTGGAAGGAGAAGCGAGGAAAGACGCCAATCCGGTGTGGGATTTGCCATTAAGTCGGCTCAGGTTGGCAAACTAGCTGAATTTCCGAAGGCTATAAATGACAGGCTTATGACTATTGAGTTACCCCTGCTGAGAGGAAAGAAGCATGCAACCATCGTGAGTGTCTACGTGTAACAAGTTATGTGGAGGGTCCCAAATACCCTTGTCACTATACCTCACTATTCTTACTTAACCCTGGCTGGGGTAGGTCTATGTCTGCCAACCCTCCTCCGTTCCCCGGACTCACTGTCACTCTCTCTTTTGACCCCGGGGCCTACTCCCCGGGGCCTACTTTCTGGCTGACCACAGATAACATTACGATCATCATGGTAACATATCTTCTGAAATTTATTAACTGAATAAAGGACAGTCCAGGAGGATATTAAGGCAGTTAAAACAGATAGGTATTTACAAAATAAAAAAAACAACCAATAGGGGTAAGGTTTTCAGTCCAGGCACAGAGCCTCGTGTTTCTTTACATCCTCGGCCCTATAGTAAGATATTGTCCAGTCAGTCCACATCAACCTCACCGCGTGTGCCATCAGTTCCTTTCTTCAAGGTAAGTGGTGAGAACAACAGACCACCGTAGAACTTGGGTTCCGGATTTTAGTGGACCTCTATGAGTATTCACCGTCTATTGTGCTTCGAAGCCACCTGGATTCACCTGACACTCTTTTGGGTAAGAATGGACACAAGGGGAACAGTTCGTGTATAGGGAATGGGTATGTACCTTTCACTGTCACTGACAAGGATGGTGATGACTGAGGACTAGGTATATGTCCAGTCAAGAATATAAGGTCACTCGCCCCTATGTCGACGAGATGACTTGCGTTGAGCTAGTACTGAGGATTGTCACTCGTTCAGGACTAATCGTGCCTCTATCCCTTGAAGGGTGCATTTTGCATGGTACGGCCAATAACTTGAAAGTCCATGGTTCACTTGAGAATTGCGTCAGGTGACTATCTCGTGGCCTTGCCGATACCTTCTGCACTTTTCACTTCCAGGAGGGCCCTGGAGAGGACAGAGATTAGTGAGCTACTTGGCTGACTCAAGTACCACAATCCTGAGGACCAATAGGGGCCTCAGTTCAATAAATTTGACATCATATACCTCACTAAAATAATTAGATAGGAGGCCTGAGTGAATGGGCCTGACCTGTCAGGTAGCCCCTAGATTGGCTACGTCCTTTCTAGACTAGGCCTCTAGCTTGTATAGGTCGTATCGTTTGACCATAGGAACATTACATCATCTCTTCATACAAGATTCACTCTCTTCTCTCATGCCATGCCTTTATTATTACTGGGCACGTTCGTTTCCTGGTTTCCCTCTCACTTACAAACCCTGCCTTTCTCACGACAGAGCTCTTGTGGGGTGTGTGGGTAATTATGTGTGTTCCCCCCTCTCCTTTAATATGTTTAGGGGAACGTGTAGATCATACTAAGTGTTCTCGGGGCCCATCTTCGGTGCCCTACTTAATAGCCTCTTTTGGCTTATACGGTTCGGTAGTTCCCTCCCCCACGCCCCTAGGTTTTGGTCACTATGGTTATTTTAGTTAACACTCTTTCCCGCTCAACGAGTAGTATAGTGGAGGTTCTGTATGGAACGAAGTTTAGTTCACTATCCTTATTAAGAATAAGAAAGAAGACACTACACTTTCCGGCCGCTGGTCTCGTCTGCGCCGTCGCCGCAATGCACAGGCTGTACCTCGCAGAGAATTTGTTTCAATGATATATTGTTCTTTCCAGTGAGATGAAGTGGTCTAGTTCTCTCACTGGAATCATCTTAACAACCAATGCCTATTTGATCCACCTGACTACCATATTTGCTACAAGATGAAAGAGATATCACAGTGCGGACCGTCCCCACGGAGCCCTCCCTTCATTTCCGGCAGAAAGTAGATATGTCATGCTTATATTCCACTTAAAGCTGACACTATACAGAGTTTAGGTTGTAGGAAGAAAGATAATAACAGCCCATCCGCTGCCAAGAACAAGCAAAATCATCGAGTGAAATATAGTGCTCGGATTCGTTCCAAGGCTAGGCCAAGAATAAGACGCCTATCTGGGTTGGCCAGCTGTCGACCCCCTCCCGATATGGCACGACTGGCTTTTCGCCAATTCGTCTCCCCAGTCGAGACACCAGATATTCGTAGGCCAAGGTCGGATATAAATAAATAAAACCCACTCTTACCTTTCTCTGCCATTAAAATTTCCACCAGAATGCTGCACTAAAGATGTCAAAATCTTTTACTTTTCAAGACTTAGTGCAGAGAACAAACGGTTGTTGTTTAGACGGACATTGATTTCCAAAGAAATTGCACAAGTGCGTATTCGGTGCAAGGCACCCTATCGGGTTTTCCCGAAGAAAAGTAAAACTTCTAATAGTTCTCTTAAGAAGATCGGGGTATAAAAGTAACCCAGAGAACTATCTTCCAAGGGAGTTGAGCGGATAAGAGAACTGAGGGTTCCCGAAAGGGATTTCCCTCTGTTTCCAAAACCCAAAGAAGGCATGAGGACATGAGCCACTGGCCATTTTGTTACACTACGCACCGACCATGACAAATGAAGATGGCGTAAAAAAAAATAAAACAAGTTATATGAAGACCTGCACAACGTATTAACGTCTGTTTCAAAAGGAGACAAACTTATACTCCTTGGGGATTTCAATGCCAGAGTAGGCAAGGACACCGCCTCTTGGATTGGCATCATTGAAAAGTACGGAGTAGGAAATTGTAACAGCAATGTGCCGAACACGATCTCCTGATCACCAACACAATTTTCCTTCTTCCCACGAGAAATAGGACATCATGGATGCACCCTCGATCGAAACACTGGCACCTCACTGACTATGTCATCGTCAGGTGGAGTGATAGACAAGACGTTCGGGTGACAAAATCCATGTGTGGTGCCGAATGTTGGACAGACCATCGTTTCATTATCTCGAAAATAAACTTACACATCAAACTACCATGGCGTGCTCAAGGGGTAATAATGCACCCCAAAAAAAAAAAAAAAAATAAAAAAAAAAAAAAAAAAAAAAAAAAAAACTGTATGTCCCCCTCCTTAACAGCAAAATAATGCAACTGTCCCTTGAAAACATACTGGAAGACCGCCTCAAGCCAAATGCTGCAGCTAAACAGGATGCGGAAACAGAGTGGAGAGCTCTAAAGAACATCATTTATAACACTGCAATGGAAATCCTGGGTACAGATCTCCGAGCACATAAAAACTGCTTTGATGAAAATTCTAGAGACATAAACCAATTGCTGGCCGAGAAACATCTTCTCCTCAAGGCACATTTGAATGACCCGAAGTCAACATAAAAAAAATGATGCCTTCTATAACATTCGGAGAGTAGTGCAGCAGAAATGTCGGCACATTCGGGACTCCTGGCTGAGCAACAAAGCTGATTAAATTCAAGGCTTTGCTAACAGACATGATATGGAAAACGTCTACGACTCAATGGTCCTACATCAGCAGGTATAGTTCCCCTCCTCAGTGCAGATGGGGACACATTGATCACCGATAAGAAAGAAATCAATCAATCCTGGGAAGAGCATTTCAGCAACATCTTAAATACAACTTCCTTCTTCGATGATGAAAGCATCAAGTGACTTCCTCAGGTTCCCACTAATGATACACTTGATGATCTGCAAACCATAGTGGAACTAAATAAAGCCATTAAGAAACTTTCCAATGGAAACGCGCCTGGTCCTGACTCCATCCTAGCAGAGATATACAAGGCAGGTGGGCTGGTCCTAAAAGAGCAGCTTCACCAAGTCTTTAAAAACATAGGGGTGAACGAGACCATGACACAAGATTTCAAGGACGCGTCAATATTCCACCTTTACAAACGTAAAGGAAACCGCCAATCCTGTGACAACCACCAAGGCATCAGGTTGCTCTCAATCGCATGGAAAATACTCGCCAGATGTCAAAGATCTAAATAAGGAGTTTACAGAGTTAAGAATATAAGTAATAGAGCTAAGACAGAGACTATTAAAGGACACCAGACAGGAGAGACACCAGCGCTATAAATAGCTTCACAACGGGACACACTTGTGTCAACCAAGAGGGCATTGAGTGTCAGTGAGCGAGGGTTTCCCAAAACACTAGGAAACTAACCGCCTCAACGAGTAGCCCTGGAGTACAGGCTAACTCGAGTTAACTGACCAGCGTGCTGGGACACCACGCACGCAATACTCGTCAGCGCACGGAGGATCGAACGTCCGTGTTTGAACACGCAACTAGAAGCGTGGCTCAGACTGCGACTGAGGACGACTGGAGAGTTGACGTGTTCCTTATGAATACTATAAGTTTATAGACAATAGTGATTGTTAGGCTTTAGATTCCATTCAGTGTTTAATAGTATCATTATCACCTCTTCATTGCATCTGTGTAACGTACCATGCTGTTTATTGTCAATGAAGTATTCCGCTCGCGGAGCTTGTTTGTAATCAGCTCTAAATAAATTGTATCTTTTGCAAATGACACGAGTTATTATTTCGTGTGGTGCAAAAGTAGGGGAGTCCTGAAATACCTGTCGCAAGCAAGTCGCTGACACCAGCATTCTTCTCAATCGCCTCATGGCCCATCTCCATGAAGGTCTTCTTCCTGAGAGTCAATGTGGCTTGAGAAAAGAACGAGGAACTGTTGACATGATTTTCGCTGCAAGGCAGCTGCAAGAGAAATGTCAGGAAAAGAACTGCGAAATGTTCTCCACTTTCATTGACCTTACCAAGGCAATTCAGTAGCTATGATCTTCTAGGAGAAGACAACTCAGTAGCCGTGATATGTCAGGAGTAGAAAATCCAGAAGCCGTGGTATGTCAGGAGTAGACAACTCAGTAGCAGTGGAATGTTGGGAGTAGACAACTCAGTAGCCGTGGTATGTTGGGAGTAAACAACTCAGTAGCCGTGGTATGTTGGGAGTAAACAACTCAGTAGCAGTGGTATGTCAGGAGTAAACAACTCAGTAGCAGTGGTATGCCAGGAGTAAACAACTCAGTAGCCGTGGTATGTCAGGAGTAACAACCCAGTAGCAGTGGTATGCCAGGAGTAAACAACCCAGTAGCAGTGGTATGTCAGGAGTAAACAACTCAGTAGCCGTGGTATGTCAGGAGTAAACAACTTAGTAGCAGAGGTATGTTGGGAGTAGACAACTCAGTAGCCGTGGTATGTCAGGGGTAAACAGCTCAGTAGCAGTGGTATGTCAGGAGTAAACAACTCAGTAGCAGTGGTATGCCAGGAGTAAACAACTCAGTAGCCGTGGTATGTCAGGAGTAAACAACCCAGTAGCAGTGGTATGCCAGGAGTAAACAACCCAGTAGCAGTGGTATGTCAGGAGTAAACAACTCAGTAGCCGTGGTATGTCAGGAGTAAACAACTTAGTAGCAGTGGTATGCCAGGAGTAGACAACTCAGTAGCAGTGGTATGCCAAGAGTAGACAACTCAGTAGCAGTGGTATGTTGGGAGTACACAACTCAGTAGCCGTGGTATGTCAGGAGTAGACAACTTAGTAGCAGTGGTATGCCAACGGTAGGCAACTCAGTAGCAGTGGTATACCAGGGGTAGACAACTCAGTAACAGTGGTATACCAGGGGTAGACAAATCAGCAACATTGTGATCATCTAAAGAGGGTTTAAAGGCCATAGGGGAAACGTAATTACACCAGATTGTATACCATATGGCTTAGTTCTTTTTCTGAGAGCGTCCTGCTGAGCACGTCTTACAGAGAACAAACTATGAGGCCTCAGCAACATACTCGGATCAACTATTCATCAAGTCGCAAGTGTCTGACACTCTTAATTTAATATATCAATCGTGATGGTAGAGTGATATGTGTACTCACATACCGACACAATGGCCCCTAGTTTGTCCCATTTGTGACCAGATTTGTTTTTCCTCTGCTCAGAACAAGTCTGCGTCGACAAGGACTCGTACAATGGGTAGTAGTGAGTGTATTTTCTTGGAATAAATGCTGTGTGGACAGGAACTGGTTACCCCAAGCTCATAGTATCATGTACTTGCCACTAATATACACACCCATATATGAACACTCTCATGTCTTTACCATAACCGCGTATTCTCCTCGTGATCTGATCTGTACTAGTGTTATAAGGTTCACAGCATTATTATTTTTTTAATGACAATATATTTATTGTGAAATACTGAATGTGGATGCTTGTACAGGTATTGGTACCATTTATACCAGACAGCCAACAGCCATCTGTTACAACTCTATTGTCGTCGAAGCCAAAGTATAAACTCTTCTATGAAGCACTGCAGGTCAGTTTACATGGCATCTACTTCTGTTTGTGATCATTACATATAATCTACATTTTAATTATGTCTATTATCATAACAGCATCTTCTAATTTATATTTCAAACCTGGTCATCATCATAACACAGTGTATTCTAATCTATATTTCAGTTTTGTATATCATCATAACATAGAATCTTTTAAATCTATATCAAAGTTATGTGTATTATCATACTACAGAATATTATAATTTACATTTCAATTCTGTGTATTATCATAACATTGGAAGTTATAATGTACATTTCAGTTCAATTCAGGGAAGGTGCGGCAAGCAGAAGGTACCACGTAATGACAGCGGAGTTAACGGCTGGCTACTGTTACATACTCATATATTCTCCTCCTGTTGACCTCTATCCCCCATTGTACCATCACGACTGTCTACTGTTGCATAGTTATGTTGCCTTTTACCTCGCGTTGGGACATCGACTCTCAACAACCTCATTCCAAGCACTCCTATATTTAGCTATCCCTTACTGTTATACCCACGTCCTTCAATGTTGTTTATTTATGTTTCTAATTCTTTTCCCCCGTGAGTTTTTAGGTTTTCCTCTATTTCGGTTGTACTGTGGATTCCAGGCGTTTCTAGTTATGCTACTATGGGGTTTTCTTAACTGGGTTCTCTATGGCCTGTCCAGCAAAAGATATCTTTCTTCTTGATCCATTGGTGTCTGTCTAGTTCTCTCCACGAGCTCCATATTAGTGACTTTGTCATAACATGTTATTCGTTCCATGTGGCTCAGAAACCAGTCAGTGAATGTTTGTATTTATTGTGTAATCGTTTTCGTTGTGTCCCATGTTTCCGATTCATACAGCAGTGCTGATATAACGATGGAAGCGAATATTCTAAGTTTTGTGCTCAATTTAATTTATGCTGTCTTCCACATTGCCTAGTTTTATCTTAGCTTCTCTAGCCTACTGCATTATCATGCTGATATAGTTATCTGTCCCGCCTCATTTGTCTACATTGTTACCGAAGCAGGTGAATGATTCTGTCTCTTAAAATCAGGATTCCCCAAGAGGGATCAGGTTATGATTTGTTTGAAGTATTCAGCATGTATTATTTCATGTTTTTATTTTTTTCCAAACAGAAAACCAACGTTCTGGAGACATTGTCTTCTCTTAAAGAATACACTCTATTTGTGTTTCCAAATAACGTGGTTCAACACATGAAGAGAGACATTGTGAGTACTGCCTTTTTCTCAAATAATATTTAAACAAATAACAAACAAACAAACACATCTACATCAGCGTTTATATAACGGTTTCTCATCTGTTTCATTTTGTATGTGAACTTGACACGTATGTAGCTCAACGCCACGTATCTCAGTGATGACACTGGCTATTGGACCAGAACCAGTAATCCACGGGGGTAGGGGGGGGGGGGAAGGTTGTGAGAGTAAAGGGTTCAAAGTTCAAAGACGCCACCACAACAATAGCCATATGAACATGAGAGGAGAACAAGGGAGAGGGAAGGGAACCATATAATCTACACATAAGATGGGCAAGAAAGCATGGAAGATGGGGAAATGCGAACAATTCAAAACAATGTGAGATAGTTTTAGTGTACAAAAAAGTGTAGGTTTTATGTAGCACTCCCACACTTTTTCTCTTTTGCAAATGACATCGTTTTATTGGTCCGTATGGTTTCCATCTTGCAAAAGAGTACCTTTTCCAAGACGATTCTTGTTCTAATCTCTTCAAAGCACCTAACACGATATGTTATAACTGTTCCGAGAAAATTGTACTGATATATATATATATATATATATATATATATATATATATATATATATATATATATATATATATATATATATATATATATATATATATAATAGCTGCCGTTGATGCCACCGCTGCCATATTTCATTTCTAATGGTTGAAATGCTAACTTATTCACAGAATGTTTCAGCTGGTTAATACACTAATCTGTCCACAGACTGCAGACTTCTTGAAGTATCATATACTCCCTCAGCGTGTATCCACTAATGCCATGCAAGATAAGACGGTGAAAGACACAATCTTGGGATCAAGATACAGACTGTCGATGAAGATGCTTCGTCGTAAGGTTGGTTATTTTCTGTGCTTGGTTGGTGATTTTGTTCAGTGTAGTCACAAATACAATTGTTCACACATTATAAAATTATTACCTTCTTCTTCTTCCTCTTCTTCTTCTTCTTCTTCTTCTTCTTCTTCTTCTTCTTCTTCTTCTTCTTCTTCTTCTTCTTCTTCATTTTCCTTTTCTTTTAGAGCTTATCATGCTGCAATATTAGAGGGGTGATAGGTAAACACCCTTGGAGATCTTGGCTGAAGCGAGGGAGATCTTTCAACTTTATCATCAATCTTATGGATCATCTTCGACAAAATACAATCTTTTGAAAGTATCATGGTGGTTAGACACAGATAATACAAGGTGGAGGAGTTTGTTAATACTTGACATGGAATTGGTAAAATTAGAAAACTACTATTAGAACTTCGATAATAAGAAAACAATCATTAAAACTTGAATTATGTAAAACTAACATTACAACTTGAATAATGAGAAAACTATTATTTGAGCTTGGATAGAGAGAACATTAACATTGCAGCTTCTATAATGAGAAAGCTAACATTGCAACTTTAATAACAAAAATAAGGAAATAAGTATCATAATAACTTAATTAATGAGAACTTTAACATTACAACTTGAATAATGAGAAAGTTAACACTACAGCTGGTATAGTGAGACAAAATTTAGCTTTTTAATAACAACTTTAACATAACGTGTATAACCAGAATACTAATATCACAGCATATGTAATGAGAAAAATAACATTACAGCTTGAATAATGAGAAAAATAACATCACAGTTTCTTTATTTAATGAGAAAACAAACATTATAGTCAACATTTAACGGGAAAACGATCATTGCAGCATTTGTGCCACTGCCAGGGTTTCCAGAGGACTCTAGAATGGCTGAGGACGAAATTAAACTTGTCCTAGAGCTGTCTCAATGGCATGTCCTGGCTAAGATTTTTATGTCAGCTCAAATAGATAACAGACCGCTGCTCTCGTCTACCACAGGGGACGTATATATATATATATATATATATATATATATATATATATATATATATATGTCCGCATACACTACTATACACATCCCAAAAGTTCACATGTGATATTGATGTTCTCAAATGTAAAGATGTAAAGGTCACCTCATGATAGTAAAATTATCCTCCTACCCAGATATATGTCAATGGTGTGGAAATCACCCGCCCAAACATGTGGACAGATAAAGGTGTTGTTCATGAAGTACCTGAGTTCCTGCGTCCAGTAAACAATCGGTGTGATTTGAATATTAGTGGGACACCTTTGGTAAGTTTTATTCAAGGTTTAGAGTACTGCATTTGTTGAGTTATTACTGTACATTATTACTGTTAAAGTCAGCAATGGCAACTACTGGACTCCATGTTAGAATGCAGACAACTCAACTAAGGTAACTGAGCTACCGTATGACAGTAGACGGTAATACCTGCTTTCTGTTAGCACCGAATGTTGGGCTGCGCTTACCAAACCCGACACCCCACATTGTGCCAACGACTTCGGGCGGAGGAGCGTAATTGAGAGGGTACAAGCCTCATCCTGGTGCGAGGAAATGCAATCTAAAGACAAAATATCATGGCAGGGCAGACCAGGCCCTAAGTCTTGGTCGGTAGTTGGTCTAGGATGGAAGCTCCGACAGGCATACAGTTAGAGCATTGCTTTGCTGATCCGGCAGCTTCTACAGCTTGTCTGGTTCCAGATGTATCTGTGGTCAATTTCCTCTGCGATAGACCAGGCAGGCTGAGCGAGGGATCATGCTGCATGGGCAAACAATTGTCTCTACATTTCAGCACATGCTTTCGTGCTATGGAGAGGTTTAACTCCATCCCTGGTCTTAACAGGTATATATATATATATATATATATATATATATATATATATATATATATATATATATATATTGATATAGGAACCGACATCACAGCATTCGGGCCATTCCCATAAGCGCTCCGTCCCCATCCTCAGCAGCCAGCGAAGAGTTCCAACACCAATAGTACCAGTAGCAATCTGATTATATGTCCGTCTCGCCTCTCCTCTGAGTGTCGAGCGTCGGCCAGATCCCCTTGACACCCCTCGCTGTCGCATTCTTGCCAGACCATGGCGATCCATTTGCTCCTCCGAGGTGTACACGTGCTCCCACAAGGCCGCAACCACGTCTGCCTTGTCATGCATCAATACTCCACCAAATTTTGCAGAGCCAGCCAATCTGCCTGCCTGTTCATTCCCCAGCACACCAGCATGCCCCGGAGAAAAGATCCAGGCGATGCTTGCCACCCGTGACCACCGAAGCGAAGCAAGCCACTCTGCACGAAGCTTGCCTGTCCTCTCTCTCTCTCTCTCTCTCTCTCTCTCTCTCTCTCTATCTCTCTCACACACACACACACACACCCACTCACCCACACACACACACACACACATACACATACACACACACACTCTAGTTGCTTTTTGCTGATATCTTCGTTGTCTTTTTCCGCAAAGTTAAACTTACACTTACATTGCATTCGGATTTCTCCGTGAGTACAACAGTCTGCCAATCCACTGATGAGGATCCACTACACCACTGTAGCTCTATATAATCACATGATATGTAAATATCCATGTCATAGGTGAATTCCTCATGTTAACATTTAGCAGATTGGAAATCTATTTAGTCTGTATTCAAGGTGCAGCTGTCAAGAGAATGTTAACCAGCATGCACACGGCTTCTCTGAATTGTTCACCCTTGTCTGAGAAGTCTAGGCATCTAATCCGCTAACCCAGGATCAGGGAAGTGTGACCCACCCATTTCCGATTGTATAAACATTAACAGTCAATATGTAAAATAACGCCAGGGGTTCAAATGCAAGGCAAAAATTTCAACCACTAAGACTTGTGTTCAATCAATTACGGTTATCTTCCTTATTTCAGGCAGTTTGACATTTAGATTACAGTCCTCAAAGCTTTAGAAAGCAGCTGTATTTAATCTTGTTAAATCAATGTTTTGCTGATTTCTTTATTCAAACAGTCACAGATGTTCCGACAACTTTTCGAAGAAAAAAAAACACATATTAAAATCTTTAAACATGTTTTTTTTTTTTTTAAGGATACCATGGTTGTTGCCTATTTATTCGTATTATTGTTCACTTGAAGTCAGTCTACAATTGTTCCTCTCTGTTCGGAGGGGGTTGATTGGTGCTGACATTATAGATATTTAGAAATGTCACAGAGATGTCAGATTGACCTCAGCCAAGGAAATGAAACACATGTGCCAGACGTGCAAGGTTTTATTTTCCTCTACACCCATGAGCAGTTTTTGCTGTTGATGGCAATTCTTTCTACGTAACAAATACAAGATTGCTGTTGTTCTTTAGGAAATGCAAGAATGAAACAGATAACTGCCATATGTGATATTAAAGAATGTTTCTCACTGACATGTTTCTGTCTTTCAGAAAAGAGAATGTTGTGGTGGATACTTTGGGCCAGCTTGTGATGGTGAGTATTATTTCTATAATTTAATATGTTCACAGAAATGTCTATGAGAACATGGAGGTAGAGTTTAAACACTGGATATGTA
>OY992887.1:105410417-105438917 GCA_963921405.1 Cepaea hortensis
TATAAAAGAGATCTCCATAACATTTTTGTGGATTTTAAAAAGGCTTATGATAGTGTCCATAGGAATAGTCTATGGAATGCTATGCAGGAATTTGGAATACCAAGGAAGTTAATCAACATGACCAGACTATGCATGGAAGATACTTATAATATAGTAACATATAAAGGCAGGAAATCAGACCCCTTCCAAATAACATCTGGCTTGAAACAGGGTGATGCACTATCGCCGCTACTCTTCAATCTGTGTTCGTGGTGTGTTGTGGTGTGGTGTTGTGGTGTTGTGGTGTTGTGGTGTGTTCTTTCTGTGTTGTGGTTTTGTGTTCGTTAACTTTTTCGCGTAGGGGATGGATTTATTCATCTCTTGCGTGTAATTGGTGTGCCAGGATGTAAAACCAGGAGTTTCTACTCAAGATCTGCGCGGGTGCTACGGAGTTCGTGCATCGAGCGAAGCCATCCTTGGGTGAATTTTCAGCAGCGTGTGTGGTTTTCTCAGTCTGTGTTTACGTTTTTTTCAACATGGCGGAACAACGTGTGTTTTTCGTGCGGTCACCAGTCAACATACCGAAGCGGCTTGGTAGCCGCGCAGGGATAAAGAAGCAAGGTAAGCGTGGTGGTTTGAGGCGTTTTAGACACAAGTGTCACCGTCTAGGACTCAGGAATATCCGTATTCTATATTGGAACTGTGCCAGTGTAAAACAACGGGGCTCTATTTTAGGAACCCTAGTTTACAGGAACGATATTGTAGCACTCCAGGAGACGAGACTGGGCGATCAGCTACTCCAAATTGCCGGCTTCAAATGTTTCTACAACAGACGACATCTGGGAATGGCGATTCTCGTTCGCGACAGCATGGTGGCGTCAGAGCTAGACATGTCCAGTTGGGACAGTGACGATATACAAATACAGGCGTTGAGAGTTCATTCCAGTATACCATTCTTGTTGGTTAATGTTTATGCCCGCAATGCCAGTGTGGACGCCCAGAAGTGGCAGTGCTTAAGTGGCATATTAGGCCACGAGAGAAATGTTATTTTCTGTAGTGACTTCAACGCTAAAGGCAGGTCATGGGGAAACACTTCCTCGAATACACAGGGGGAGGAGCTCGAGACTGCACTGGAAACCATCGACCTGGTTTGTATCAACAGTGGCTGTGTCACCAGGACAGCAAGCCGTCCGGGCGATGAGGACAGTGCTATTGATCTGGCGCTAGTTTCACCTTCACTCACTACAGTGTGTAGATGGGGTGTCCTAGGACACCATGGCAGCGACCACCACCCTTGCAGCATACTGGTGGAGAAAGGCAGAACCAGGCAGCACAAGCTAAAGGTAAAGACGTTCCAGTATGACAGTACAGGGCAAGATGTGGTGAGTAAAATAAGACGTGACAAGCGCAGAACGTTTCAGGGCAGGAAAAAAAGCTGAGAGCAGCCACCGTGGTGGAGTTTCGAGGTGGAGAAGGCTTGGGTGGATAAGCGTAGTGCTGTAAGGAGATGGCAAAATGCCAAGAAGAACAGAGCTGGTCATCCTAGTCCCTGCTTGCACTTAGAAAGAGAGATGCACACAAAAGTAAGCTACTTCAAAAAACTGGTCAAGGTTGTTAAAAGCGAAAAATGGGCAGAGGTGTGTCAAAGAGTAAGCACAGACAAGTCACTGAAATTGTTCTGGCGACTACATAAAAGCATGAGTGGTGTAGTCAAGAATAAGAGCATTTCTGACTTCCAAGGTGCTGACCTCATCTGGCAGAGGACTGACGAGGACAAGGGCAAAGCCCTCTTTGAACGCTACCTTGAGCAGAGCAACCAGACAGACATGGGAAGCCGAAATCTGGCCAAGGAGGTCACCTCAGACAGATGCAAGGCCCAGAACACCTCGGATGAAGACACAGTGACAGTGAAAGAAATCAAGGCTGTGCTTCGACGATCAAACAACAGTGCTCCAGGTCCTGATGGCATAAGATACGACGACATAAATAGGTGTACCGACAATGAGCTAGAGAAACTAGCAGACATGTACAACAACAGTATAGGGAGTGCTAGCATCAAGGAGGAATGGTTACACAGCTATCTGATTCCCTTGCCGAATCCTAACAAAGACCACAAAAAAATTCAGGGATATCGAATTATAACCATGCAGAATACAATAGGCAAGCTGCTGGAGAAGGTAATTGCCAGGAAAATATCAAGCCAACTAGAGAGGCAAGGTGTTTTCCCACCCACCCTGGGTGGGTACCGTCCAAAAAGAGAAACTTGGACCAATGCAGCAGTCTTTGCCCAGGATGTCTATGAAGGTTTCCACTCAGGCACTGAAGCCGTTGCTGCAGCTATTGATCTTGAGGACGCATACAACAGAGTACCACTGGATTTTTTAATGTTTCAGCTTCTCGAACTAAACGTAAGTCCATTCCTCCTTAGTTGGATCGCTGCAGCCCTCTTTCAACGGAAAGTAGTATTTAGATGTGGCAGTTGGACTTCGAAACCAACAACAATACATCCTGGCCTACCACAGGGATCACCATTATCTCCGGTAATGTTCAACGCCTACACAGTGAGGATCACCAGTGAGCAGATCACTGGACCTGGCAGGACATTGTCATATGCCGATGATGTTTTAGTGTATCGTCAGGGTAAGGATAGAGAGGGGTTGCTGTGGAACTACAAACCGAACTCAATCGCATAAGTACTTGGTGTGATGAAGCTGGGGCAATGGTCAACCCAACAAAGGCAACAGTGACTTGGTTCTCGTTGAATAATCATATTGTCAACACTCCAACACCAACTGTAATGATGTGTTCAGAGACGGTGGAAAGAACGCAGGCAATGAATTACCTGGGGATACGGTTTGATCGAAGCCTTGCTTATAATGTGCACATAGACCAGGTGATAACAAAGGCCAAGCGGGGTTTGGCAGCGATGCGGGTGATGGCGGCAGCAAACTGTGAGCAGCGCCATCTATGTCTTCTGTACGAGGGGCTGGTCATGTCTGTTTTGGAGTATGCAATGGCAATCCTGACTCTCAGCCATAAGCAGATAGAAAGGATGGAAAGGATACAGAATGAAGCTATGCGCATTATTCTTGGATGTACAAGAGATACAGCATGCAGGGCGATGCGTTACCTTCTTGATTTTCCAACCATTGAAGAGAGAATACAAGGTTGCAGGGCACGCGCCTACCTCAGAATTAACGCAAAAACACAACATCCAATGCATAGTGAAATTAGGAAGGTGAAGGGCAGCAGGTTAAAAAGAGAAAGGTCGTGGATGGGTCAAGCCGAAGACATTCTTCAACAGGTGTGTTCACTTGAGGACTTAGAATCTGGCGAGGAGTGGGTGCAAGTGCCAACAGACTTCTGCACATCCTTTTCAGTTTGCATCCAACTAGATAGAAAATGCAGACAAAAAAATCCGGCTGCTGTTGAGGCTGAAGTACAAGCGTTGATTTTCGGTGACGCGGTCATCTACACAGATGGGTCGGTCGTCCGACATGTGAGAAGCTCATGGGCCTTTACAGCTCGGGCCGGAGGGAGAATTGTGAAGGAGGACTCTGGTGCTTTCACTGAAACCACAAGTAGCCTAACCATGGAAGTCATGGCAGTAAGTAAAGCAATAACATGGCTCGAGACACAGACATTCACTAGGGCTTGTTTCCTCAGCGACTCAATGAACATGATCAAGAGGATAGAGGAGGGATCGATCCGAAGAGAATGGTTGCTGCCTCTGGAGCGGTCTCGACTGGCAATGATTAGTTTCATCTTCATGCCAGGGCATGCGGGAGTACAAGGAAATGAGCGGGCTGACAAGCTCGCAGGTGAGGCTACTGTGGAGGGTGGACGCGCCATGGACCAGGCCGACATCCTGAATGCCCTACGAGAAGTAAGACTTTTGCGAGAACCAAGTGATGACTGTGAATCTACAACAATGGCCAGACTGCGAGAGCAGCAAATTAAAAGAGGGGTGGCCAAACAAGAACACTACGCAGGAAGCCAAAGAAGATTGATAAACCAACACAGAACTGGCGTCGTTAGCCGCTACACGTTGCGGGATTTGCTGAGGATGGGATCCGAGCACTTATGGACTGAATGGTTCGATGTGCAATGAGGATGATCTGTCGACTAACTAACTAACTAACTAACTCTTCAATCTGGCTCTAGAGAAAGTTGTAAGGAAGGTAAAGGAGGAATGTGATATTGGAGGAACATCCAAGCTGCTTGGTTATGCAGATGATATAGATATTATAGGGCAAAGTGAACAAAAGACATTGGAAATATTGACTCACTTAAAGGGAAAAGCCCAACAGATGGGGCTGGTTATCAACCAAGATAAGACAGAATATATGGTAATTTCAAGAGACGGAATGGCTAGAAACTCTGGCCACATACAAATAGATAATATGACCATTAAAAGACCGGAAGCATACAAATACCTGGGTACAATCTTCAACTGCTCCAACATCATAAGGGAAGAAATACAAACTAGAATCAACTCTGGAAATAAGATATACTATGCACTACAACATCTACTAAAATCAAAGGCGCTATCTCGTAACACCAAAATCACAATATACAAAACACTGATCAGACCAGTAGTGCTGTATGGCTCTGAAACCTGGAGTACAACGAAAGGAGACGAAGCCTTGTTACAAACCTTTGAGAACAAAATTTTAAGACGCATCTTTGGACCCATTAGGGATACACAAAGTGGAGAGTGGAAAAGAAGTAGTAACAAAGACATTTATGATCTGTTTAAGTCCCCGCTAATCACTGGTATCATGAAGGCTAATAGACTACAATGGCTGGGGCATATAGAAAGAATGGAAGATAATAGGGAAACAAAACTCGCTTACACTCAGGAAATAAATGACCGTAGACCCCGAGGTAGACCAAGAAGGCGGTGGAGAGATAATACATGTACAGACCTACAAGCACTTGGAATCAACGACTGGCAAGAGAAGGTCCACCAGAGAGACGAATGGAGACGGATTGTATTTGCAGCAAAGAACCTCAATGGCTCGGAACGCTGAAGAAGAAGAAGAAGAAGAAGAAGAAGAAGAAGAAGAAGAAGAAGAAGAACCTTCGATATTGTAACATATGGGAGTAAAACTTCATATATAATTCCATCATATTGTAACATACGTGTGTAAAACATTATATTTAATATCGTCATATCTGTGATGAAACATATACAATTAACATTATAGTTTATATGCTATGGTTGTGCTTTCTCTTTGTCATACTGCATATACTATTAACATTCATGTTTAAGTGCTATAGTTTGACTTTCTATCGGTAATACTGTATATACTATTAACATTCACGTTTAAATGTTATAATTTGACTTTCTATTTGTGATGCTGAATTATTCTCAAAGTTAACAGTTTGACTGTTCCTTTGATAAATATTATACTTTTGAAGTTAAAGAGTCAGCTCAAGAGTTCGACTCTCTCTTTAAGGCAGTTCATACTCCTGAAGTTCAAGGTCAGTTCCATTGCTTGACCCTATGTTTAAGGCTGCTCTTACTCCTGAAGTTCAGAGGTCAGTTTCACTATTGACTTCTCTTTTTGAGGTTACATATATTCTTGAAATTAGGGAACCAGCTCTAGAGATTTGCTCTGTCTCTGAATCTAAATGAGCATATTAAGGCAGATGGGAGGTAGCGGTCCCGAACCCTGGCTTGCTGTATTGTCAAACTACTCCAGCCCTCACTTCACGCCTCACTGTGGACATATGACACACTGCACCCACATCCACGAAACACCTACTTCTCACTGTTGATTCAACCTGGGGCATTTCTACCACACACGAATCACCAGAGATATGCTAAACATGACCCAGATCACTCCCTGACACTCCCTCCTCCACATCTCAAACTGTGAAACTCAGTTCAAGTGGATTCACTTATTGTGAAACTGATTGTGAAATTAGAATAATGCACATGAAGTCATGTACCGATATTACAGCCCATTGTGTGGGTGTGTCTATGTGTGATTGTGTTTATGTGTGAGTGTATCTATGTATTAGTGTGTCAATGTGTGGGTGTGTCTATGTAGGAGGTATGCAGGTCTCCGTCTACATAATACATGTTTATAGTAAAGGACCATGCTCAAAGCCTTGACATGTCTTGGGTATCTGGTGCTGGCTTCATATTTGTACAGACCAATCTCTCCTTGTTGGATGATGGGTCGCTATCATGCCCACTTTTGCTTCCAAAGATATTTGCTGGTACCACTTTTATGTTATGACCTGAAAGATTGTCTTCTGTGATGTTTGTATTAATGAATATAATGTAACCTAACATTTCAATTCCACAGAACCTGGACTGCAACATTTCCTATACAAAGATGAAATCATATGAAGCAGGAGACTCATTGAGCATCCCAGATAATACACAATATAAGAGCGCAATGTTTCAATGAACATCCCAGACAATACACAATATGAGAACCCTCTGTTTCAGTGAACATCCCAGATAAAACACAATATGAGAACCTTCTGTTTCAGTGAAGATCCCAGACAATACACAATATGAGAACCCTCTGTTTTAGTGAACGGCTCAGATAATACACAGTATGAGAACCATCTGTGTCAATAAACATCCCAGATAATACACAATGTGAAACAATCAACTCCCTGGCAAGAAAACAATCCCAAAATATCTTACAATAGAAAGATGTCAGACTTCCGTTTCCATGACTACATCAGACGTTCCTTGTGTATAACTGACAGTATTCTTCATTCATCTCTTAAACAATGCAATGGGTTTCTCACATTTGCTGCAGTATTTGTCTCCTCTTGATTTTTCATTTAGTGTCACAGATAAATGGACAGTATATGCACACAGTATTGTAAACATTATATTGCCAATTATAAAGGTAATAATAATACAGATGTGACTAATAAACATGGAACCACGAGTTTAATTAAGTTAGTAACATCAACTATTGACCTATCACCATTCTTCTTCTTCTTCTTCTTCTTCTTCTTCTTCTTCTTCTTCTTCTTCTTCTTCTTCTTCTTCTTCTTCTTCTTCTTCTTCTTCTTCTTCTTCCTCTGCGGTCATCCGGAGTTTTTTATTATTATTACGGACGTGATTGCGTTGTGCTTGTTTACAGCAGAGCAGCATTCTTGCGCCGTTAGGCCGACACATCCGATTTCTGCGGGCATTTGTTGACCGGGTTAACCTTCCCGAGGGAAATTTTATTCTCATCAAAAATGATTCGTGATTGTAAATATTGAACTCTTAGCACAAATGGCTGGACATATTAGCGCAGAATACTGGCTTTCCTTCCGTTAAAGAGTTATGGCTTCTAGAATGGCTTATAATTTCAATATGTACATATCTAATTTTTTCGCGGAAAAACATTAAAGAAAACCTTCAGATAATGTAATGCTTATACCAATTCACATTTTAAGTAATGATTTGTACGATACAACAAAAAGCACACGTACACACACATACCCACCTACACGCACACACATACGTAGACGGACCCACACACGCACACACGCACATATACATATACTTTATTGTATATTGATTTTTGCATTATGAAATCTCTACAAATGTGCTAGTATATTTATCAGTCAGCAGTATTTTTCCCTACACTGTTAGTTTCATTTGCACAATCTTACACTACACAAACCTCTTTTTTGTATTGCATGTTGTATACACTTACTGACGTATATCCAAGTCATTACTACACAACTGTTGGGTTTAATTGAACGTTCCTATTCTGTTCCAGCTGAGATGCCTTAGAAGAACTGCAGGAGTAAGAGTAATAGATAGAATTAGGAATGAAAAAATTAGAAGACGACTATGTCTGAAACAAATTGTGCACTTCATTACAGAGGAACATATTAAATGGTTTGGCCACCTCACAAGAATACATTAGTACAGTTTAGTTTAGACGATGGATCAACATCACGGCACACGGGTGTAACCCATAAGTGCTCCGTTCTCCTCCTAACTCAAACCTGAGTCTTGAGAAACTCACTCAGTGCACGAACTCCGTAGCACCGGCGAGGATCCTGAAATACTTTGGGTAGATATTTAACTCGACATTTTTTTTTGCCCGGGCAACGTCTTTAGGCTACACTTTTTCGATTTCCAACTGCCAAGGGAATTTTTACGTGCGCAACAATACACACGGGCGTCCGATCTTACCACCCAGAGACCAGGGGGAATTTTATTACTATAAGTCCACGCGAAAAAATCCCGGTCCTCACCGGGGTTTGAACCCAGGACCTCCAGCACTCGAGGCGGACACCATACCTCAAGACCACGCAGCCACCTATACAATATGATATTACACACACACACACACACACACACACACACACACACACACACACACACAAACACACACACATTAGTATACGGTCACCAGTAGGGAAAAGAAAACGGAGAAGACGAAGAGAGACCCTGCGTAGAACCATCATCAGAGAAGGCTCATTCAACGGCCAAGTGAACATCCAGGATCTACAACAGGTAGCAGCGAGCCGCCAGACATGGAGAGCCATGACTTCTGCCCTATGTGCCGCCTTAGGTTCAAGAGGAAAGACTAACTAACTAACATTAGTACAATCTGGAAGAAAGAGCCACATTGAAAAAACAATAGATATAGAGGCAGGGGAAAGATGGGGTGATGATATCAAAGATAACCTTAGTGAACTGAATATCATCTTGCAAATGACATTATATAACAGATCTTTATCTCTAGACCCCAACCCCTCCCCCACACCCTCCCCCAACACTTCAGTGATATCAGTAAATGAAAAGAAGGACAGAAGTATTTATAATATCTGTTCAAACTATATTTTATCTTTAATCTTGTCCATACGTTTATTTACTTTGCTTATGCAGTGTGGAAATATGTAAACACGAGAAAGAACCACACACACGGCGAACGCACGCACGCACGCACACACACACACAAAGAAAGTGTCTATGTCTCTGCTGTCTTGTTTTATAAATATGTGTTAGTTATCTTTGAGTCATATGATGATTATTATATACAAAATGAAAACTTAACTATATATGCCATGACTTGTGGCATAAACATTAACAACTATATAATAGACATAACTTCATTCAGCATACTTTCTAAATTAATTTAACGTATTTTGAGAAGTTATATCTATGTTAAATTATATACAAAATGAATGTGTAACTATATGTATATATATACATATTGTGTTCTTTGTTGTTCTTTCTCATGTTTACATATTAATACTAATTAGGATTAATATTCGCAGGTTATAAAATAAACAATATATCATATGCAGATGAAACAGTATTGATGGCGGATAATGCCAAAGATCAACAGCAATTGTTCGACATTGTAGTACCAGAGAGTGCAAAGAAAGGACTCTCTTTGAATATCAAGAAAATAGTAACAATAGTGATATCAAGGAAAAATATGACATCCAAATGTGAAATAGGAAAAATATGACACCCAACTGTATTAAATACATAGGGGCATTTATAACATCAGATGGAAGTTCTACAACAGAGATTAAGAGCAGAATAAGGCAAGCAAAGGCTGCTTTTCAGAAAATTAAAAGTGTTCTTTAGCAATAAGTAACTATATTTGAGAACAAGAAAGAGAGTGCTGAAGTGCTGAAGAAACTGTTTTGCTGTTTAGCAGTTAATCTTGGAATGTAAATAAACAAATTACGAAGAACTTGGAAGCAACAGGGATGTGGTTCTTAAAACAAGTAACTAATGATGATTCCGTGAAAGAGGCTAATGAAACTAGAACATGATATACAACAGTAAGAAAGAGACAAAAAGTTTTCTTTGGTCATGTGATGAGAAGAGAGGCATTGGAGAACATCGTGACAACTGGTAAGATCGAGGGGAAGAGAGGCAGAGGCAGACCAAGAGAAATTATGCTGGATTGATTGAGACGGTGGCATGGAAGATTATCAGCAGCAGAGTTGACCCAGAACACCAACGAAGGAGATCTGTGGAGAGACATGAACGCTACGCGAGCTGGAATGGCACCTGATGATGATAATGATGATTATGAAGATGCTAGTTATTCCCTTTCGTCACTCAAGACCACTCACAGTAAATATCTTCTTGGGTCATAAATCATATTGTGGCATTTATCGTTGTAATTCTGAATAAAACATTCGCACACTTGCTGAATTAGTTATTGTTTTGACATTTATGTGTACATAATTAACTCATTATGCCATATCCGACTACATGCAAGGGTTGATGTTTATTGAAGTATTTTCCTTTCACGGAGTTCAATATGATTCAATTCAGCTGTTCTTGTCTCATATGCTTATTGAAGTATTTCCCTTTCACATAGTTCAAGATGATTCCTTACAGTCCATCTCCACGTGTTACGTTCAGAAACCTTTTCCTCGCAGGTTGTGGTGTCTATTTCCAAATACTTATGTCTCGCTTCCATGTGTCTGTGAATCATAGCTGTGATTATCCCATGTTTCTGTTAGTGTCTGCAAATTGCCCAACAACAATCCCATTTGGAAAATGTCCGTCTGACAAGCGATATACACGAGCAATTCATCGAATTATATACTGCCTAAGATATGTGTTCAAGGTCGTGCAGCGACGAATAAGAAGCTGAGATGTCGAAGCACACGGCCCAGGGGGCTTGCTGGAGAGTGCAGTAGACAAACAGATAAGACAGAATGAAAACAAGAAACTCGTTTCATTTTAATCTACTTTTTTGTCTGCTTGTTTTTAGCCGAATTATACTACTTGACGGTTACTGCAACTAACGAACCCAATATTTTAACAGAGATGAGGTTAGAAGAACTGTGGGAGTAACTATGAAAGATAAAATCAATAATGAGGAAATTAAAAGACAGCTGGGGTTGAAACCAGTTATGTAATTAATTAAAGAACAACATATTACTTTGTCTGGCCACCTCACAGGGATGCACCCATCTACAAAACCGAGACGCACTGAAGAAATGTGGATTCAGAGCAAGGGAAAGACAATGCATATGATGGAGTATCAAGATACAGCTTAGATAACTGAAGACCATCTTACAAAGTGCATTAGAAAGAGCGCACACATTCTCCTTTCCCCCCCCCCCCCCCATCCCACCTTTTTTTGGGTCACCGATCCAAACACTTGACTGTGGTAAATGGTGGAAGATGACATGTGTCCGAGGTCCATACCATAGCGCTTCTATTTGTAGCACAGAAGTGGACCGTGACCGACCAGTTTTCGTGTCGTTGAATGAAGATTTTGCAGCAGATATCCCAGAGAGACAACGACGCTGATAGCTAAACGTGAAATCTGTCTATCGTCTATAATTCTATAGAAGAATGATAGCATGTGGCTCAATAGAAGAATGGGGAGATGCGGTTCTATAGAATAATGGTGAAATGTGATTCTATACAAGAATGCTGAGAAGTGGTTCAAAGAAGAATGGTGAGATAAGGTTCTATAGAAGAATGATAGCATGTGGCTCAAAGGAAGAATGGAGAGATGCGGTTCTATAGAATAATGGTGAAATGTGATTCTATACAAGAATGCTAAGAAGTGGTTCAAAGAAGAATGGTGAGATAAGGTTCTGTAGAAGAATATTGAGATCTTGTTGGGTAAAAGAATGCTGAGATCTTGTTGTATAGACTAATGATGAGATGAAGTTCTATAGAATAATGATGAGATGTGGTTCTGAAGAATAAAGATGAGATGTGGATCTGTAGAAGAATGCTGAGATAGGGTTATATAGGTGAATGATGAGATATGGTGATATAGAAAAATGCTGTGATCTGGTTGCATAGAAGAATGATGAGATGTATTTCTGTAGAATAGTGATGATATGTAGTTTTGTGGAATAATGATGAGTGTGGATCTGTAGAAAAATGCTGAGATTGGTTCTACAGAAGAATGATGAGATGTGTTTCTTTAGCAGCATGGGTCCATGTCTGTTTATGTGTTTGTTGGAGGTGTATGCTTATAATGTGGCCTTTCTTACTGTATGGATGAACACGAAAGGAGAGACAGAGGCATAGAGACATAGCGACATTGAAGAAAGCTGAGATGTGGTTCTATAGAAGAATGCTGAGATGTGGTTCTATAGAAGAATGCTGAGATGCGGCTCTATAGAAGATTGCTGAAATATTGTTCTACAGAACGAACAAACAAACTTTATTTTCAAAGGGTTACAAATTGGGCACGCAGGCCCGTCTTACATTCGATCCTTCCAATCACTCATCTTTCGGTCATAAATTGTGCAAGTTACATTCACATAGGAAAACACTTTTGTCAATTGGATGTTGTAAACATAAACAATGCATTTTACCATGTTATGAAACAGGCAGACACACGTATACACGCACATTCATAAAAACACACTCACACATACATAACTGCATACATACTTACATCACTTGCACAAACTCTCTCATTTCTGCACACACTCAATAACATGCAAATACATACTTATTCGCATACACTTCATGCATGCATACATACCTATACACACATATACACATACATGAATATACACACATACACACATTCACATATACATACACACGCACATACACATACACACGCACATACATACACACATACACACATAAATGCACACGTACAAACACACACACACACTCAGTCATACAGACAAACATACATACACACATTCACAGACACCCGTATGAGTGTGTATTTCACACATGTACGTACATGCAAACAAACATACGCATGCATACACATAAATACACATACAAACACACAAGCATATACACATGTACACACATACACGTATACATACATATACATACACACAAACATACACACAGATACGAAGATACACACATAATACTCATGCATACACATACACACATGCAAACACATACATGCACATACACACATACACAAATACATATACATATGCATACACGAACATACAGACACACATACACGTACGTAAACACATGCACACATATATACACACCAACACACACACATGCATATGCACACCCATATAGACATATGCACAAACTACACACTTACACACACTCGTACATACACATACATACATGCACACATACATTAATACACACACATAAACGCACGTACACACAATCACACACAGACACGCATACATACACACATACACACGTACCCCCACATAGTTACATATATTAATGCACACATATAAACACACGTACACACAAGCACACGCATATACACACATACACATATACATACACACATACACATAAACACATACACATACACACCCACATAATTACATAGCCATACATATACACTCATATACACACTATATATGTCTAACATAATCACTAAAATTGGTTTAGCAATTATCAAAAAGAAGTCACAGATTATGTCACAAGGTGCACATGGGGTACCATCAATCTTTATTGACGACGCCGAACTAGAGATAGTAGACCATTTTACATATCTAGGATCAGTGGTAAATAGCAAATTATCCCTATATCAGGAAATCAACATCCGGATTGGTAAGGCAGCAACAACAGTGAACAGGTTAAGAAAAAGAGTCTGGGAGAACAGGAAGCTTACTGCCAAAACAAAAGTCCTTGTCTACCAAGTCTTTGTCCTTAGTACTCTTCTTTATGGCAGTGAAGCTTGGACAACTTACTCACACCAAGTGAAAAGTTTAAACAGCTTTCATCTGCGGTGTCTGTGAAGAATACTTGATATTAAGTGGCAAGACAAAATCACAAATACTGCAGTATTGGAAGATCAGGATATTTGACGGTTTATTCCATTTTCAGTCTTCGTAGACTTAGATGGATATTACATCTTAGGAATATGGATGATGGTAGAATAACAAAGGAAATCTTTTTTGGTGAATTACAGATGGGTAAGAGATCTCAGGGTCGGCCTCTACTACGATACAAAGATATGTGTAAGCGGGACATGATTGAAACAGGCATTGATAATGCACATTGGGAGCAAGTCGCCGCTGAAGTGTTGGATGCAGGGCAAATATCAGAAATGGAATAAAGACAAAGGAGAAAATTATTACAGATAAGTCACACACCGAGCGTGATGCAATCACTGTGAACAAAAATTTGCAGCGCGCGAATTGGCCGTATGTCACATTAGCTGTGTAGTAGTCATTATGCCCTTTTGAAGCACAAACTATCGTCTGTTAAGACGGCAAGGTGCCAATGAATCACTAAAACTAATATGAACAAACTCTCACGCTTTACACACTTACTCTGACTATTATCGTGAGCATCCCAACAAAAATGGACAAATTTGGGAAAGAATGGGGAAAAATTTAAAGATGGTGAAAATGAAAATAAAATATGTTATACATCGTGTAACGTAAAACATAGTTATGCAATTCAATAATATACTTCCTGAAATTGAGATAAACATGATGAAATGCGTAGTGAATATACAACAGAAGAATGCCAACATGGTGTTCTGTAGAAGAATGTTGACATGTTTTTCTGTAGAAGATTGCTGAGATTTTGTTCTATAGAAGAATGAAATATATGTTGAACAATCTAAGTGAGGAAAAGAGTCCAAGTGCTACATTGAACTAATCTTGATGTATGTAAGGGATGCATGCACACTTAGCAAACAAGTAAAGAATTATCATGAAGCTGCGGAGATGTGGTTTAATATGAGAAAGATGAGAACACCGTGAACGGACTGGAAGAGTATGAAGAAATCTTGAAATAAGCTAACACAAAAAGAAATGGTTGATTTCAACATCAGAAGCCAGTCTGCGTTCTTTGGTCATGCCATGAGAAGTGCTGCTGTGCTCATCCACGTTATTACTAGTGCCAACTTCGCAGTTGTGTCTCCTGGCAGTGGTTAACTCTGAAGTACATCTTGTCAACGGGAAAGCTGGAAGGGAAAGAAGGCAGAAGGAGACCAAGAGAGACGTTGCTGGAGAGGTTGACATCATAGCATGGAGAAACATCAGTATCAGCAATGATTGGCAGGACACGAGATAGAAGGTTGTAGGCATACATGATCAACAGCAGCACACGGTATGAACTATAAGAAAAAGAAGTGTTATGCATTCGTTAGTTTATTTATAGAAGATTAATTATGTTCTTCTTTTGAACCGCTGGCACTGTGATATCTTCGCACCAGTAAACCCAGCAGTCTGTTTCCAGTTTATTACAACCACGGCGTAGAGGTCATGGAGAGAACTAAATAAATCTCAGACAGTTTTATGGGATTTGTATACCCTGTATACAGTTGTATACCCCAGACAAAAGATTACACTGTTGGGCTGTAACAGGATCAACGAGCTTACACAACAAACTATAAACTAAACAAAACAAATTAAGAAAAACACAATTGGGCATTTATTGACAGAATTTCATGATCCAGGGACAAACAGACATCCAGATATATCACACAACTGATGCCTATAGATATGGGAACTTACGTTTCGACAATGGATATCACTGCTGCCTAAAATCGCTATGAACGTGACCGGGTGCCCACCTCCACAAACCAGCAAGAACAAGGTAACACAGCAATCTCTACGCGAGATATAACTGTAACAAAAGGTGTGGAATCTTTATTGATACCATCCCAGGACTCATGGACGGTCCATGCTTACAGATATGGGAACCTGAAATCCCAAAGCTAGAGATAACTACTGACTAGCACCGACCACAGGGGTGGTCTCTAAATAATAGTGAGATCTCAACCTTTTTCAGTTGAGTCTAAGGGTATACCCTCAGTACCCACACAGGACAGCCGCATCACATGGGCCGACTGGGATCAGATACAGCAGAGAGCCATAATATAACTAATAACAGAGTTATACATCTAACAGCAAATATATAAGGGCACAGCGGTGTGAGTTGCCTGAAAACGTCATTAACCAGAATGGGGCTCAAGTTTGCTCCAAAACCAATAACTATGGCCAAGGGTCACTACTTAGAGCTTGCTTACACATCGCCAATCACCGTTTTCATGGATTTCCTCGGTCCTTTCAGGGCTTGTGTACCCTTTCGACTGCGCTGTGGACCACACCGGCCAGTCTTAGTCAAATCCTAGGGCACTGATGACTCGCCGCTCAGGTCCAGTGGGCGGTGATGGCTGATTCAGGTCTCGCTTTTTGATGATATGAGCATAATCGCTCCCTCGGCCACGGTTTTTACAGTCAGAGAGAGCGGGAAACTGGCGGGTACTCCTATTCCATCCATCATGTGCCATGCCGGTAAGCGTGGGCGGTCATGTTCTGCCATCTCACTCGATCAACAGAGTCGTGGATCAGTTCCGTGTTTCTGTCTCGACCATGCCACAAGGCCAAGCCATCTAGATACTTGTTTCTAGGTCTTCCCCTTGGTCTGTTCCCCTCGATCTTACCAGTTGTCACCAAGTTCTCCAAATCATTTCTTCTCATAACATGCCCAAAAAATTGTGACTGTCTACGTCTAATGTCTCTGATCAGTTTACGATCTTCATTTGTTTCTTGAAGGACTTGTTCATTGGTCTTTCTGGCTGTCCATGGTATTCTTTGCATTTTCCTCAGAAACCACATTTCTACAGCCATCAGATGTTTTTCAGCCTGGCTGCTCATTGTCCAAGCTTCACATCCATATAAAAGTACAGGTTCTATGTAGCATCTCAACACTCTTTTTCTCGTTTCAATTGACATCTTTTTATTGGTCAGTATGTTTTTCATCTTGCTAATGGCTACTTTTGCCATGGCGATCCTTGTTCTAATCTCTTCAAGGCATCTCCCATCAGATGTTATTACTGTTCCGAGATAATTGTACCTATTCACTTGTTGAAGAATATTCCCATTTACTTGTATATTACACTGTGGTATTTCGTTCTTCCTAGTGACGACCATAATCTGTGTCTTTTTACAATTTAATTCTAACCCTTGTTGTTCACTGTGTGTAACAACCGCATCTACTAAATTTTTCAGATCCTGTTCACTGTCTGCAATCAAGACTGTATCATCTGCATATCTAATGTTATTGATGCATCGTCCCCCAATGTTGATTCCTTCCATATTTTCAATATTTCTGAAAATATTTTCACTGTACAGGGAAAACAGATCTGGAGACATTACACATCCCTGTCTCACACCTCTCTTAATAGGCTGATATTGGCTTACTTCATTATCAACTCTTATGGCAGCTTGTTGTTTCCAATATATGTTTTTTTACAAGTCTAAGGTCTTTCCCATCAATTTGTAGATCTTCAAGCATCCTTATCATGTTGACATGTCTTGCTTTATCAAAAGCCTTTGTGTAGTCAATAAAGCAAAGGTGTAGATCTTTGTTTACTTCTATAGAACGTGGACTCCTATTACCTATTTATTAAATTTTCCAGAGCAGCTTCCCATCATACTTCGGGGCACTGCAAAGAATGCCGGTGACATCGGTGACATCGGTGACATCACCATCTTGTTGTCTCACGCCAGGCGACTACACACACACACACACGCACACACACATACTCACACAACCCCCCCCCCCCCCACACACACACACATATATATATATATATATATATATATATATATATATATATATATATATATATATATATATATATATATATATATTCTTCAGCATTTCGAGCCATTGAGGTTCTTTGCTGCAGATACAAGCCGTCTCCATTCGTCTCTCTGGTTGACTTTCTCTTGCCAGTCGTTGATTCCAAGTGCTTGTAGGTCTGTATATATATATATATATATTATCTCTCCACCGTCTTCTTGGTCTACCTCGGGGTCTACGGTTATTTATTTCCTGAGTGTAAGCGAGTTTTGTTTCCCTATTATCTTCCATTCTTTCTATATGCCTCGGCCTTTGCAGTCTATTAGCCTTCATGATACCAGTGATTAGCGGGGGCTTAAATAGATAATAAATGTCTGTTGCTTCTTCTTTTCCACTCTCCAGTTTGTGTACCCCTAATGGGCTCAACGATGCGTCTTAAGAATTTGTTCTCAAAGGTTTGTAATAAGGCTTCGTCTCCTTTAGTTCTACTCCAGGATTCAGAGCCATACAGCACAACTGGTCTGATCAGTGTTTTGTATATTGTGATCTTAGTGTTACGAGATTGCGCATTTGATTTTAGCATATATATATATATATATATATATATATATATATATATATATATATATATATATATATATATATATATATATATATATATATATATATATATATATCTTAATATAGAAATTAGGATGTATGTATGTAAATATATATGTATGTAAATATATATGTATGTCCTTTATACGTTCGCGAACGGTCCATCCGATTGAGATGAAATTTTCTACACGTCTTCCTTTCATGACAGCGCTGCCAACTGTCGTATTTATTTTTCTTCTTCCTCCTCCTCCCTCCTCCCCCTCCCAAAATACGTACGTAAATATATGATGATGATGATGAAAGAATCCCCGAACCAAAACGCTAGGGAAAGCGAAGAAAATGACGTGACTACACAGAATCGTCACACGGCAATCATCATCATCATCAAGTGCCGTGCCGGCTGGCGTAGGCATTCATGGCTCTCCATAGATCTCGGTCTTTGGTTTTCTGGATCAACTCTGCTGCTGATATTCCTCCATGCCACGGCAATATCAATAACAATTCATCTTTTTATGTGTAAGGAAGTTATCTACAGTCATGGTTCCAAATTGCTGTATGTAGCCGGGGCGCAGTGTTGGGGTGAGCGCCCAACATTGCTTAAATACCCCAATGGCTCGTGAATACATAACCTCTGCAGCAAAAGTCCAACTCCTGGCCTTCACGTGGCGGAACTGTTTTAACTAACAGGAGAAGGGGCGACGGCGAGTATCTGGCGCCGGAATATAACCAGTGTGCTCTAGATGTGTATACACATCATGCATGTGCAGACACGTGTGTGCGTGTGTACACATCTAAACTCGAGTGAGACCACAGTCTGCTCTAGCAAAGGAAAGGTGCTGAAGACGGAGGCAACCAGCCAGGAGGCGCACCACAGAAATCAGGATGCCACGCAATTACGCAAAATGGAATATGTCGACTGCTGCTAAACGTTATGGTGCTCGCCCTGCTTTGGACCCCCAGGCAGGTGCAGTGCCGGGCCCTATGTCTCGAAAGGGTCCAACCCCAACTACTGGAGGTCCTTCTCAGATGTCCTGTGGAGCCAGGGGACATGAGAATAGAACAGCTGGCCATACTAAACTAAGACTTAAAATAATGCACTGGAATGCGGAGGGAGTCAGCAACAAAAAAGTAGAATTAGAAAATATCCTGGACAAAGAAAAAGTAAGCATATGTTGCTTGCAAGAAACTCACCTCAACGAAAATATAGCTTCCAAAATCAGAGGCTACCAGTGTTACCGATCTGACCGAAAGGACAGGCGAAAAGGTGGGATACTTACCCTTGTAAAAAATAACATCACTGCTTCCCAAATCGAAGTCTATATGGAAGGGGCTGAGTATCAGACACTTAAACTTAAAACAGGCTATACAGACCTACATCTGATCAATTACTACTGTCCAAGTGACCGTCCACAGGCACTGGACACACTACCATTAACAGAAAAAATGATTGTGTGCGGCGATTTCAACAGCCACTCGCAGAGTTGGGGCTATGATCACATGGACCAGAGAGGAGAGAGACTGGAAGACTGGCAGGATGAGAATAGATTCATCTTGGTTAACAAGCCGTCCGACCCACATACTTTCTACTCGAGATCATGGCACTCTACAACTACACCTGACCTGGCTTTTCATTCACCAGACCTGGAGTGGAACATTACACGAATTGTTGGGAAACAACTAGGTGGCAGTGACCATCGACCAGTCTTTCTAACTGTAGAAAATGAGCTTGTAAGTGAAAGCAGCACCCTCTCGAGGTGGAACTACAAGAAAGCAGACTGGGCAGTGTACAAGCATCGCACCAGCATACTGGTTAGAAACCTGAACACTGAGAAAGACATAAATAAAGTAGTTGAAGAGTTTGGGAAATGCATACTACAGGCAGCGCGAGAAACAGCACCAAGAGGAGCCCGTAAACAATATAAACCCTACTGGAGTAGTGAACTGGAACAGTTGCATAATGATGTGGAAGTATGTAGAAAGCAAGCAGAGGCCACACCCAGCCAAGAGCACCACAATAAATTCCAGCATGCAAAAGCCAAATTTCAAAGGGCCAAGCTGCAGGCTAGACGGAAAAGCTGGCAGGAGAAAACAGAGTCTCTGAACTTTGAAAGAGACACAAGGAAATTGTGGAAGCTAATAAAACAACTTAACGATGAGGGCACAGGGAGAAACTCAAAAATTGCACTACATAAAGATAGAAACATCTTAACAAGAAAGCAAGCAGCTGACCATTTTGCGGACTCATTCGCACAAGATAACAATATCAAAATCAGTCCAGAGAAACAACAAGAGATTCAAGAGAAACGGCAACATACAGGACAGAAGGAAATAGTACATGAGGTTCTGGAGGCACCCATCACAATCAGCGAACTGGAGCTAGCCATATCAAAACTGAAAATGAGAAAGTCACCAGGAGCTGATGGTATCTCCAATGAAATGATCAGGAACCTAGGAACAGAGGCCAAAGCAAAGCTGTTGCAGATCTTCAATAACAGTTGGACCTTAGGCAGTGTTCCACAAGCCTGGAGAGAAGCAATCATGATACCCCTCCTAAAATCAGGGAAAGATAGTTCCATTGCCTCTAGCTACAGACCAATTAGCCTCACCAGCTGTCTCTGCAAAACACTGGAGCGCATTATCAATCACAGACTGCAGTGGTACATTGAAAGTAAAAACATCCTTGTGCCACAGCAGGCTGGCTTTAAGCAGTGCTACTCTACGGAAGATCAGACAACCTACCTCTCTCAAGAAATTGAGGATGCATTCCAAGAGAAGAAGCTGGTGCTTGCGGCATGGATAGATTTGAAGAAAGCCTTTGACAAAGTCTGGAAAGAAGGTCTGATGAATAAACTGAGAAACTGCAAAGTCAATGGAAGAATGTACAAATGGGTGAAAGCATACTTGCACAACAGAAGAGCCCGAGTACAGATAGACGGACTAAAGAGCAAGAAAGTATTACTGCGTCACGGAGTTCCCCAGGGCGGAGTATTGTCCCCCACACTCTTTCTAATCTTCATCAATGATCTCGTTGCTAATCTACCGCATGGAATTAAAGCCGCAATGTATGCCGATGACCTGGTTCTATGGAGCACAAATGAACATGCATCAGTGGCCACCAGATTACTACAAAGAGCTGTAGATACATTTGTTGCATGGGCAAATAGATGGTGTGTCAGCATAAACACTGACAAGTGCAGCACCACCCTATTTACCCTCTCTCCAAAACAAAAGGCAGGGACCATCCAGATAAATGGAACACCCCTACGAGAAGACAAAGAACCAACATACCTTGGAGTAACATTTGATGGCAGGCTGACATGGAGAAAGCACATCAACAAAGCAGTAGCAAAAGCCAGAAGGAAAATAGCCATCCTGAGAAAGCTAAGTGGAACCACATGGGGAGCCAGTGGGAAAATACTTAGCAAAGTTTATCTACAGAGCATACGACCACACCTGGAATACGGGTCAACTGCATGGTGTTCGGCAGCAAAAACCACACTACAAGAGCTGGACAAAGTGCAAAATCAAGCACTTAGAGTCACCACAGGAGGGATGAGATCAACCCCTATAGTGGAAATGGAGAAGATGGGGAGGACACAAGCACTGAGTGAGCGCAGAGATACGAAAACGCTAATACAAGCAGAAAAGTTCCTCAGCTTGCCAGGCCACCCTATGAAGAACAGATTTGAAAACCTAGCTTTGGGGCGGTTGAAAAGAAGTAGTTTTATCCACCAGGCCAAACGACTCTGCAGAGAAACCACCGATCTGCCCACAGTTGGTATCCCCCTAACAACTATTCCAGAGCGAACTCCATGGAAAGATGAGCATAGACTATCATTACAAATCCAGACAAAAGTGAGAGGAATATTTGAGAAGGAAGATCAGAACAGTGTGCAGCGCAGAACAGCCACTCTCAGCTTCATTGATGAAGAATACCCACAGGACCTCTGGATCCGAGTCTACACAGATGGGTCAACACAAAATGCTGTTAGAAATGGAGGAGCGGGAGTGTACATAGAATACCCAAATAATACCAGGGACACAGCTAGAGTACCGACAAAAAAGTACTGCCATAACTACGATGCTGAAATTGAGGCAATCAAGATAGCAACAGAGAAATTACTAAATACCAGCAATGGTACACAACCTGTGGTGCTATTGACAGATGCAAAATCAGTACTCAAGGCGCTCCTGTCTGGGAAATTGCCAGTACTAAGGACACTACTTTTTGAACTTAGCAGTCAGCATAAGGTCACCATACAGTGGATACCATCCCACTGTGGAGTACCCGGGAACGACAGAGCTGATCAATTGGCTAAGGAAGGAGCCAAAGAAGAACAGCCTGATGTGCCTGTAACATACCACCAAAAGAAAAGAATGATCAAATCAGTCAGAAAGCCACCAAAACCTGCTCAAGATGACTATCACGTGCAGATAGACCAGAACAAGTCATTATTCTGCGCCTCAGAACAGGGCACAATAGATTACGCAACCACATGTATACAAAATTCAAGATTGGTGAAACAGCCATGTGTACATGTGGATTGGCGTCGCAGACAGCAGAGCACATACTCCAAGACTGCCCAAAATATAACATATCTAGGCAAACCTTCTGGCCTAGAGAGACGACAGTGGAAGATAAACTCTATGGACCACTGTGTGAACTGAAAAAGACAGTTCAATTCATACAAGAGACAGCACTGCAGTTATAGACATATTTCAAGCGAACGAAAGAAGAAGAAGAATCTACAGTCATGTAGAAGGGAAGAACAATCAATGGAAGGACCGAAATCACAGAACCTAGACGAGTATGAATTCGGAATGGCGAACTCCCTCCTCCTCTCTTCTCCTCCTCCCTCTACCTCCTCCCTCTACCTCCTCCCCCTCCTACTCCTCCTTCTCCCTCTTCCTCTCCCTTACTCCTCCATCCTCCTCCCTTCTATTCCTTCCTCCTTCTCCCTCCGCCTACTCCCTCCTCTTCCCTCCTCCTCCCTCTCCCTCCTCCTCCCTCCTCCTCCTGCCTCCTTCTCCCTCATCCTCCTCCTGCCTCCTTCTCCCTCATCCTCCTCCCTCCTCCTCCTCCTTTTCCCTCCTTCTCCCTCTTCCTCCTCCATCCTACTCCCTCCTCTTCCCTTCTCATCCTCCCTTCTCCTCCTCCCTCTACCTCCTCCTCCTCCCTCCTCCTCCCTTCTCATCCTCCTTCCCCCCTCCTTCTACCTCCTCACTCCACCCTAATCCCTTCTCCTCCTCTTCCTCCTCCCTTTCCTTTCTCCTCCTCCTCCTTCTACCTCCTCCTCCTCCCTCTACCTCCTTCCTCCACCCTCCTCCTCCTCCCTCCTCTTCCTCCCTCCTAATCCTCTTCCATCTCCCTTTCCTTCCTCCCCTCCTCATTCTCCCTCCTCCTCCCTCTCCCTCCTCCCTCCTCCTCCTCCCTCCTCTCCCCTCCTCCTCCCTTCTTCCCCTCCTCCCTCCTCCTCCCTTCTCCTCCTCCCTCCTTCTTCCTCCTCCTCCTCTCCCCTCCTCCAATTCCTACCCTCTTCCGCTTCCCCTCCCCCTCCTCCCTCTCCCTCCTCTTCCTCCTCCATCCTCCTCCTCCCTCTTCCTCCTCCTCGCCCTTCCTCCTCCTCCCTCTTCCTCAACCTCCTACCTCCTCCCTCCTCCTCCTCTCTCCTCCACCCTCCTGCCTTTTCCTCCCTCCTCCTCCCTCTACTAATCTCTCCTCCTCCCTCCTCCTCCTTCCTCCACATCCCTCCTCCTCCTCTCCCCTCCTCTTCCTCCTACCCTCCCCCTCTTCCCCTCCCCCTCCTCCCTCTCCCTGCTCTTCCTCCTCCATCCTCCTCGTCTTCCTTCTCCCTCCTTCTCCCTCTTCCTCCTCCCTCCACCGCCCCCTCCTCCCTCTCCCTCCTCCTCCCTCCTCCATCGTTTCTTCTCCCTCCTCCAAATAACTCCTCCTCTTTCTTCCTCCTCCTCTCTCCTCCTCCTTCCTCCTCCTTCCTCCTCCTCCCTCCTCCCCCCTCTTCCTCCTCCTCCCTCCTCCTCCCTCCTCCTCCTTCTCCTCTTTCTCCCCTCCTCCTCCTAATCCCTCCTCCTCCCTTCCCCTCCCTCCTATTCCTCCCTACTTCTCCTCCTCCCTCCTCCTTCCTCCTCCTCCTCCCTCCGCCTATCTCTTCCTCCTCCCTCCTCCTCCATCTTCCTCCTCCCTCCTCCCTCTTCCTCCTCTCTCCTCCCTCCTCCTCCCTCTACCTCCTCCCTCCTCCTCCCTCCTCCTCCTTCCTCCACATCCCTCCTCCTCCCTCTTCCTCCTCCTCCCTCCTCACCATTCTTCATCCTCCTCCTTCTCCCTCTCCTCCCTCCTCCCTCCTCTTTCTCCCTCCTCCTTCTTACTCTTCCTCCCTACTCCTTCTCCTTCCTCCTCCTCCTCCCTCCTCCTCCTCTTTCCTCCTCCCTCCTCCTTCTCCCTCCTCCTCCTTCTCCCTCCTCCCCCTCCTCCTCCTGCGTTCTCCTTCTCCCTCCTCCTCCTTCTCCCTCCTTCTCCCTCTTCCTCCTCCCTCTTCCTCCTCCCTCGTCCCCTCCTCCCTCTTCCTCCTCCTTCCTCCTCCTCCTCCTTTTCCCTCCTCCTCCCTCTTCCTCCTCTCTACTCCTCCTCTCTTCTCCTTCCTCCTCCTTCCTCCTCCTCCCTCTTCCTCCTCCTCCCTCCTCCTCCATCCTCCACCTTCTCCTCTTCCCCCCCTCCTCCTCCTCCTAATCCCTCCTCCTCCCTCTTCCTCCCTCCTATTTCTCCGTACTCCTCCCTCCTCCTCCTCTCTCCGCCTATCTCTTCCTCCCTCCTCCTCCTCCCTCCTCCACCCTCTTCCTCCTCCTTCCTCCTACTCCTCCTTTTTCTTCTTCTTCTGCTGCTGCCGCTGTTCCATATACCCAAGTTAATTGTTGGGGGAATATGTAAAGATCTTTCAAGTGCTCTTTCTAATGCTTTTTGCAAGTCGGTCTTCGTTTATCTAAGGTTGTTCTAACCGCAACCAATAAATGATTAGACAGACAGACAGACAGACAGACAGACAGACAGACAGACAGACAGACAGACAGACAGACAGACAGACAGACAGGAACGGGAACGGGAGCTTATATGACTACTTATATGAATTAAATGAGATGCTCCCCACCAGGGACTGGGCGAAGCCGGGCCGGGTCTGCTAGTATATATATATATATATTAGGGCTGAGGAAGTTAACGATTAATTAATCAATTAATCGTAAATTTTTTAAACTATTATTTTTTATTTTATGATTAATCGTAAACGTTTTTCCCATCACTTATACAAATGAACTGTACTGAGTCACCATTGTGTAAGCTCAACGTACCAACAAGATGGAACATTATTTTTTATCATACTAGAGATAGAGAGAGTCTTCTACAGGCCAGATAAGCATTCATTAACTGTCTACATGTCAGATGAAAAGAAGCAATACAAAGGTCCAAAACTGTCATTCAGATTGGGAGAAGATTTCGAAATATGTCAAAGTTTTGAACTTATTCTGTCAGACCACGGTTCTGCTTGTCGGTCAAGATTATGTTTTATGTAGTCGTGTATTACCACTGCTATCATCGTTGACAAAGCATGCGACGGTACACGCCTAATGATCCGGGCTACACAGCTAAATTTAAGGCAGCATCAATTAATGGCTTCAGTGAACGTGTAGCTAATATGACAAGTATTTAAATACTACAGATTGCAACAGCACTTGATCCATGCTACAAATACCTGAAGTGTTTGTCAATAGATGCACAAAACGAACTTGGTCACGTATTGAACAACAAATAGCAGTTTATGTTCATGATGAGCAGATGAAGACCGCTGCAACGAATGATCCTGACATTAACAAAGAAACTCTATGTGATCAATATTAAAAGCGTATTAAGTTAATGGAGTCTGACTCAGACACTCAGGATCATGTCGACAGCTCTTCTGATGAATTTCTGCGTTGGAAAGTGGAGAAGAAAGTTGCTGAATCGGCTGACCCTCTGCAATGGTGGAAACGTATTGAACATCGATATCCAAAATTGGTTATCTTGCCAAGACTATTATGTACATACCGGCTACCTCAGTTCCATGTGAACGATTGTTCAGCTCTGCTGGTTATATTGTTAATAAGACGCGATAGTCACTTGAATCAAATAATGTCAACATGCTCGTCTGTTTGCATAGTTGGTTATTAGATGACATATGAACAAAACAATCCAATGTTATTTCGATTTTCGGCAAATACAACTATAATGGGAGTTATGTGACTATAAATGTTGTGCTTTAATCGAAATTAACTATTAATTAATCGTTACTTTTTCAAAAGATAACTATTAAATGTAAATATATATATATATATATATATATATATATATATATATATATATATATATATATATATATATATATATATATATATATATCTGAAAAACATCTGATGGCTGCTGAAATGTGGTTTCTGAGGAAAATGCAAAGAGTTCCATGGACAGACAGAAAAACCAATGACCAAGTACTACAGTAGACAAATGAAAATCGTAAATTGATTAGGAAATTAGACGTAGACAGTCAAAGTGTTTTGGACATGTTATGAGAATAAATGAATTGCAGAACTTAGTGACAACTGGCAAGATCGAAGGGAACAGGCCAAGAGGAAGACTGAGCGGAAAATACCTGGATGGCTTGGCCACATGTCATGGACGAGACAGGAACACTGAGCTGATTCACGACGCTGGTGATCGAGTGAAATGGCGAGTCAAAGACGAAGAAATGTCCCGCCATCTTGCTCCAAGGGAACTCACTCATCAATTTTTTATTTTTACACGAAAGTAAAAGGCATTATGATCTTCAGAAACAGACGAACAACGGGAACGGGAGCATCAGAAAAAAAAGAGCAACGGGAACAGGAACGGGAGCAGAGGCGAACGCGTACTCCGTGCAATTAGAGAAATGTATTTGAATGTATAATGACTACTTATATGAATTAAATGAGACACTCCCTGCCAGGTGCTAGGCGACGCTAGTATATCAATCAAGTATTGGAAAGATTGTGCGACGGTTTGTTCCATGCTCAGTCTTCGTAGACTTAGATGGATAGGACACATTAGGAGGATTATGACTGTAGCATACCTAAGGCCATCTGTTTTGGTGAATTACAGACGGGTAAGAGATCTCTGGGTCGGCCTCTAATACAAAACACAGATGTGTGTAAGAGGGATATGATTACTAGAGTGTCATCGTCTTGCTCGTATCTAGGTAACTAACCTTGGGTTCATACAGGCAACAATAAATCTGTTCGCTATGAGATCGAATATTTATTGTATTTACATATACAGTATGCGTTGGCGCAGTGGGTAAACAGACCCGCGCTATATTACATATCACAGATAGTGAACATCAAACACATAAGTATCATTCAACAGTCTAGCAAACTATCTAGCCTATGTCTATATATCTATTGATATCTATAGAGTCCCTCAAAGGCAGGCCCTGTTGCCTCTCTCAAGTCTGTCTGTCCTCTGCCGGTCTACACGTGTCCCAATCCGACACGGGTGGTAACTCTGTCCGAGTTCCTCGTGGACCCCGCAATAAGCGGGCCACATCAGTGTCCACGGAACCCTGGACTCAATGACCAGTCCTTCTAGAAGGCTCTAGATTACTCGGGCTCTGAGTGACTCTGTTCTATCCCTTGGGCTGGAGTTGTAGCCCTCTAAATAATATCTCTAAAGGTGAGACGGTGACATAGAGACATTGATATTGCACCTCAGGAGTAAGTCGCCGAAATACAGACTGACGTCGAACAGGTAGCCATACTTACACACATACTTGCACCGGAATCTAAGTCATATAGTTTGCAAGTATTATTGCTCTAGTGCAGTGCTTCTCACCATGTGATTTATGGTTTCCAGGGCGGGTGGGGAGGGGGGAATTAAGATTATTTCATGATCGCGTTAATACAAGAACCGATTACTTGATATTGTTTTTCCCACCATACTTCACGGTTCTGCACTTCATTGTATAACATAAGCAAACCGCAAATCACGTTTTATGTAGACGTCTAGATTTGTTCCAGTATGTGTTATTAACTTTAGCTTCCATTTGTATGTATACTATGTAGGGGCGTGGGGGGGGGGGGAGGAATTTATAGGGAGGAAATACGAAAGGGGGAATGACGTTCTGAAAATATGGTGAAGGGGTGCACGGGCCAAAATAAGGTTGAGAACCAATGCTCTAGCTCCCAAATTGAACTCGTATAGTCCAAGTGGTTACGCTGTCAATGAGAACATACAGAGACCCTGCCAATAATGAAGGACATGCCGACTGACACAAATACCGGTCAAGTGTGACATGCAAGAGGAATCACTCACACCAGTACACTAAGCGGTCAGGCTGACTGTGGTCTGTCAACATTTCCTGTGC